>JARFJB010002122.1:0-600000 GCA_036346205.1 Vesta saturnalis
TGAATTTAAAACGTGGAGGTTATATTATTATTCAAAAAAGGGGACCACACAAATGTTAATAATTAGCGCCCAATAAGTTTATTTTCCCATGTCTACAAATTATTGACAAAAATAATATGCAACCGGTTAACAGCTAAATTAGATGCGTACCAACCAGCTGAACAAGCTGGTTTCCGAAAATGGTACAGCACTTTGACCACCTTCAAACCGTAAAAGTACTCCTAGAGAAGACTACTGAATACAATATCGACATCCATCTGGCCTTTATCGACTACCAAAAGGCCTCCGATACGGTCGAAACATAGGCACTACTAAAAGCAATGAAAAGAATTGAATCAAGACATTCAGCCCTCATTAAAAACATCTATGAAAAAGCAACAATCCAAATTCACATCCACGACAACAATGACAAAATACCAATAGGTCGAGGAATACGACAAGATGATACATTATCGCCGAAACTTTTTAATTTGGCTCTTGAGGATGTTTCTAAAAATCTGAGATGGGAAAATAAAGGTATTAAAATAGACGGCTGCTATCTGAGTCACCTACGCTATGCGGACTATATTGTGTTGTTTAGCAGTAATATTGAAGAGCTAGAAACAATGATTACCGAGCTACAGCATGCTTCCAATGCCATTGGTCTAAAAATGAATACTGATAAGACCAAAATAATGAGCCCCACTAACACATAGAAATAAATGGAGAAATAATACAAAATGTAGATCATTACGTTTTTCTTGGACATGACCTAAGACTCGGAAAAGAAAACCAGACAACGGAAATCATGAGTCTAACATGGGCTGCTTTTGGCATGTTAAATTACATATTCAAAAACACCGATGAAAAAGAAATATGAACCACGTGTGCTACTCGTTGCTACGTACGGTATAGAGATAATGACTTTAACGACGAAAAGTGCAGAAATGCTCAGAGTATCACAAAGAGCCATGGAGCGGAGAATCGTAGGTATAGGTTTGAAAGATAGAATACGTAGCAAAGATATCCCAAAAAGAACTGAGATAACGGACATTATGGAAAGAACAGCGCAGCTGAAGTAGAAATGGGTGAGGCATGTCGGCAGACAAGATCAAGAGAGGTGGCTACCAGAACTAATACACTGGAGACCCAGAGAGACGAAAAGAAGTGTAGGCAGACCACAACGACGCTGGCTAGAAGATGTAAAGAAATACATAGGAAACTAATGGATTCAAATCGGGCAAGACAGAAGCACATGGAGAGAAGCAGAGGAGTCATATGTCCTGCAGTGGACCGAGACAGGGTTTAGAAGAGAAGAAGAATAACCCTTGCTGTTTACAAATATCCTGGAGAGTGCGGGTAATTGAAAAAACACCTAATTTTAGATGAATTATGTTTCTTAAAAATGTAATTGAGGCAAATATGAAGAAAATTACTCTTGTTCAATCTTCAAAAACGGAAGTAGTATGTTTACATTTACCCCAAATGCGCAGAACTTAAAAACTGTGCATTTTTATGTTTAGATGGGGCAATATTGTAACATCAATGAAATGTATTGAAAATGTGTCTTCCTCAACCAACTGGAACTGACTTTTTACATTATTATTAATGACTTTTAAGACCAATTACGTTAAAATCTCCATTATCCAAAATATAATTTATAACGTAGACATATGAATAGTGATTTTTGCTACGTTTTCCACCTATCTGTCAACCAAAATGTGGTCCCTGGAGCGATATTGAGTTAGGGTCTTAATGAACTACCTCAGGTTATTATCAATCTCTACTTGAGATGTGAAGCCTGTTTAGTTGACAAAATCTGACCAGCAGTACCAATTAAAATATAGATGTGCTCTGTTTCCTTCCTGATACGCGCATCTGCTTTCTCTTCATTCTCACTTTCTCAAGTTCTCAAGGAAACATTTGCGAGTTTTTTTCCTTTTCTTCCTGCATTTTTCTTTCGTTTATTAGACATTTTATTCATCTATTATTATTAGTTTTTTTTTTATGAACGAATAAGTTCAAAGGTAAATATGTAATTAAGAATTATTATTAATTTTATTAAATACATAAATAAAAAGTTCACCTCGAGTATGATTTGAACCTACGACCTGTACTTTGCTAGAGTACCGCGCTAACCAACTGCGCCATCAAGGTTCAAGCCCCAATCGATGTAAATTTTGTCTTTATGTATGTAGAACTGATATAAATTCTAAATATAATGAGATTACAATCAAATCACTTATATTAATGGAATGTGACCCTGCAATATCGCAAGGATTCACATATACCAAAGCAACTTGACTAATATTAAATTATTATAATTATTATATTTAAAATATAATCAGATGTTTTTTGTTTGGAAACCTTTTCACCAACCTAATAACATAAGTCATTGTTTAATAGCAATTTAAACAGATTGTCTTGTGACATAAACAAAACAGTTACAGATTTAATAATAATATCTCTATTGAAATAGGAAAAAGCAACAAAATTCACAATTTTAAATAAAAATCACAAATTATATCAAAAAAGTTTAGGAGATTATCGATCTATAGACCCAAATATTTCGAACATGAGATACCACTTCAATTTTCTCCTTACTATTATGTGTTTTCATATCATCAATGTCAACAATTCTATATTTGTATTTAGATGTAACTATCATGACTTCCTTTTCATTACATACAGTTGTTTAATTCGTAAATAATCCATTACTTGTTCTAACATTGAGTTAGCCTTTTGAACCATTATCTGCAATTTAGTACCACTGCACAATATTAGCGTATCGTCTGCAAATAAATTAGTAAACTCACAGTTGATAAAAGCTCCATATCATTAATATATAATATTGTTGTAATTTAGGTAGTAGAATTTGTCTCTCTATTGTTTCAAAGTCCAGGAATATCCATGTATTTGTTGCTACAAATTTCATTTTTTAGCTTATTTAAAGTTATCTGTATGGCTGACACATGAGTATCCCTGGCGGAAACCTGACTGGCTGCTTATTAGAATTGAATTTATATTTACATGATCAAGTGTCATTTCAAGTAGTTTTTCTAATGGTGATAATATGTTAATCTGTCGGAATTCAATGCCTTCATTTGTGTTTGGTACCTTTTGTATTGGAATCACTCTTGCAACTTTTAGTAAATGAGATACTTTATCGATTCTAAGTATTTACAAAGTTAAGTAGACATTCCCGTGTCACTTCAAAAGTTTCTCTTAAAATTCAGAACTTCTTGCACTGAGAACTTGAAATAAGTTTACATAAATCACACATCATCGATAGAGGGCGGAATTCATTTGAAACTGCATATAAGTTACACCAATTATCATTCGAGCCAATACTATTAACAATGTCTCCTATGTTGTCAGTAACGCAGTAATTAAAGTTACGTATTATTTCTATATTATTTCTACAAATTTTTTGACTAGAACTCTCCCAAACACAATTTGGGTCATAAAAATCCTTATGGTTCACTAATTTTTTTTAAAAACTTCCACATTTTTTGTGCTATTTTTGTGCATGTCCACTTTATCATATTAGCAATAATTTTTTTTTTACATTTAAGAAAATTTAGAATTATATTTCTGTGCTTCTTCAAAGTCTACCACTTGTCTTCCATTTCATCCTTTATACACCTTTTAACATTCCTATAAGCATTAAAAGTCTCATTGTCAAACCATGGCGACCTGACAGTACTGGTGATAGTACATTATTATATGACTTAACAAAAACTTTAGACTGTGTGATGCCCTCTTACACCATTTAACATTCCTATAAGCATTAAAAGTCTCTTTGTCAAACCATGGCGACCTGACAGTACTGGTGATAGTACATTATTGTATGACTTAACAAAAACTTTAGACTGTGTGATGCCCTCTCTGCGCCTCAGTAAACTTAACTACTATGCAAACCCTGTCAACTGTTTGAATTCTACTTAAGTAATTATTATTCAATAGATAATGTCCTGTCAAGACCTTTGCCAAATAATTATGGAGTTCCTCAAGGATCAATCCTCTGTCCCATATTATTTCTTATATTCGTCAATGATCTACCTGCAGGCATATCGCCAAATGCATGCGTTCAACATACAGATGATACGACCGCGATATGTAGAAATAGAAATCCTATCAACTTTAAAGTATGGGTGATTTACTAAATAGTAAAACAGTAAATTGGTTATACATAAATAAATTGTCTAATAATCTGAACAAAATATAAAAATTTACTTTTTCTACTAAAAAAGACTACACCGCTAGTACGAACGTCTAGTTGCTTAGCATCATAATTGAAGTTGAAGTGCATATTGATCACTTACGCAATACATTAGCTAGCTCCATTTATCTGATCAGGAAACTCCGTTCAAACTTAATGACGCTACCCTTTTATTACAGTGCACAGAGCACTGTCAGCAACTTTTTTAAAAATACAGGATCATACCAGTTCTAACTATCACTGATTACATACATAAACACAGTAACAACTTTATAACTGTGGCAGATGGACACTCATATGCAGTGAGATGTGCCGAATCACTCATGATACCTAAATATAGACTATCCGTTGACAAAAAAATTCTATAAATTTAAACCTTTAAAATAAATTAAATCGTGATATAAAACATTTATTTACCATTCTCTAAATTTAACAGTGCTCTACAGAAGTGTTTATTGGATCATTGTTTTTATACTGTTGAAGAGTACATGCTTGATACCAATTTACTTATTTATTTGTCTGTTTTATGTTTATGGTTATTGTAGTCTTTGATTTTTGGTTGTATTTTACTTGATGTTACCAAACATTTTTATTTTGTAAATATTATTATTATTATTTACAAGTCTCGCGAGAGCAGTATTGTTAATTATGGTCTCATAATTTACTAAAAATCGCATCAAAGATTCGTTGAGTATCTGCATAGTTTGATACTTTTTAGGTAGATCAGTTGCAATCGATGTGACACCTAAATTAATATTAAGTACAGAATGATCTGTTATTTTTGGACAATCATGATTTCAGCTAATATATACTATTTTGAGTTATTAACACATAATCTACCTATGTTTTAGATGTAATATGAGTTTGTTTGTATATTATCTGTTCTATACCATACATTGTCAAAAGATTCTTTATTTCGTTACCATGGAAACTACCTTTTTAGTAATCAAAATTAAAATTGTCACATATTCTTTCAGTTTTCTACAAATTTTACATTAGAGCTTGATGGAGGAATGATATAAACAACCAACTACCCATACAACAAAAACTTTGTGCATTCATTTAAAGTAATCCCAGCAGAAGTTTGTGAGTTATCCGATGTGTTTGACATTAGGTATACTTGTCTATAAGATGATCAGATTTCCTTTCATTTCATAACTAATAATATATTGTAAAATAGATTCACATATTTTATCTTGTTTATTAAAAGAAACTAAAAATAAAAATGCATAAACGATTAGATCTAAAAATTTTTTTTTTATATTGTTAAACAAATCTGTATCTGTTCTGTTGTCAAGAATTATCCAAATCGTTTTCTGTCACTAGTTCTACATCATGTGGTCAGTTTTGTCATGATTTTGGTGTTTTTTCTTGTTTTATACAAAACTTATTAAATACAAAATAAAACTTGACAAAGTTTAGAAACATCAAATTGACAAGCTAAACATAATTGATGATTTTTGCAAATAAAAAATTTATAATAAGCGCTATTCCAACTGTTTCTGAATCTCAGGTCCATGAAAGTGACAGTTTTGCTGATGTATATGTGTCATTGTGTACATTTTGGTATCATTGCATGTTATTGGTTTGGTACTAATCAAAGGCGCCTCTCGAGAGTGATTATTCTGTTTACTTTTTATCTGTGCTTTTACAGAACATGTTTAACATGAAATAGTTGGAATTGAACACCGTTGTATAATTTTAATGTAATAAAATAATCGTTTTATCAAAATTAGAAAAAATCTTATGTAAAGTACGTTAGGAACGAGCGCGATATTTGCTAGACGAGGGTGGAGAGATCCCGCAATATAGCGTTTCTTAATTGGTTATGTATAAAGCTATTTCTTACTTAGTAAATAGTTACGTTGTTATTGTAACAAACTGAAATGTAAAAAATTGGGAGATTTTTCAAAAATTATACTATAGTCTGTCCAAACCTCCAAGTGCAGTACGGGCTCTTATGGACTAAATGCCTCTTTTACTAACTTTAGTCATCTACAAATAACGCTATCCTTTTCTAGTTGTTCAGAACTAAGTATCTATGCTATTAAAAAGGAACATTAAACTGAAGCAATAGTTAGTCCGAAGAAACGTGCGAAAACGAAAGGTGCACAAACGAATGATCTCCTTCGTGTATTTTACCAGAATATCCAAACATATCAATTGTGCGAAAAACATTATATTGAGTTGAAAATAAAATTTTAATAAAATTAGGTAATCCACTAATGCTTATTTGGCGCTGAGAAATTATAATAACTTTATTGCTGTTAAAATGCAGAAAAAGTTAAGATGTTAAATTAAACCTAAATGAATGTGCTCTAAATCATAAAATTACTTTAGTAGGTACTTCTTAATGGTTAATTTGAATGTGGCCATAATGTGATTTTTGTTTCCTAGTCAGTTGTTATGTCAAAACCACATCTCATGTGGAATTCATATATAATCCCATGTTGTTTAAATACGTGTAAGCATGTGCACCTAAAATAAAATTCATTAACTGCAAAAATGAAATCTAATAAAGTAATTTTTACAGTTATCGCGGTGCCCACATTTAGCTTCTAATGTGACCAGCTTCTTATGAATCGAACTTCTATTCGGTATATTTGCAACTCGATTTATAAGTTCATTTAAGGTTTATATTCATCTTTTATTTTAGGTTAGGAACTGTGTCTCTTACACCGTAGCTATCGGGCCCGGTATTATAAAACGGTGCAGTAATGCATCAGTATAATAGGTTTGGCATGTATGCTCTGGCTTCCCATAAGCCCAGTGAACTGTACAGTTCAGTGCATAAGTCCCATACTGCATTTGGAGGTTTGGTTTTAGTACTGAGTGAAGTAAAAATAAAATATAAATCATGGTAGAGAAGACTTTCTTTTGTGTCGTTTTTTTTTATTTTAATAACACAGCTGGGTTTAAAAAATTATCTTCTCTATCTTAGTATATAATTACTGTTATTCACTACTAGCATTCAAACATACCATTAACCTTGTTTTTTTAAGCTAGAGCTGATTTTTTTTCCTAGTGTTATAATGAAATTTTCTCACCTACTACTAGGATAATTACATTGTTATTGTGACATTCTTTGCCTCGCTTTCAATATTGAGCAGCTAGGGTTAGAAAATTGTCTTTTCTACCTTGGTGTATAATTACTATTATATTCGGTTGGTATCCTTATTCTATCACACATAGTGTAAATTAAAATACTACAGTAATAATACTGAAAGACAATAGTGAAACTTACTTAAAACTTTGTAAATGTTGTTTAACCAGGTAATGGTTAATAATTCTTATATTAATGTTACTTTTGCGTCTTATAATTTTAGTGAATAATATAAACTAAAAGTTATGTTATTTTAGGTACAGCGCGATATGCAAGCATAAATACACATTTAGGAATAGAACAGTCAAGAAGGGATGATTTAGAGTCTCTTGGTTATGTATTAATGTATTTCAATCGAGGTTCATTGCCATGGCAAGGTCTAAAAGCAGCTACAAAGCGTCAAAAATATGAACGTATTTCAGAAAAGAAAATGTCTACTCCTATAGAAGATCTATGCAAAGTAAGTTCATTTTACGTTTTTTAGAATTTTAAGTTTTTGACTATGAACAATAATCAAAAGTGTTGGTTGCACTAATTAACATTTTATTATTTAACCTTACATCGTGAAATTCCATATTTAATAGCACTAATGTTTTAAACACACTATAATCCCAGCTATTATCTTAAAGAAATGTTCCCCCGAACTAGTACCAGTCCTATCTAAGCTCTATACGATCCCTATGTCTTCTGGGGAATTCCCTTTATCATGGAAGTTACCAAATGTTCAACCAAGTCCCAAAAAAGGCGATAAGACCGATCCCTCTAACTACTGACCAATTGCCATCACTTCCATTTTGTCTAAAATCATGGAAAAATCCATCAATCAGCAACTGCTCACGTTCCTTGAAACTAACAAACTCCTTAGTGACCACCAATATGGGTTTAGGCAAAGTCGTTCAACCGGTGCTCTTCTTTCATATGTGACCCAAGTTTGGAACAATACAGTAGAGCAGTCCGGTGAAACAGTTGTAGTCGCTTTAGATATCTCAAAGGCATTTAACCAAGTTTGGCATAAGTGTTTACTTGCCAACCTCACCTCGTTTGGGTTAAATGATACGCTCATCAACTGGGTTTCTAGTTTCCTTGATAAAAGACGAATACGTGTCGTAGTTGATGGCTTTTTTTCAAAAGAAGTTAGCATTAACGCGGGCGTGCCACAGGGATCCGTTATAGCGCCTACACTTTTCTGCTGTACATAAATGACCTTATTTCTTCAACAACTAACCCCATCCATTGCTTTGCTGACGATAGCACTCTTCACTGTAGTTCATCTGTCTACTCATAGTGATAATCCACCTTCTATGTCAAATCAAGAAATTAAAGCTGAAATGGCAAATTCAATCAACAAAGACATTCAACGTATTCTCGAATGGGGAAGCAATAATCTAGTTAAATTTAATGCTAACAAAACTCAGTGTTGCCTTGTGTCCGCCAAAAAAGATCGATCATTTCCTGTTGTAAGTATGAATGGCTCCGTTCTTAAGTTTTCAGACTCTATTACTCTGTTGGGTATGACTGTTTCTTCAAATCTCTCATGGGTTGACCATCTTGTGTCAGCTACCAAAACAGGCTGCTCGTAAAATAGGCTTTTTGTACAGATCTAAGCAGTACTTTACCTCTCGACAACTCCTTCTGCTGTATAAGGCCCAAATTCGGCCTCATCTGTAATATAATTCTCACCTCTGGGTTAGTGCTCCCCAATACGCTCTCGATATCGTTGATCGTATTCAAAAGAGAGCGATTAGGCTTATAAATGACCCGTCCTTAACTTCTCACATACAGTCCCTTGAGCATAGAAGGATGGTTTCAGTTCTTTCTTTGTATTATTGTTATTACAATGGCTATTGTGCTGCTGAATGTTATTCTTTGACACCATCTCGGGCTATCTTTGCGAGAAACACTCGGTTCGCTTATTCACATCATCAGTATGCAGTACAAATCTCCACTTGTCGTACCAAACGGGCGCAATGCACATTTTTCTACACGGCTTCTAAACTCTGGAATGATCTCCCTAGTTCCTGTTTTCCTCTCACTTATGATATGAGAAAATTTAAGGTAGCTGTTCATAGGCATCTATTGGCAATTCATTACCCCTCTATCCATCCTCCTAAGTGTTCCTGAATGCTTTAGCACGATAGGCCAAATTTAGCTTGTTCAGGTCCACAATCATAAAAAAAAAAAAATAATAATTCCATCATTTCTTTTATGTTATTATTTATTTCTCTACACGTTTCAATACGACATGTATTATTATCAAGGCAATATATAAATAAATGACAAAACAAGTAGTTATGGTAACAAATCATTAAGGTAAAACAGCAAACTTGATGTAGATTATAATCCTACACTTAAAACATCTGTTAAAGGTGAATATAATATCGACCTGTTCGTTCATTACAGGTACTCTATGTTTATAAATTTCGAATGCTTCCAAAACATCTAATCCGTCTTTTGTTATTACAAAGATGTAAAAATTTAATGTTGTTTTGTGAAGTCAGTTGGTAAAATGAGTAAATCTGAATATCGCATTAGACCAGAAAAATCACTCAACTTATATTTAGCCTGAAGATTAGATTAGAAGAAGTTTCGATCTAAAAATTTCTCCTTTAAATTTTGGAGGTATAGTTGGTAAAGTGAGTAAATATGAATATCGGATTAGCGCCTATATTCATACAGCTCATGCGGTTATATACCTTTCTCGTTCTTATACAATGCATTTATTCTGGAAGGTAAGAGGGCATCTAGTTTTCCTAACCACGGACGGTGAACGCTCTACGTTATAAGCGTTTTAAATTGTGCTGCGTGCACCAAAAGAGATACCAATAGTTACGTCAAGTTTAACGCGGCACTGAAAACACAGCACAGCATTGAAAGAAAAGCGCTACTTATAAAACACATTTATAAACATGATTATTAGAGAAAGGATATTACCTAATGTATTTTCGATCATATGTAGGTACCTATATGCAAACACTTTTATTTGATAATAAAGAGTAAGTGATCTTGACAAGTACAAAATGACTGGGTCATTACTACGTGATTACTATATTTTCGTCTGACGCTTTTGAACGTATTTATTAACGAAAATTGCAGATGGCTATTCTGATGCCGCAGTAATACAAATGTGGCAAGAGTCGTTGCAGAAATGTGTTGGCGAAACTGGGAAAAAGACAATATTGTATACCGAAAAAATAATTTCCGAGTGGTGGGATCGAGAAACAGTGCTAATGGGAACTATTAACTAACTATTATTAAAAATTACAGTGAATGATGGAAATTCGAATGACAGTGAAGTTGAAGGTGCCGAAGATGATGAATAACTGTATATTATCGTTGCCAGGAAAGTTTACCGCTACGTCATCATATACAATCATATGGTGTAATATGAAAAACATTAGTCAAAATTATTTTCGTTATAATAAATTCTGATTAGAAAATATACCCCGAGATGGCAGCATTTAAAGCTGCAGAATTATAAAGTATAATTACTTATTTATTGTGATTTATTTTGTAAAAATTAGAGAACGTTGATTACCGTAATGATAACGGTTGAAAAACAATATCCTTAAAATCTAACAGATTGGTACGCTATTTTTGCAGCCTGCAGGTTATGTAGGTTATAACAGATTGCTGCCCTATTACAAACAATGCAATTTTCAACAAAATGTAAACATTAATAATTGCAGCGGAATTATAAAAACAGGAGAATGGTTGTTGTAAGTTGCTGCTAAACAGTCATTCCATTGATAATTTGAAAATTCAATTTATAGATTAAACAATTTGCATGGATCAACTATCTGCACTGTTTACGCCTCGCAAGGCTAGTACTATCGCGCTCAAAAAATACTGGTACAGCTTGTTACTATAGACACTTCCAAAATTCAAGTTTTGATGTAGACACATTTTTTTGTGTGTATATTGGGCATCTCACGATTTTCAAGTTGGGGTTAAGCCTCTGTCAAACTGGCAAATTTGATAGATTAAAGACACTTATAGACTGTCACTTTGATGTTTCATGGTCATAGCCTGCTAACGCAATTGATTATGTGCCGTCAAACCAAATGCACACAGCCAAAATTTTGCTGTACCAGAATTTTTTGAGCGCGATAGTACGTTTCATAATCATAATTTCTTATTGTTGTTACCAATTCAGTAGCAATGATGGCCCTCAATAAGATGGTAACATTACACAAAATGGATGTTAAATTACGTACCTAAATAAATTGGAACTATTCAACTATTATTCGTGCGAAGATAACATTTAATGTGGAACATAAATTCTGTGGGAAATGTGTGATTAACATCTTGAAAAGCATTTTACAAATATATTGTACTTACATAATTGAAATACATTACTAATAGAAATTTATTGTATTAAATATGTACTAACATACTTGTATTACTATTATAGGTTGTAGAAACATAGGTTTTTGCTGTGTTTTCCTAGACCTTGAAGCAAATGCTTTATCAATTATATGTTAAATTTCCACAGCACTATAATTTAACATAAGTAGTTGAAATTAAATTGAAATTAAAATTACAAAGAACGTTCTGCATTGTGCTTTTCATTGTTAATAACACTTCCAATTATTGATAAAGATATCTCTTTGTTAGGTTTAACTGGGTTATTTTTGATGTAATGTTTGGATTTGTGAATGCTTCTATCATTTTAAAATTGAAGTTTTTCACAACTTTACACTTACATCATAACTCGATTAAATTTTGTTAAATGTGTTTTTGGCTGGCAAATTTCATCGTTAGCTTTCGTCGTAGAGAGTGTTCTGGTTTGTCATCTTTGAGGCAGTTTAACAATATTTAATTTTAATGACCTAGTTATTCTTTACTACAATTTTATAGTTGGCTATACGTTTCTCAAACTGTTATATTAATAGCAGGCTTATGTTTATGTTTGAATTTTTCACATTTGACAAAATTGTTTACTACATCTTTAACAATTTTAACAAACATTACTACTGACGAAGATAACTGTAAGTGTTATCGAAACGTTTAGATTGTATAATTTAAAGTACACCATTAAAAATCCCAAAAAGATAAGTATTTTATTATGAGTGTTAATGGTGAAAGTTTACATTTCATACATTTTCATATAGTTGTCAAAGTGTTAAACTTCTAATCGGAGTCACTATCTACATCCCAACTTTCAGAATAGTTTCCGATGTTAATAATCGGTTTGTTAACTGTGATGTTCAATATTTCTTTCTGTTTATACCATTGCTTTATTGTTTCTTCCGTATGCCGCACACAATTAGCCCGTAATGATTTTAATTAAAAGAGTTTACTTGCCGACGATTAGTTGAATTGATCTCTTTAATGTATTATTTAAGAAATTTAATTCGCATTTCTGCATTTAAACATGCAACTGTGACATCTTTTTCTATAAATAAATGAGTAAAAACGTGTAAAAGATGGTAATGTAATATTACTCACTTTGTACACACATACTTATATAACGTATTCCTTACGCCCATTTTGGTTGCTTCATGTAGGTCGTCAGATTTTGTTTTCTTGTTTTGCAGCTCGAGGCTTGATATTTTTTACCGTCTTCTTAGATATACCCAAAGTGCTTGCCACACGCTGTAATTTCGTGATTGTAATGAATGAAGATATAAACACTTAACGTCATTCGTACTTCTTGATGATGATGATTAAAAGATGTAAATGTAGGAAATGAGGAAACACTCAAAGGATAAACAAATAAATGGAGGTTGTGTAGTATTAGTGAAATAAGAATTAAATTCATATGCATATAAAACAAATTGATTTCTCGTTTATAGGTTTACTCTTTCTACTACATTGCTTATTCAATACCGTATGTCGATTTCGTCAAATGCACTACGAATGTTTACCATCCTTATTTAATTCACTGTTTTATATGAGAAGACCTTATAATTAAATTGTATAGCTAAATTCATAAATTAATGACGTAGCGATAAACTTTCCTGACGAGGATAGTACTATTTTAAATTGAGAATTATTTTTTTGTTTACCTACGGATGATTAAAAATATATACATTTATAAATGTATATAAATAAATTGGATGTAGTACCTTGTAATTATATTCTAATTATCTTATTGACAATAATACGCCTGTGGTTAGGTAACCTATTTTCGCATTATAAACTACTTTCTGTAACCGCCCACAGGAAATTTCATATAAATAACCTACTCCTATAAGTAATTCATTAAAAAGCAATTTCGATTAGTAAATACGTTCTTAATGTTAATCACGTCTTATGACCCATTTATTTTGTACTTGTCAAGATAACTTACCCTTTATTATCAACTAAAAGTGTTTGCATATAGGTACCTACGTATGATTGAAAATACATTAGGTAAAGACCTTTCTCTAATAATCACATTTATAAATGTGTTTTATAAATAGCGCTTTCCTTTCAATGCTGAGCGTAATTCATTTTTGTATATACGTAAAAATATTATAAGTAAAATATTTAGAGAGTCACTGCATTACGCTTTTAGGAGGATGCTTTCCGTGCCCCGTAAAACTTGACTCAACTGTTAGTATCTCTTTTTAGTGCACGCAGCATAATTGAAAACGCTTATAACGTAGAGCGTCCTTTTTGTTCACCGTCTACAGTTAGGAAAACTTCTTGTATGAGAACGAGAAAGGTATATAACCGCATGAGCTGTATAAGCGCTACTCCGATATTCAAATTTACTTATTTTACCAACTATATTAAATGTTTGGCATAATTTGATTTGTCTGTGTGTTTATATTTGTAACATATGCCATCTTTGTATTTAATACCAAAATTCCTAAGTGGCTGTCCAATATAAACAAAATTACAGAATGTGCAGTTCAATTTATAAATACCCGACTTGAAAACGTCGTTAGTTGAATCTTTTGCATTAAATCAACATTTAAGAATATGAAAATGTAAACTTTCACCATTATTACACATAGTTAAAATAGTTATCTTTTTGAGTATATTTTGTGATGTATTTTGGAATTTAAGTTATACAAATCTAAACGTTCGATAACGCTTACAGTTATCTTCGCCAGTAGTAATACTATCTTTCAAAATTGTTCAAGAATATCTAGAAAATTAATTTCTCTAATTTGTTCTTTCTCTAGTGTACATTTTATGTTACAATGTGCATTGTTAATATTAATTAAAGACTCATCAATAAAATCTGATGAACTATCAAAACTTCGTGCAATATCATCAACATAACAAAACCAAAATATAATATTATCAAAAACATTTAATTAAAAAATTTGATCTTCTAAATTATCCATAAAGATATTAGCTAAAATGGGTGAAATTTGACTTCCCATAGGTAACCATTTTTTTGTAGACAAATCTTATCGAATGTGAAATAATTTTGCTTAACACAGAGATCAAATAATTGAATTAACTTCATTCTTGTAACTAATTCAACATTGTTATTAATTAAAACATTATTTAAATATATAATTATAATTTACATCAAGTTGCTGTTTTACCTTAATGATTTGTTACCATAACTACTTGTTTGTTATTTTATTTATATATTTTCTCTTGATAATGATACATGTATTAAAACACATAGAGAAATAAATAAATAATTGTAGGGTGACCTATAATAAACTGAAACGCATGGCACCACGCAATAGAGGACCCAAAAAATGAATAAAAAACCTTGCTATAAGTACACTAATGTCTGATCGCTTTTTGTTTTCAAGTTACAGGCTGTTGAATTTTTTTCTTATAATTGTTTGATTTTTTACATTCCTTACGATTGTAACGAGACAATTGAACCCAAATTATTGCACAGTGTACCCTTGCACTATATTGTCAGAATATGGAGTTTATTTTGCATCCCGTGGCGAAGAGGATATACACATCTTTAAACCGAGGTTTTTTCATTTTTATTACTACTAAGGAAATGTATTTTTATACAAAAACTACAAATCCTTGGTAACTGTCGAAATAATTTGTTTAAAGTTTATCGTTCCTGATTTCCTACTTATTTAGTTTTAAGTTTGTCGTGTTCCTGATTTTCTACCTATTTAGTTTTAAAGTTCGTCGTGTTCTTGATTTGGTATGTATTAAGTTGTCGTTGTTTAAAGTTGCTTACAAAAATGTTTCGCTATACAAATGCAGAATACAGGGACATGATTATGTGTTACGGCGAAGCTCGATCAAATTCTTCCGAAGTTCAACATATCTTTCGAGAGAGAGAGATATCCATTAAGACAAGTTCCTAATGTTAGAACATTTATTGACGTGCATAAGCGTTTGGGAGAAGATGGCTGCCTTAAAAAAGCAAATGTTAATGCTGGGGCTCACAGAACTCGTTGCACTGTTGCAAAGAAGCTGTATTGCAAATAGTAGAAAACAATCCAAAAGTAAACACCAGAAGAATAAGTGCAGCTGTACCGAATGTTAATCATTAGTCAGTTCTCTACCCATCTCATTTTCAAAAAATCCATCACCTATTGGAGCAGAATTTTTTGTCGCGTGTACAGTATTGTGAGTGGTTGCAAAACTTTCTGTCATTAATTTTGTTTAATGATGAAGCTGAATTTAGTCGCGAGGGTGTTTTGAACATACATAATATGCATTATTGGAGTGATGAAAACCCTTATTATACCATAATACGGAATGACCAGTATTGCTTTTTTATTAATGTGTGGGTAGGTATAATTCACAATTATCTAATTGGTCTATTTCGATTGCCCAATCGATTGACAGGCGAAACTCTTTCGAAACTTTCTGGAAAATGAACTGCACACTTTATTAGAAGATGTCCCATTGGATATTATTAGAAGAATGTACTACATACATGATGGCGTGCCAGATCACTTCTCAATCAAAGAAGATTTGGAAATAGGTGGATTGGTTGTGGGCGACTTACGCCATGCCTGTGGACTCATAGTCTCAATCTTAATCCACTAGATTTTTCATTTTGGGGGTTTGTGAAAAATGAAATGTATGCCGTAGAAATAAATAGCGAAGAGCAATTATGCAACAGAATTGTAGAGTCTGCTGATAGATTTCGTAATACACCAAACATATTTCAAAGATGCAGTCAGTCATTAACACGAAGATTGGAAATGTGTATTCAAGAACAAGGTCACCCATTTGAACACCTTCAGTAGAGCCTTTTTATATTTTTTGAAATGTGTAATTTAAAATTTAGTAAAAGCTTTTCCAATTTATAAAAAAAAAATTTCAACAGCCTGTAACTTGAAAATAAAAAGCGACATTAGCATATAGGAACTTTTCTTATTATATATTGATCCTCTGTCACATGGTGCTATGCATTTAGTTTATTCTGTATCACCCTGTATAAAAGAAATTGTGAAATTACATTGTGTTTAAAACATTACTGCTATTGCACTAATTAGCCTGTAACTTGAAAATAAAAAGCGATATTAGCATATAGGAAGTTTTCTTATTATATATTGATCCTCTGTCACGTGGTGCTATGCATTTAGTTTATTCTGTATCACCCTGTATAAAAGAAATTGTGAAATTACATTGTGTTTAAAACATTACTGCTATTGCACTAATTAAATTTAACTTCTGTAAAGTTACAACAGAGGTTTTGTTCAGTTAGCTTGATATTACTTAATTTTGTTTCTTTCTTACTTTAGGGTTATCCAGTTGAATTTCCTACCTATTTAAATTACTGCCGACAATTACGTTTCGGAGAAAGGCCAGACTATAGTTATTTAAGGCAATTGTTCAGAACATTATTCCATAGACAAGGTTTTACATATGATTATGTATTTGACTGGAATATGCTTAAATTTGGTAATTAACAAAAAAACAATTATATCAAATTTTATTCAAAAAATTTTAGGTGGTTCTAGAGGTACACATGTTGAAGATGGTGGGCGTTCGGGGCAAAGGTACGGATCACATGCTGTAACACCAGGTGATTCAACACCTTCAGCACCACAAACAAGGACAAGAAGGCCACATGATCGAATGGAGATTGTTGCTAATAATACAGCAGCAGCAAATCCATTAGAAGATGTTATAACGAGTAGTAAGTTTGCTCATTAACAGAAATTGAAAAAGCTTTTGAATGTTTAACAAACAATACACGCTGTAGTAACATTAGATGTGATTCCTTATTTGTCTTATTACATTTTTTGTGAATAATTTAATAAATATGTGAACGTAAATAAATTCAAATCATAATGTTACTTATGTGTCAGAGTTTAAAGTGTCTCTTAGTGAAAATCATTGGATTATTGTGCTAAATACATTATTGATTTTTCTATCTCCCAATTGTTCTTTTAAATCGCCGCAAATTTGAAGAATTAATATATAAAGGTTTGCTGATAAAGGTAAATGTGATATTCAAACTATGTACCGGCTGTCCCAAATTCGAGGGCAACCATGGGGATCTCGCTTATTATAAGAGATAGGATATAGGTTTAAATTCGGCACTTTTGCTAAATTCGATGCCGAGTAATAATCTGAAAAGAAATTTGAGCTAACTCGAATGGATTTGGTTTTATGCTCAAAAAACTAAAAATTTCGATTTTCGTTTTTCGCGTTTGGCCACCTTATTATTAGGAATTTTCAAAATTCGATTAAACATTATTAAGGCACCTTTTTACGTACAATACTAATACGGTATTAAAAATATTATGTGACGTTTCGTTTATACTGAACCATCATCAGGTTTATTTTTTCTTATGGGGGTTAAGATATATTTTTATGTCGTTGGATGCAGAATGTTATGCTGATTTTAGCAATATATAATATAAATATAAAAGTGCCGAATTTAAACCTATATCCTATCTCTTATAATAAGTGAGATCCCCATGCTTGCCCTCGAATTTGGGACAGCCTGTACAGTAAAAGCTCTAATATCCGGCACCATCGAGGTCGGCATGTGAATGGTTATCAAAAATATCAGGATAATAGAACGTAAATTGGTCGCGAAAAAATACTCAATTCTCAGTGAAATATAACTTTATATGTATTTTAATTACATAATAATTTTTACACTGTTATATATTAAAAACTTTACCTTTCGTATTTGTTATTCGCATGTACATTTAATAACATCATTAGGAGGATGAACAAAGTGTAATGCTATAAATTATCCTTGTTACATAGTTCTTGTTGTGGAATTGCAGTGCTGTATTCAATCTTGTTCGATTTTTTTGTTCAGTTGAAAGCCAGTTAATAGAACATTCCAAATGATAGATTGCCGGATATCAGAGCTTTTACTGTATTTTGTGGTGGTGAGGTAAAATTAATACCCAGACATATTTCACTGTTCACTATGGCTTTGAGTAATGGTATATAAACTATTTAGTTATATTTTTTATTGTGTTTATTATATACTTGTAATGGTTGGGATGAAGAGAATAATGGTCCGTCTTTAATGTTTATGTTGGTACGAACTCATTTTGAATTTGATTATACTATATCGATAACAAACATATCCTATATACTTAACCTTTTACCCGCCAGACTCAAAAAGTGCAATATCTTAATCTGTTACTAAATAGATTCTCCTTTAGTAGTAGTATTAAGAAAATTTTAACGAAAAATCATGAATTTTTATTTTCCTTATGCGTTTTCCAGCATGTTCGAAAATTCGAACATTGGCGGGTTCAGGGTATATGAAAAGCGGGTTTAGCGTATATGAACAGCTAGTACACAAAATTTTGTTTGTTTATAAAAATATTTACAAAACAGCAATACTAAATATGTATTAATTTATTTAAATGTTTACAGAAGCAGTGTTATATTTATACAAGTCCATGATATGCCGGGAAACACTTTGGATGCATACGTTTTTGGCACTTATTGTATTGAAGAATTGTATTTTTTTTTGCACTGTGCACATCTCCCTTCTGTGGTTGATTTAAAAAAGTTGCCTTCTGCCTTTTTTAAAAAGTTAACGACGGCTACTTTTGGTCCTGTCTTCAGGTCTGTTTTACTTGGTGCTGCTCTGATTAGGGCTATGGGTACCTAAATTTTTACGCATAAATAATTTTTTTGAGCGAAGCCTTAGCCGATAGTTTGCCGATAGGAGGATAACATCCTGTCTTAACATATCTACGCCTCCCATGCCAATGTTATACTGATTGATCAAATGGGGTTGGCTTATGTCAATCTTTTCTTTTTTTCGCGAGAATTCCTGATAATTTAAAAAAAATTATAAAAGTCAAGTAAAATACACAATAAGAAAAAACTACAATATGACATGACAAATACCTCTTTGCTGTTTTCAATGACAAATGAGTTGGATGGTTCGAACCCATGTGACTACCGAGTTGTTCCAGCGGCAAATATAAACGGAGTCATCACTCATATAGTCAATAGCAATCCTTCCGTCTCGTACAGGTCCTGTAGCTTTTATATTTTTTTCTTGTAAATTTTCTAACATATCGTTAAGAGATGAAAAAATTGTCAAAGTATATTTCTACTTGCAAAGGGTCATGTACAGCAGTGTGGAGATTTTTTATAACATGAGTACCAAGAGGTTCAGCTGGACTGTCAGTACTTTTGCCGTCATAAATATTTATTTTATAAGGTTAGCCATTTGCACAGCACATCATCCAAATCTTGTACTCAAACCAAATTGGTTTCTCAAGAATAAACATTTTGCATGAATGAGATGGCCGTAGTATGGCACCATAGATTCGTCGATACTAATTTGCTTATGGAGTATTCCAAATTTATATTGGCCTAATTTGTCGTTACAATTCAGAGTCGTGTTATCTATGATGTAAAAATTTTTTCCAATTCACAAAAACAGTTTCTGGACATGACTAATGGTACAATGAGTACAGCTGTGTCTTCAGCTGAACACCAATATAAATCTTCACTTGAAACTGTGTGGTACCCACTAAATAGCAACAATCCAAGAAACTGAGCAATGTCAGTCCATTCAACTATCAATGATGTGCCATGCTGTGCTGCATACATTGTCGTCATGCTGGCCAGGTGGGAAATATGCTCCTTTGACAAATATTCAAAAAATAATTCTATAGGTTGTAAATTTATCAAATTAGGATATTTGTCGCTCTCTTTTGTCCAATTTGTCTTTTGCTCTTTTGTGCTCTGTGATTTTTTTTAACTTTTAACTTTGTGAGTCATAGCCTCTGGAGAACTGGGTTCTTGAATATCTTGAGATGCTACTGTAACACTAACTTCACCACGAACATCAGTAGACTGAATAATTCCACGGTCATTTTCATCAACATTTTCTTTGTCTGTTACACAATCATCCTCATCAGGTGGTAATTGACAGATGTAAAACTCCTCACCGGAACTGTTGAGTAACCCCGAATCGCTAAGTGAGTGAAAATAGTCAATCGCTGCTTCAATTGTTAGGAATTTTTTTTCCATAATTATTGGACATATACACAGAAAATAACTCTCAAATTTGTATATTTTTATAAATAAAACACTGCAGACAATAAAGTCACCATGGGTAGGCCACCTGCTACCGCTACCTGCCATTGTTTGTGTTTTTATACAATGCACTTTCCTTCTATGTAGGGCCCAAACTGTCTAAAAAGTTGAAATTTTTTTGTGATAATATTGTTAGTAGAAATATATAAGAATTATAGCAATATAGGTCAAATACTAGTATATATACTTATTTTAATTTACGGGTACAAAACCTTAAAAGAGGGAATATTTAATTATTTTTTTCTAATACAACAGATTATAATAATAAGCTGAAAATTTATATAGGTGATGTTTATAACATATACTTATTGGAAAAATACAATGCGGGCAACTAATTATAATTTAATATTAAAAAACGTGCATGTTAACTATTGTTGCGAAAAAATGAACAAAAGATGGTACACCTAAAACAAAGTAGGTACTTCATACTCAAAATAAAGCACTAAAACAATTCTTTATAAAACCAAACTTGTAATTGAAACAATTATAACAATAGAAAGTAAATTAATGATTATTTTTATACATTAACAACACTAAATATAAAATTTTAAAACAAAAACAAACACTGTTAAATTATAATAAATGCTCAAACTGAGTGCCTCCAAACGTCTAAACATTTTTCAATATTTTTAAAAAGCCGCCATGATTAGCACTCTGGATTTTTTCAGGAGAAAGAGATTGAAATGCATTTCGAACTCTTTCCTGGCAATCTTCTTTTGTTGTGAGTGGCGTAGCATACACTATATGTTTTATACAACCCTAGACAAAAACGTCTAATGGGGTTAGTTGGGGCGACCGAGGAGGCCATTTATGATGACAGTTCTTTGCTATCGAACTATCCTCAAAGCAGTTTTCCAAAACAATATTTGCAAACGCACTATTATGAGGTGGAGCTCCGTCATGTTGGTACCACAACTGGTTCCAATTCAAATATCGTAAATAATTATTTAAATTTTCAAGGTATCTTTCACCTAAAATAATCAACATTTTAAGGCTGTTCTCTCGGGGTGCTATTAACTTTTTGTAAATTGATTTCGCTTGTTTTTATAAGTATTCTCCAGATTTTGCACAAATACATAGCTAACATTATTATTTATGTCGTGCTTGAGCTATTTTTTTGATTTTCGCCTTCGTTGTATTTAATTTAATTAAAACGTAAAATAATAGAAAAATGAATTTCCTTATAAACCCAAATTTTAACTCCTGCACAACATAGGTAGTAATGTTCTGAGTACCTTACTTTTTTTATTTAAATTATTTATTTAAAAATCAATGAGAAAAATTAACATTAAGTAAATGATAAATCGTGGTTCATCACTGAAAACTTGGAGAATTGTGAAATGCCCGCGCACGTCATGGACGGAGTTTTCCAAACACAATAGAGAGATTTGGAAACCGATTCTTGAAACATCTCTTAAGATGTTTGAAGTGTACTGCAACTGATGTCGATTTTTTGTACATGACGTACATTTTATGAAACAGAAAAAAAAACATTTGGGTATTTTTTCTTTTGACTTGAAACTTCTATCAATTTATTTATTTTTGAGGTAATATGTAGGATAGCTAATCAATTTCAAACAAATGTTAAAATTCCAGTAGTATATTATAATAAGTGGCTGAATTTTTGCGATAGTTCTATGGATTTATTGAAATGCAAATTCATGTTGCATCTTCACAACAATACAGAGTACGTAAAATGAGTGGTATTATCTAGCAACATGATTGATTAAATGTTTCAATAAAAATATTATAAAAAGAAATCAGCTACAAGTTATATTTTTTATATCATTTCAATTAATAAAATAGAACATCAATTACATAAACTGTTTGTTTCCAAAGCCGACACAAACTTTTATGTTTTAGTGAAAATGTCATAATTGACAGATGAAGAATCCGACTGGAACATCTATTTTAAATTGTCACAACACATTGCATGAAAGTTTCCATTGGGTTTGAATTTTTAATTAGATGTCCTCAGTTATAAAAATTAAAATAACTGCATACTGTCCACTCATTTGCCAGTTTGTTTTAGCTGCATTGGCAAAGGAATGAATTCTACTTTAAAAGTCTTAAGTTAATGCTGTATTACAGATCTAACTATACCCTGTATTATTAGGTACGGCTAGTTGTGGATTCACCTTTAAAAAAACTGCTTTTTGGTTTTAATTTGACTCTGAACCCAGAATTACCTGTAATAATAATATTGTTCAAGTCATAATCTATTTCTCGTGTATAAAGAGAAATAGATCGAATATATCATAATGTATTAAGTTAATTCATTTTAAAGCAGTATTTATTGCTGGCCTCATGGTTTTGATTTAAAAATAAACGTAGAAACTGTCCAGTCACATTCATGTACAAAACATTTGTTGCACACAACCGCAAAAATATTCACCGATAAACCGAATGTAGATTTGTTTCTAAGTTGCATCCCAACGATCTTTGCACTAGAATGAAAAGTTTTGGCAAATAAGCACATTTTAAAGTACGCGACATTGAAAACATGCCTGGAGATTGAGCATTACTTGAAATCTGCACATCATTATTACATAATATTTTATACTTTATTTTTTATAGATTCACCTCGAATTTATGATAGCCAAGAACGAAGGGTTTCAATGCGATTACGGGCAGGTCAAGCTGCTCCTAATGCATCCACCTCAGACCTTAGTAATTCAAAACAAGCCAAGTGAGTATTATATTATATTCATTTCTATTGTTTCACTCCCATTGCATTATACTCTGACAGTTTCTGTTTTTAACAGTATCATTTAAAGTAATTACAGATGCTAAAATAACAGAATCATTTAAATAAAGTTCAAAATAACTATCACTGTTGGTGAAATCAACCACAATAACTCTAAAAAATTTCACACGGTTCCAAATTTCCAATTCCAATTTATTTCCTTTTTAATTCACATAAAGGACCTACCGGAGGCATAAATGCCTGTACATAGCTGGATCCATAAAATATTTTTTCGCATAATGCACAAAACTTCTTTGTCCAATAGTTACAAAATGTTTTGCAAGGAAATACTTTTAAATCTGGTATTAGAAGAGTTTAATAAAAATTCACTTTTAAGTTCATTATAAAGATAAACTATACAATTAACAACAAAACTTTGTCTAGTATGCGAAGGTTTCATCCATGTTTGTTTACATCAATAACTTTCATCCTTTTCTGGAGATGATCAAGATCTAGTGATGACATTGTAAAGACCACTATTATATTATTCGCATAATACAGAATTACTTTAAAGTCCATAATTATTTGCAATCAACTGATTTTTAGACAAGACTTGTTTTAAGCTGTATAGAAGCAAGTACTAGATAAATTTATTTTTTTATTATGTTCTAACATGTACATCCCATTTTATATTAATCTAGGTTATCAAAGATTCTCTGTTAAAGTTTGATCCATTTATGTATTATATAATATTCATCTTTTAACTGAATCGATAAGCATTACCAAAGTGTTAATAAAAGATTACTTTTCTATATTCAAGTATTAAAGTTATCTTTATGTAGCCATAATAAATTTACATCTAACTTTGGACAAATTCTTGAAAGTTGTTTCAACTTCCATGAGTGTTCCATTTTTAATGTATCATCAGACATACCTTATCAAGTCATGTTTGAATTAGTAAGTTATTTTATACCAATTTTGAACAATAACGGTTCTAAACTGTATCTTGAGGTATTCCAACATAATTTGATTTTTGCTTATTAATTTCATATTAACCTTACAAGTTACGCTTGGTACTATTCTTAAAGAGCAACTTATGTAATTCATAGATGCAAAATTTTGTGATTGCAGTGTAAATTCGCATAACTATAAAGTATATAAGTATAGTATATTATTTATATCTATACATAAGTAAATTACTAGTATTAATATTAGTTGGTGATTATAATTTTTAACATAAATATTGCAGATACTTTCTATAAGAATAGCCTCTATGTAATATAGATGGAATTGTATTCAGTTGAAATTTCATCATTATAAAATTATACATTAGTACATCTTCTAAATATGTAAATATTACTTAATGTATTTATAATAATGTTTATTAATATTAAAGAAATTAAATCCTCAAAGATAAATGTTTAACATTAAATGTTATTTAATTTAAAACTATTATCTGTTGAAGATGGAACCATCAGTATATATATATATATATATATATATATATATATATATATATATATCTACATATATATTAATTAACAATACATTTAGTTTTCAAAATTGTTACTATGTAATAAGTTTACATTTAATTATTAATCAAGATTTATTACTGAAATCTCATATCTTTTATTACCATTATTTTAGGTTATTTCATGTAGTATTTCTGTTAATTCTATTAAGATATGAACTATCTTCAGTGAAAAATCATCTACCAATTAAATAAATTATAATAACGGTTCATGAACTACAACAAATTTAAGTAAATAAATTACTCTAAACCTTTTTGTTATATGAATCGAATTCATTATAAGAGGAACTAGTAAGTTACCGTTATATGATTTTTTATTAAGTGGGTCCAATAGAACTTTATTTGTTATCACTTGCTAAAAGCACTAAACAACTTTTAAAAATGCACTAAACCTGCAATATTTAACACATAAGGGCTCGAAAAATACGAAATTTGAATTATTTAAAAATAAGAAAAAATATTCTAAATATTTTCACAAAATGACTTTTATTACATCGGTAACAAATGGTCCAATTTTTTCAAGTGAAGTGATTTTCATATGAATTAAGTGATTTACCTAGCTAGATCACTTGAAATCAGTGCAATATCAATTCTGGTATAACCCAACATTTAGTAAATCAAAGATAGGAGTAATATAAAATAAGTTTACAACACTGTGTAGAAAAATTTTAAAGATCTGGCACTAGTGTGATACAGGGCCGTTCTAGTTGTTTTTTTTTTTTTTTCAGCATGAAGGTAGTAAACCATTCACTAAGAATTGCTACATCTCTTACTGAAAATATTTTCCAACATAGTGAAGAAGCAAATGTTTCTCTATACCTTCATCATCAGTTTCAAACATTTTCACTCAGAGAGCGAATGACTTAAGGATCTACATGTAAATGTAACCATTTATAAATTAAATTAAATTTGAAGCCTATTTTGGGTTTATAACGCTTTACAACTAATAAAGGTGGTATTTACAAATCCTGAAAAAAAAAGATAATATTGACAACCTCTTGAGTATAATGAAACAACTTTTAGATAAATCTAGATCCCCTAGATTTGATACATTTTTGGTAGGGGTGGACAAATTTGGATCCCTGTAGTAGGGTTAATTTGTGTGATGTGCAAATGAATTTGGACAGTTTTTGGATGAACTACTTCCTAGGAATCTCAATGAGCTCTACTTTCCACAAAACGAAGTTCCGTCCCAAAATATCAATCTGATAGTTATACTATGTTCCATCTTATTTTGTTTTAGAGTGATATTTTTCTGCAGTGGTATTCCCATTTGTTAAAATGGCAACAAGTCTTATATTTCAAGTGTTCACTACTTCCTAGGAATCTCAATGAGCTCTACTTTCCAGAAAACGAAGCTCCGTCTCAAAATATCAATCTGATAGTTATACTATGTTCCATCTTATTTTGCTTTAGAGCAGGCTGTGATATTTTTTCTGCAGTGGTATTCCCATTTGTTAAAATGGCAACAAGTCATATATTTCAAGTGTTCCAGAACTTCAATCACTTTTTCGTGCGCACTTTAAGTATGTATTTGGTTTTAGGTTTCACAGCGAACTATCCAAGACATCATAACTTGAAAAATGAATATTTTATTTTGGACAAATTATATCATCACGGTTAAACAGATTTCGTTTTTGATGGTGGTCGAACGACGTTGTTTAGAATTTTGAAATCAATGGGCTGCAAATACAAACGTAATAGACGGAAAATTCTCTGTGAAATGAAATACGTCGTTGTATCCAAAATTAAGTTTTTGAGAACATTTTTGTAGTGCAAAGTTCAGGCCAAGATGTCTGATTTATGTATCTAGACGTAACGTGGATTTATCAAAAAGGTTGTAATATACAACGTTGGGTGCACGATTTTGACATCAAAAGTAATCCATCCAGTATTAAAAGTGAAGATAAAAGGTATACCATTTTACGCGTGGGGTATAATTTAGGGTTTTGGAAAACTTCGACTATTTACTCGATTCGGGCAACGAAGATCGGGATTATCATAAAACTATAAATGGGGACCGGTTTCAGAATTTGTTGATTAAACAGCTGGTTCCTGCAATGTCCAAACTACCCGCAGTATGGATCGTATCATTTAATGCAGTTGGGCAATTGGCACGCCATTTTCTAGTAAGAAAGATCAGCTGCAGGAGTGGTTGATTACATACGAGGTCGAAATTGATGAAAAATTACAAAAAGTAACTGTAAATGTTCTCCTACTATGTGGCAAAATGTTTGTTCGCAGCCGGAAATCCCGGAACCCCACCTGTTATTATAGAACTAGAAGAATCCAAATCAGATTCAGATAGTGATATAGATTCAGATTCTTCTGGTGATATACTGCACTTTGACCCCACTGTTTGACATACAAAATTTTTCTAAAAATACATTTAAATATTTGGTTTTCGTCAGGTCTTGCCTGTGTGTCAGTGTGAAAAACTATGTTAGAACACTGAATTAGTTTCACTTTAAAAATATAACCTACAAGTGTCAAAGGTCAAGCTACCATAGTAACTTTCCATGGTCTGCTCTAATGCAAAATAATAATATGGAACAGAGTATAATTATTTGAACACCCAGTTGGGCGAAAAATGTATCGAAACCAACATACCCATTCAGTGGCCAGCTCACAGTACAGACCTGACACCACTGAATTTTTATGGGTTGTCCAAGAGATACCATATAGTTGACACCACCGAAAATGAATAGTTGAGGTCCTCAACTTTTTTAAACAATACACGCACATCAGAGTCTCTCGAAGATGTCAAAGTATGTGTTGAACAAAATGGTGGTTAGTTCGAACAATTCTTGTAATAGTGACACATTTATTAGGGTTCCGACGTTCTTCTTTTTTTTTAAATTAAAAATCAACTAAATGTTAGATTAGATTTGCCTTATTGGATATCAATAAAATCAGCTTGGTATGCTTATAAATATTGCTTTATTCCATGGATTACTTAGCTGATATTGAAATTTGAGATTATTTATCAAACTCTCGCGTTTCTTAGTTCATTTGGTTGAATTTCATGCACGATTTGATGCCACTTTGATAAAGTCCGTTCATTCACATTTTTTTTTGTCAATGGTCAAAGCGAAATTTGTGTTATTTATATGACAATGTTCAGAAAAATAAGAACTGAAAATAATTAAAAAAGTATGGTGTCGTTGATTAAAAAAAAGTTGACTATCATTACGTATCTTAAAAAAAGTCCATCAAATTATATTGGACTTGAAACCATTTGTGTTATTTTGTCAGTCACTAAAGGTCAGTTTGATTCAAATACTTTATCAATGTAATTAAATTGGTTTAAGATTTTAGAAATATCTGTAATCTGGTAAGATTTTAGGTTTATTTTATAGTATAAGGATAGTTTTCAGCCCTTCCAGACGTTTTAAAAAAACCACGTTAAACCATGCGGTACGAATTTAGAACTTTACCCCATTATTCAGCAAATATTACTCCATCTTATCTTAAGATTTTTACTTTCTTATGCGCGAACCACCCGTAAGTGTTTTCGTGAAAAAATCGACTTGGGGCTTTTAACGGATTTACATATTCAGCATTTTTAAAACCATCTAGACCATTTTGGTTAAAAAATATATTCACAGATAAGGTACTTTGTATCTCCAAACTGCTAACTGTATCGAAAAATCAGAAACAACATTATTAAAGATAATTAATTATTAAACAACTTTCCATAATGAATTTCTTTGTTAGAGTAATAACTAAGTCCTAAAAAATCAAAAAAGTACTTAAAATAACTTGTCTATATCAGAAAAACCCTATAAGCATTTTTTTAGTGATAATTCAAATCAAAATAAGCATCTTTGTTATTGTTATGTTCTTCACAATTTTGTTCAAATTTGGTTAGTACCAATAATTTTTTTTTAGATATAAAGCATCAAAAAGAGCAGATGCCTAGAATTATTTTTTTAGATTGATTACTTTAGGTCTTTATTAATATTAAGTACCTTCCCATAGTATGACAATATACACAGCGTATGAGCATTGGGAGCACACACACATCTCTAATCATTTAGAACTCAAATTTTTTTAGTTCACATAGATACATTTAAAGTTAGCTTTAACTTGCGAAATTAAACTGCCCTTATCATCATTAAATAAAATCCGTCCGGTTCGAGATAACAACTTTTTACCTAATTTTTTTCGACATCAGTTGATTTTTTACAGTCTTTGGTTGTCAGAGTTATTTTCTGACACATTGGGTATATAAAAATATTGGTTATCTTGTAAACGTTTGTTTTTATTAAAAAGCATGACAATTTGATCTAGAAATTAAATTTACCTTTGAAAGTTTTAGTTTTCTAGAGATGGGTGTGTAAGAACAGTTAAATATAAATAAGCAAAACGTTTGTAATTTAATCATCAAGCAAGAAATATTATTTAGGAAACAGCTACTATTAATTAAATATTTCTACAATTATCGAGAAATTTTAAACGGAATACGCTTTCCTGTATGGTGGCCCAGAAGTGATCTGTTTTATTTCATTATGAGGGATTTCTTAGAATAATATATTTTACAGAAAAGTATAATACACACGAGAATTTTCTTTTGGTGCTACAAAATGCAAATCACTTAGTTGAAAAGAAGAGAGCGTTGGGGATACAGGTGTTTTTGATCGAATTGATTAATTTTTAAAATTGCACATGACAAAAAAGAAGTTAATAAATCTTTATATGTCCCTACTTAGAAAAAAATTTAAACGATAATAAATTTAATTATTTATTAACTTACAGTGTGTAATCAAATTAAATTACCACTAAACAATTCAGAAAGCTGCAATCCAGGTTCTCAGTAGTATCTTCATCTCCTGGAGACCAGGATTCTCCCAAGGATATCCCAAATGTGGCTGGTTCCTGGGTCTACAAAATCTCAGTGGAGGCCTGGGTGATCAGAGGTCTAATTACGATAGCTGGAATATGACAGTCTTTATTTCCTGTAAACTGATTTTAATCATACGACAAGAGAGACGAACAATAATAAAAAACAAAATAAAACTGCTTAAATTTCCAGGATAATATTCACAAAAAAAAGCGCGGTACAAAACAGGAGAATCACAAACTTAAAATACTTATCTTAGAGGTATTAAATTGTGTATTTTTTATTTATATTTATATATGTTGTGGGCGATTATAATTTTTAATTATCTTATATATGTTGTGGGCGATTATAATTTTTAATTTGACTACAGGTTTAAGATGGCAGATAAATGCTGGTATTTTTTTTAAATTTTGCAATGTTAATATACTACATACAATAAAATTTGGAAATCCTCATTATTAGCCAGTATCGTTTTGGCTAAACTGCACCAAGAGAAATATGTTGGCACTTGTCGTAAGAATATTTGATCCTTTAAATTTCTTAGCTCCTGTTACATTATATGTAAAATTACTTATTAGAATATAAATGGGATTGGAATTAGCCAGCACCTCAAAAATTCAGGGATTATTGGTTTAAATTTCAAAATGAATTAGACCTTTTAAACAATATTGCCATACCACGCTATTTGTGTGTTTTAACTGGGGGAACTTTTTATTTAATAGGTTCTGTGACGCTAGTCCAGCTGCGTATGGTTGTGTACTCTATGTGTGAACAATTAACTCCAATAACCAAATAAAGGTATCTTTCCTGATGGCACAATCAAGGGTGTCTCCGAAACAAACGTTGCCTGGATTGGAATTGTACGCAGCAGTTTTGCTTGCCGAATTAATGAGTCACGTGACCAAAGTCTCCCCTATGCGTTTTAATAAAATATACGCACTCTCGGATTCAATGATAACTTTGTGATGGATAAAATTTTATTCCAATAAATGGCATATCTACATTTCCAACGGGATTTCTGAAATTCGCAATAAGATCGATCGAAATCATTGGTTTTTATTCCTGGTCAGGATAATATAGTATATTACGCCTCCAGAGGTTTAACCCCTTCTTTGTTAGTGAATCACCCTTCATGGTTTCTCGGTCTGAGTTGGTTGTTATTGGATTGAATGGCCCATTAGCCCTAATGGTGAAGAGGATCTTACTGTAGACGAAGAAAGTTATTGTACCTTTGTAAAAATAAACATGGAGTCTCCTTTATATTTCATCATGGACCAAACTAGTATACGCTACTATACACATATTACGTTTTCTGAAATTACTTCCACGGAATAAAGGAATTTGCACTTTCGATTTAGATAGAGCCGAAATATATTTAATTAGAGACGTTTAGAATAAACATTTCGAAGTCTATTATGACTTACTATCACAAAAGAAAATATTGAACGTGCATCTTTGCAAAAACGACGTCCATTCATGGCCGATAAAATAATATGAGTAGGAGGTCCATTTACGAATTCTAAAATTAGTATGGAGAAAATCCAATCCTATACTGCTTCCAAAATTTGATTCCTTTGTTGATTTGCCTACAATCAGTATAAAGACAAAATTATTGGATTCTAACATCCCGAAACTCTATTCGTCGTTGTATTTGGAATTGTGACCGTTGTTTTAAATTAAATCCTAAATCTGTTTTTCCTCTAATATCAAATTTGCCATCTGCCAGAGTCAATCAATCAAAGGCGTTTTTGCATACTGGTTGATTACACTGGTGCTTATGATATCCATGTTTCCAGAAGACGTGGTATAAAATCCCAAAAGGCCTATCTCTGTTTATTTATGTCTCTGTACCAAGGCATTTAGCTTTCAAACGATTGATAGCACGACGAGGTACATGTTCCACCATATAGAGTGATCGCGGTACTAATTTTGTTAACTCAAGGATCCAATTTAATGAAATTGATAATTTACTCAACTCCAACACCCATAAAAATGCTTTCAAAAGAGAATTAAATATTAACAAAATTACTTAACTCTCGCCCTTTATGTACCGTTTTGGTCAGATAAATGTAGTACACCTCAAATTCCTTTTGTTAAAATTTTGAAATTTTATTATTGTAAAACAAACTTAAGCTTAAGCAACCTATTGTTCAACAACACGAACACACTGAATTATAAAATATAAGTAAAAGATACATAATATTATAAGTTAAAAGTGAAAAATCAAAGAATTTTATTCAATAATTACTGCAAAGTAAATTGAAAAATACACAATTTTGAAACAAAAATTTAATATTTTGCTGGGCCACCATTAGCATCAATTAATGTCCTTAACCTTCTAGGCATGGAGACAACCAGACTTCTAAAATAGTTTGGTTTATGTAAAAGAGCTTCCCAATAATTTTGAATTACTTCCCACAATTGTTCCTGATTTCTAAATCTTATTGGTGACACATGTTTGGTCATCTCGATCCATATATTCTCTATTGGATTAATATCTGCCCATTGTAAAACTTCAATATTGTGCACTTGGAACCCTTGAGACACTATGTTTGCAGTATGAACTGGACAATTGTCATGCTGATGTATATGTATATATATATATATATATATATATATATATATATATATAATATATATATATATATATATATATATATATATATATACAGTGAAACTTTGTTATAACGAACCACGTAAATGCGTCGGAAAAGTTCGTTATAAGTAAGTGTTCGCTATAACGAAAGGTTTCTTTTTTATATATTATTTTTAAAAAAATAAGGTATAAGGCATAGAAAATAAAATTTAATTCATAAATTAAAACTGAAAACATACATATTCTTATAAATTTTGCTCGGCCTATAATCAAACATTAGTTAAACGCTACAAATAAAATATGGTAAAGGAAAACAATCTAAATTGAATACATGCAAAGTATGTATAAGGAAATAGATTAAAAAAATTCTATTCATCACTGTTTCTTAAATATTCAGTAATAAAAGTTTGTCGTTTCCTTGTTTTAAGTAAGTTTTTACTAATACATTTATATAAAATATCACATGCTTCCAAAGCTTTTTCATTTTGCATATTGAATTGCACATAAAGTTTTATTCTATTAAGAGCTTGGATAATTTCCTTTTTCGTTGGCAATGTGTCTTCATTTTCATTTTCTTCTGTATTTGCATCGTCATCAACGTGGGTTTCAGAAGATGTAATAATCTCAACATCTGAAGGAAAGTCAGTTACTAATAAGCTATTGTCAACACTTATGGATTGATTCAAATCATAATTTTGAAACTCTTGTACATTATTTCGCTCTACCCACAAGTTTAAATCAATTGTTTCTGATTGTGTATTCAAATTTATCCATTAGGATAACGGAACGTCGTCTTCGTCATCAAAATGATTAAATTCTTCAAATCTTGCATGTTTGAAGCAATTAACAATTGTTTTAGATGTAACTTTTCTCCATGCACTTGTAATCATGATAACAGCATCTAGTAGAGTAACAGATGTATTGATTTCTGCATCCATGTTTTCAATAATTTTTAAAAGCAATAATTTTCGGTATTCCACTTTTAAACATCTAATAACTCCCTGGTCTAGAGGCTGCAAAATTGATGTTACGTTAGGAGGTAAAAATTTGAGCTCAATATTTTTTAAATTTTGCACATTGGGATGGGCTGGACAGTTATCTACAAGAAGAAGAATTTTTCTTTTAGTTTTGTTTAACTCTTCATCCCAATCACGAAGAACTTTTTAATGTATGTCACAGGTAAGTTTAAACATGATTTAAAACAACGAGTAGACTTAGATTTTCCAATAACGACAAGTTTTCTTTTTTCGGAGCCATCCATATTAGCACAAACGAAAACTGTTATTCTTTCTTTAGAAAGTTTACCGCCAATGCATTTTTCACCTTTAAATTTAAGGGTTCTGTCAGGTGTCATTTTATAAAATAGACCTGTTCCATCGGCATTAAAAATATCACAAGCGTTGTATCTTGCTCTAATATGAGGCCAAACGTTTTGAAGCCATTGATCAGTCAGGTTAGTATTTACAGCAGCTGCTTCTCCACTTATTTTTCCTGTTTGAATACTATACCTTTTTTTTGAACCTGTCCAACCAGCCAGTACTACATTTAATTTCAATATTGTTGAGGTTGGCTGATTCCTATAGTAATTTTCCTTTAGACTTCGTTTTAAGAATTGGTCCAGAAATCGGTACTTTTTGACTCCTTTCATAGAAAACCATTTTAGTAGAGCCTCATCTATATCACTTCTAACAGGGTGTCTAATTTTTTTAATTCTTGCAGTATTGGTATTCGTAACATTTTTTATTTTTGTTTGATTTGCCCAGATTGTTGACACTGTGGATTTGGATAAATTGTAGTCCTTACAAAGTTGAGCGTTAGTTGTACCATTTTGAATTTTTGTTATGATTTCTAATTTTAATGCTACAGTCAATGATTTGCGTGTTTTTGTACACTCCATAGCTGCGTAAAACTTGAACATGCGTGTTATCAATACGGCAGTGAGAAACTGAATGTTCTAAAATAACATCCGGAGCGATAGCGCAGTACACGCATGCGGGGAAAACCTTTCCTCACCCCTACATGTACCTGCACTGCGCGGTAATCATCTGACGCGCTTGCAGTTCGTTATAAACGAGGAACTTTTAACGTAAATCATCGACTTTATGCTCTAAAATACGTTCGTTTTAAGTAGGGTTCGTTATACTAAAATTCGTTATAACCGAAAAAAAGTAGACTACTCCGTATATATTTCTGGTGGGACGTAGCAAATCGTTCGCTATATGCAAGTGTTCGTTATAACAAAGTTTCACTGGTGTATATATATATATATATATATATATATATATATTAAATAAATAAATGTTTGTTAGACTGATGGTCACATGTCATTTTCTAAAATATGTATATAATTTTGCGGATTAAATCTCCCATTGACTACTACACATTCTAGCATCATGGTAACTTATCCATCCGCAAATATTTATAGAGAATCTTTCTTGTCTATCTGAATTATTTATATATCGTTCATCGTACCTTCTGCTAACGGATCTGTAGACCCATTATTTGTTGATTGAAACGTTTTCTCATCAGTGAAACCATATTTTCCCAAAATTGTGCTCCATTGTTTACGTGATATTTAATGCAAATAAATGTTAGCTTGTTTTCCCTCTTCACTAAGCTGAATTGTTTGGCTGCAACATGTGACCTTATGTCGCTTTCGCGTATCCTTCTGCTTTGATGTGTTGAACTAAATTATTATTTTGTTCTTCAGTTGAAATACTAAGCCCAGTACCTCGTTGCCTGCATCTTTTATTAAGATATGATTTTATTCAAATGATTATTAAATGTTTCAATAAAAATTATAAAAGAAATATACAATTATATTTTTATATCATTTCAATTAATAAATAGAACATCAATCACATAAACTGTTTGTTTCAAAGCCGACACAAACTTTTATGTTTTAGTGAAAATGTCATAATTGACAGATGAAGAATCCGACTGGAACATCTATTTTAAATTGTCACAACACATTGCATGAAAGTTTCCAGGGTTTGAATTTTTAATTAGATGTCCTCAGTTATAAAAAATTAAAATAACTGCATACTGTCCACTCATTTGCCAGTTTGTTTTAGCTGCATTGGCAAAGGAATGAATTCTACTTTAAAAAGTCTTAAGTTAATGCTGTATTAGATCTAACTATACCCTGTATTATTAGGTATGGCTAGTTGTGGATTCACCTTTAAAAACTGCTTTTGTTTTTAATTTGACTCTGAACCCAGAATTACCTGTAATAATAATATTGTTCAAGTCATAATCTGTTTCTGTATAAAGAGAAATGATAGAATATATCATAATGATTAAGTTAATTCATTTTAAATGCATATTTATTGCTGAGCCTCATGGTTTTGATTTAAAATACAACGTAGATAACTGTCCAGTCACATTCATGTACAAAACATTTGTTGCACACAACCGCAAAAATATTCACCGATAAACTCTGAATGTAGATTTGTTTCTAAGTTGCATCCCAACGTATTTGCACTAGAATGAAAAGTTTTGGCAAATAATGCATTTTAAAGTACGCGACATTGAAAATGCCTAGTAGATTGAGCATTACTTGAAATCTGCACATCTTTATTACATAATATTTTATACTTTATTTTTATAGATTCACCAATTTATGATAGCCAAGAACAAGGGTTTCAATGCGATTACGGGCAGGTCAAGCTTTACTAAAGCATCCACCTCAGACCTTAGTAATTCAAAACATAGCCAAGTGAGTATTCATATTATATTCATTTCTATTGTTTCAACTCCATTGCCATTATACTTTGACAGTTTCTGTTTTTCAACAGTATCATTTAAAGTAATTACAGATGCTAAAATAACAGAATTCATTTAAATAAAGTTCAAAATGACTATCACTGTTGAGTGAAATCATACCACAATTAACTAACAAAATTTCACACGGTTCCAAATTTCCAATTCCAATTGATTTCGCTTTTAATTCACATAAAGGACCTACCTTGGAGTGCATAAATGCATGTACATAGGTGAGATCCATAAAATATTTTTCGCATAATGCACAAATACTTCTTTGTCCATATAGTTGACAATCAATGTTTTGCAACAATACTTTTAAACCTGGTATTAGAAGCAGTTTAATAAAATTCACTTTTAAGTTCATTATAAAGATTAAACTATACAATTAACAACAAAACTTTGTCTAGTTGCAAGGTTTATCCTGTTTGTTTACATCAATAACTTTTCATCCTTTTCTGGAGATGATCAAGATCTAGTGATGAATTGTAAAGATCCTATTCAATATTATTCGCATAAACAGCAATACTCTTAAAAGTCCATAATATATTTGAATCAACTGATTTTTAGACAAGACTTATTTGAGTCTACAGAACACAGACTAGATATTTAGTTTTTTTTATTATGTTGCTAACATGTACATCCCATTTTATATTAGAATCATAAGTTATACAAAGCAAGTTACTCTGTTCAAATTTTGACCATTTATCATATTATTAATATTATCTGTAACTGAATCTGCATAATTACCAAAGGTTATAAAAGTTGATTTTTCTATATTAAGTATTAAATTATTTTTATGTAGCCATGAATAAATTACATCTAACTTGGTGGACAGTATTCTTGAAAGTTTGTTCATCCCATGAGGTTCCATTTATCGGTACAGATGTATCATCAACATACGCTATTAAGTCATTTTGTAGTGTTAGTAAGTTATTTATATACCGAATGAACAATAACGGTTCTATAACTGTGATCTCTGAGGTATTCCAACATCAATTGATTGTTGACTTATTAAGTTTCATATAACCTTACAAGTTAGCTTGGATACTATTCTATAAGAAGCACACTCTTATGTAATTATAGTATGGCAAAATTGTTGTAGATTGGCAGTATAAAATTTTGTAGTATAATCTAAATATGTATACTACAGTATGATACTATACTTTAAATTGATCGTATACATAATTGATTGTTGACTTTAATTTATTAACTTCACAAGTAGCTTCTACATAGATTCATAAGAGAACACTTCTTATGTAACCTTAATGGCATAAATTTTGGATTGGCAGTTGAAATTTCATAATTATAAAATTATACATAGTACATCTTACTAATAATGTAAATATTACTATATGTATTTCATAATGTTTATATAATTCTTATTACATGATTAAAGAAATATAACATCTAAAATGTTAATTTAATGTTATCATTAATCTGATCTGAAGATGAACTTCATTTACATTTGAATGATAATATATATATATATATATATATATATATATATATATATATATATATATGTATCTACAGTTTTCAATAAAATAATTTAGTTAACTATGTATAATGTTTAACATTTAATTATAATCAAGATTTCAACATGAAATCTCATATCTTTTATTACCATTTATTTGAGGTTATTATCATGTAGTTTTCTGCTTAATTCTAGTAAGATTATAATATCTTCAGTGAAACATAATCATCTACCAATTGCAAATAAATTATAATAACGGTTCATGAACTACAACAAATTTAAGTAAATAAATTACTCTAAACCTTTTTGTTATATGAATCGAATTCATTATAAGAGGAACTAGTAAGTTACCGTTATATGATTTTTTATTAAGTGGGTCCAATAGAACTTTATTTGTTATCACTTCGCTAAAAGCACTAAACAACTTTTAAAAAATGCACTAAACCTGCAACATTTAACACATAAGTAGCTTGAAAAATACGAAATTTAAATTATTTAAAAAATAAGAAAAGAATATTCTAAATATTTTCACAAAATGACTTTTATTACATCGGTAACAAATGGTCCAATTTTTTCAAGTGAAGTGATTTTCATATGAATTAAGTGATTTACCTAGCTAGATCATGTGAAATCAGTTCAATATCAATTCTGGTATAACCCAACAATTAGTAAATCGAAAGATAGGAGTAACATAAAATAAGTTTACAACACTGTGTAGAAAAATTTTAAAGATCTGGCACTAGTGTGATACAGGGCCGTTCTAGTTTTTTTTTTTGTTCAGCATGAAGGTAGTAAACCATTCACTAACAATTGCTGCATCTCTTACTGAAAATATTTTCCAACATAGTGAAGAAGCAAATGTTTCTCTATACCTTCATCATCAGTTTCAAACATTTTCACTCAGAGAGCGAATGACTTAAGGATCTACATGTAAATGTAACCATTTATAAATTAAATTAAATTTGAAGCCTATTTTGGGTTTATAACGCTTTACAACTAATAAAGGTGGTATTTACAAATCCTGAAAAAAAAAGATAATATTGACAACCTCTTGAGTATAATGAAACAACTTTTAGATAAATCTAGATCCCCTAGATTTGATACATTTTTGGTAGGGGTGGACAAATTTGGATCCCTGTAGTAGGGTTAATTTGTGTGATGTGCAAATGAATTTGGACAGTTTTTGGATGAACTACTTCCTAGGAATCTCAATGAGCTCTACTTTCCACAAAACGAAGTTCCGTCCCAAAATATCAATCTGATAGTTATACTATGTTCCATCTTATTTTGCTTTAGAGCAGGCTGTGATATTTTTTCTGCAGTGGTATTCCCATTTGTTAAAATGGCAACAAGTCATATATTTCAAGTGTTCCAGAACTTCAATCACTTTTTCGTGCGCACTTTAAGTATGTATTTGGTTTTAGGTTTCACAGCGAACTATCCAAGACATCATAACTTGAAAAATGAATATTTTATTTTGGACAAATTATATCATCACGGTTAAACAGATTTCGTTTTTGATGGTGGTCGAACGACGTTGTTTAGAATTTTGAAATCAATGGGCTGCAAATACAAACGTAATAGACGGAAAATTCTCTGTGAAATGAAATACGTCGTTGTATCCAAAATTAAGTTTTTGAGAACATTTTTGTAGTGCAAAGTTCAGGCCAAGATGTCTGATTTATGTATCTAGACGTAACGTGGATTTATCAAAAAGGTTGTAATATACAACGTTGGGTGCACGATTTTGACATCAAAAGTAATCCATCCAGTATTAAAAGTGAAGATAAAAGGTATACCATTTTACGCGTGGGGTATAATTTAGGGTTTTGGAAAACTTCGACTATTTACTCGATTCGGGCAACGAAGATCGGGATTATCATAAAACTATAAATGGGGACCGGTTTCAGAATTTGTTGATTAAACAGCTGGTTCCTGCAATGTCCAAACTACCCGCAGTATGGATCGTATCATTTAATGCAGTTGGGCAATTGGCACGCCATTTTCTAGTAAGAAAGATCAGCTGCAGGAGTGGTTGATTACATACGAGGTCGAAATTGATGAAAAATTACAAAAAGTAACTGTAAATGTTCTCCTACTATGTGGCAAAATGTTTGTTCGCAGCCGGAAATCCCGGAACCCCACCTGTTATTATAGAACTAGAAGAATCCAAATCAGATTCAGATAGTGATATAGATTCAGATTCTTCTGGTGATATACTGCACTTTGACCCCACTGTTTGACATACAAAATTTTTCTAAAAATACATTTAAATATTTGGTTTTCGTCAGGTCTTGCCTGTGTGTCAGTGTGAAAAACTATGTTAGAACACTGAATTAGTTTCACTTTAAAAATATAACCTACAAGTGTCAAAGGTCAAGCTACCATAGTAACTTTCCATGGTCTGCTCTAATGCAAAATAATAATATGGAACAGAGTATAATTATTTGAACACCCAGTTGGGCGAAAAATGTATCGAAACCAACATACCCGTTCAGTGGCCAGCTCGCAGTACAGACCTGACACCACTGAATTTTTTATGGGGTTGTCTAAGAGATACCATATAGTTAACACCACCCGAAAATGAATGAATACACGCACATCAGAGTCTCTCGAAGATGTCAAAGTATGTGTTGAACAAAATGGTGGTTAGTTCGAACAATTCTTGTAATAGTGACACATTTATTAGGGTTCCGACGTTCTTCTTTTTTTTTAAATTAAAAATCAACTAAATGTTAGATTAGATTTGCCTTATTGGATATCAATAAAATCAGCTTGGTATGCTTATAAATATTGCTTTATTCCATGGTTTACTAGCTGATATTGAAATTTGAGATTATTTATCAAACTCTCGCGTTTCTTAGTTCATTTGGTTGAATTTCATGCACGATTTGATGCCACTTTGATAAAGTCCGTTCATTCACATTTTTTTTTGTCAATGGTCAAAGCGAAATTTGTGTTATTTATATGACAATGTTCAGAAAAATAAGAATTCGAAAAATAATTTAAAAAATATGGTGTCGTTGATTAAAAAAAAAGTTGACTATCATTACGTATCTTAAAAAAAGTCCATCAAATTATATTGGACTTGAAACCATTTGTGTTATTTTGTCAGTCACTAAAGGTCAGTTTGATTCAAATACTTTATCAATGTAATTAAATTGGTTTAAGATTTTAGAAATATCTGTAATCTGGTAAGATTTTAGGTTTATTTTATAGTATAAGGATAGTTTTCAGCCCTTCCAGACGTTTTAAAAAAACCACGTTAAACCATGCGGTACGAATTTAGAACTTTACCCCATTATTCAGCAAATATTACTCCCTCTTATCTTAAGATTTTTTACTTTCTTATGCGCGAACCACCCGTAAGTGTTTTCGTGAAAAAATCGACTTGGGGCTTTTAACGGATTTACATATTCAGCATTTTTAAAACCATCTAGACCATTTTGGTTAAAAAATATATTCACAGATAAGGTACTTTGTATCTCCAAACTGCTAACTGTATCGAAAAATCAGAAACAACATTATTAAAGATAATTAATTATTAAACAACTTTCCATAATGAATTTCTTTGTTAGAGTAATAACTAAGTCCTAAAAAATCAAAAAAGTACTTAAAATAACTTGTCTATATCAGAAAAACCCTATAAGCATTTTTTTAGTGATAATTCAAATCAAAATAAGCATCTTTGTTATTGTTATGTTCTTCACAATTTTGTTCAAATTTGGTTAGTACCAATAATTTTTTTTTAGATATAAAGCATCAAAAAGAGCAGATGCCTAGAATTATTTTTTTAGATTGATTACTTTAGGTCTTTATTAATATTAAGTACCTTCCCATAGTATGACAATATACACAGCGTATGAGCATTGGGAGCACACACACATCTCTAATCATTTAGAACTCAAATTTTTTTAGTTCACATAGATACATTTAAAGTTAGCTTTAACTTGCGAAATTAAACTGCCCTTATCATCATTAAATAAAATCCGTCCGGTTCGAGATAACAACTTTTTACCTAATTTTTTTCGACATCAGTTGATTTTTTACAGTCTTTGGTTGTCAGAGTTATTTTCTGACACATTGGGTATATAAAAATATTGGTTATCTTGTAAACGTTTGTTTTTATTAAAAAGCATGACAATTTGATCTAGAAATTAAATTTACCTTTGAAAGTTTTAGTTTTCTAGAGATGGGTGTGTAAGAACAGTTAAATATAAATAAGCAAAACGTTTGTAATTTAATCATCAAGCAAGAAATATTATTTAGGAAACAGCTACTATTAATTAAATATTTCTACAATTATCGAGAAATTTTAAACGGAATACGCTTTCCTGTATGGTGGCCCAGAAGTGATCTGTTTTATTTCATTATGAGGGATTTCTTAGAATAATATATTTTACAGAAAAGTATAATACACACGAGAATTTTCTTTTGGTGCTACAAAATGCAAATCACTTAGTTGAAAAGAAGAGAGCGTTGGGGATACAGGTGTTTTTGATTGAATTGATTCATTTTAAAATGGCACGACAAAAAAAAAGTTAATACATCTTTATGTCACTACTTAGAAAAAAATTTAAACGATAATAAATTTAATTATTTATTAACTTACAGTGTGTAATCAAATTAAATTACCACTAAACAATTCAGAAAGCTGCAATCCAGGTTCTCAGTAGTATCTTCATCTCCTGGAGACCAGGATTCTCCCAAGGATATCCCAAATGTGGCTGGTTCCTGGGTCTACAAAATCTCAGTGGAGGCCTGGGTGATCAGAGGTCTAATTACGATAGCTGGAATATGACAGTCTTTATTTCATGTAAACTGATTTTAATCATACGACAAGAGAGATGAACAATAATGAAAACAAAAATAAAACTGTTTAAATTTCCAGGATAATATTCACAAAAAAGCGCGGTACAAAACAGGAGAATCACAAACTTAAAATACTTATCTTAGAGGTATTAAATTGTGTATTTTTTATTTATATTTATATATGTTGTGGGCGATTATAATTTTTAATTATCTTATATATGTTGTGGGCGATTATAATTTTTAATTTGACTACAGGTTTAAGATGGCAGATAAATGCTGGTATTTTTTTTAAATTTTGCAATGTTAATATACTACATACAATAAAATTTGGAAATCCTCATTATTAGCCAGTATCGTTTTGGCTAAACTGCACCAAGAGAAATATGTTGGCACTTGTCGTAAGAATATTTGATCCTTTAAATTTCTTAGCTCCTGTTACATTATATGTAAAATTACTTATTAGAATATAAATGGGATTGGAATTAGCCAGCACCTCAAAAATTCAGGGATTATTGGTTTAAATTTCAAAATGAATTAGACCTTTTAAACAATATTGCCATACCACGCTATTTGTGTGTTTTAACTGGGGGAACTTTTTATTTAATAGGTTCTGTGACGCTAGTCCAGCTGCGTATGGTTGTGTACTCTATGTGTGAACAATTAACTCCAATAACCAAATAAAGGTATCTTTCCTGATGGCACAATCAAGGGTGTCTCCGAAACAAACGTTGCCTGGATTGGAATTGTACGCAGCAGTTTTGCTTGCCGAATTAATGAGTCACGTGACCAAAGTCTCCCCTATGCGTTTTAATAAAATATACGCACTCTCGGATTCAATGATAACTTTGTGATGGATAAAATTTTATTCCAATAAATGGCATATCTACATTTCCAACGGGATTTCTGAAATTCGCAATAAGATCGATCGAAATCATTGGTTTTTATTCCTGGTCAGGATAATATAGTATATTACGCCTCCAGAGGTTTAACCCCTTCTTTGTTAGTGAATCACCCTTCATGGTTTCTCGGTCTGAGTTGGTTGTTATTGGATTGAATGGCCCATTAGCCCTAATGGTGAAGAGGATCTTACTGTAGACGAAGAAAGTTATTGTACCTTTGTAAAAATAAACATGGAATCTTCTTTATATTTCATCATGGACCAAACTAGTATACGCTACTATACACATATTACGTTTTCTGAAATTACTTCCACGGAATAAAGGAATTTGCACTTTCGATTTAGATAGAGCCGAAATATATTTAATTAGAGACGTTTAGAATAAACATTTCGAAGTCTATTATGACTTACTATCACAAAAGAAAATATTGAACGTGCATCTTTGCAAAAACGACGTCCATTCATGGCCGATAAAATAATATGAGTAGGAGGTCCATTTACGAATTCTAAAATTAGTATGGAGAAAATCCAATCCTATACTGCTTCCAAAATTTGATTCCTTTGTTGATTTGCCTACAATCAGTATAAAGACAAAATTATTGGATTCTAACATCCCGAAACTCTATTCGTCGTTGTATTTGGAATTGTGACCGTTGTTTTAAATTAAATCCTAAATCTGTTTTTCCTCTAATATCAAATTTGCCATCTGCCAGAGTCAATCAATCAAAGGCGTTTTTGCATACTGGTTGATTACACTGGTGCTTATGATATCCATGTTTCCTGAAGACGTGGTATAAAATCCCAAAAGGCCTATCTCTTGTTTATTTATGTCTCTGTACCAAGGCAGTTAGCTTTCAAACGATTGATAGCACGACGAGGTACATGTTCCATATAGAGTGATCGCGGTACTAATTTTGTTAGCTCAAGGATCCAATTTAATGAAATTGATAATTTACTCAACTCCAACACCCATAAAAATGCTTTCAAAAGAGAATTAAATATTAACAAAATTACTTAACTCTCGCCCTTTATGTACCGTTTTGGTCAGATAAATGTAGTACACCTCAAATTCCTTTTGTTAAAATTTTGAAATTTTATTATTGTAAAACAAACTTAAGCTTAAGCAACCTATTGTTCAACAACACGAACACACTGAATTATAAAATATAAGTAAAAGATACATAATATTATAAGTTAAAAGTGAAAAATCAAAGAATTTTATTCAATAATTACTGCAAAGTAAATTGAAAAATACACAATTTTGAAACAAAAATTTAATATTTTGCTGGGCCACCATTAGCATCAATTAATGTCCTTAACCTTCTAGGCATGGAGACAACCAGACTTCTAAAATAGTTTGGTTTATGTAAAAGAGCTTCCCAATAATTTTGAATTACTTCCCACAATTGTTGCTGATTTCTAAATCTTATTGGTGACACACGTTTGTAAAACTTCAATATTGTGCACTTGGAACCCTTGATACACTATGTTTGCAGTATGAACTGGACAATTGTCATGCTGATGTATATGTATATATATATATATATATATATATATATATATATATATATATATATATATAATAATATATATATATATATATATACAGTGAAACTTTGTTATAACGAACCACGTAAATGCGTCGGAAAAGTTCGTTATAAGCAAGTGTTCGCTATAACGAAAGGTTTCTTTTTATATATTATTTAAAAAATAAGGTATAAGGCATAGAAAATAAAATTTAATTCATAAATTAAAACTGAAAACATACATATTCTTATAAATTTTGCTAGGCCTATAATGAAACATTAGTTAAACGCTACAAATAAAATATGGTAAAGGAAAACAATCTAAATTGAATACATGCAAAGTATGTATAAGGAAATAGATTAAAAAAATTCTATTCATCACTGTTTCTTAAATATTGAGTAATAAAAGTTTGTCGTTTCCTTGTTTTAAGTAAGTTTTTACTAATACATTTATATAAAATATCACATGCTTCCAAAGCTTTTTCATTTTGCATATTGAATTGCACATAAAGTTTTATTCTATTAAGAGCTTGGATAATTTCCTTTTTCGTTGGCAATGTGTCTTCATTTTCATTTTCTTCTGTATTTGCATCGTCATCAACGTGGGTTTCAGAAGATGTAATAATCTCAACATCTGAAGGAAAGTCAGTTACTAATAAGTTATTGTCAACACTTATGGATTGATTCAAATCATAATTTTGAAACTCTTGTACATTATTTCGCTCTATCCACAAGTTTAAATCTATTGTTTCTGATTGTGTATTCAAATTTATCCATTGGGATAACGGAAGGTCGTCTTCTTCATCAAAATGATTAAATTCTTCAAATCTTGCATGTTTGAAGCAATTAACAATTGTTTTAGATGTAACTTTTCTCCATGCACTTGTAATCATGATAACAGCATCTAGTAGAGTAACAGATGTATTGATTTCTGCATCCATGTTTTCAATGATTTTTAAAAGCAATAATTTTCGGTATTCCACTTTTAAACATCTAATAACTCCCTGGTCTAGAGGCTGCAAAATTGATGTTACGTTAGGAGGGAAAAATTGAGCTCAATATTTTTAAATTTTGCACATTGGGATGGGCTGGACAGTTATCTACAAGAAGAAGAATTTTTATTTTAGTTTTGTTTAACTCTTCATCCCAATCACGAAGAACTTTTAATGTATGTCACAGGTAAGTTTAAACATGATTTAAAACAACGAGGAGACTTAGATTTTCCAATAACGACAAGTTTTCTTTTTTCGGAGCCATCCATATTAGCACAAACGAAAACTGTTATTCTTTCTTTAGAAAGTTTACCGCCAATGCATTTTTCACCTTTAAATTTAAGGGTTCTGTCAGGTGTCATTTTATAAAATAGACCTGTTTCATCGGCATTAAAAATATCACAAGCGTTGTATCTTACTCTAATATGAGGCCAAACATTTTGAAGCCATTGATGTCAGGTTAGTGTTTACAGCAGCTGCTTTTCCACTTATTTTTCCTGTTTGAATATTATACCTTTTTTGAACCTGTCCAACCAACCAGTACTACATTTAAATTCAGTATTATTGAGATTGGCTGAATCCTGTAGTAACTTGCCAAACTCTTCAGATTTCGCTTTAAGAATGGGTCCAGAAATCGGTACATTTTAACTCCTTTCATAGAAAACCATTTTAGTAGAGCCTCATCTATATCACTTCTAACAGGGTGTCTAATTTTTTTAATTCTTGCAGTATTGGTATTCGTAACATTTTTTATTTTTGTTTGATTTGCCCAGATTGTTGACACTGTGGATTTGGATAAATTGTAGTCCTTACAAAGTTGAGCGTTAGTTGTACCATTTTGAATTTTTGTTATGATTTCTAATTTTAATGCTACAGACAATGATTTGCGTGTTTTTGTACACTCCGTAGCTGCGTAAAATTGGAACATGCGTGTTATCAATACGGCAGTGAGAAACTGAATGTTCTAAAATAACATCCGGAGCGATAGCGCAGTACACGCATGCGGGGAAACCTTTCCTCACCCTACATGTACCTGCACTGCGCGGTAATCATCTGACGCGCTTGCAGTTCGTTATAAACGAGGAACTTTTAACGTAAATCATCGAATTTATGCTCTAAAATACGTTCGTTTTAAGTAGAGTTCGTTATACTAAAATTCGTTATAACCGAAAAAAAGTAGACTACTTCGTATATATTTCTGGTGGGACGTAGCAAATCGTTCGCTATATGCAAGTGTTCGTTATAACAAAGTTTCACTGGTGTATATATATATATATATATATATATATATATATTAAATAAATAAATGTTTGTTAGACTGATGGTCACGTCATTTTCTAAAATATGTATATAATTTTGCGGATTAAATCTCCCATTGACTACTACACATTCTAGCATCATGGTAACTTATCCATCCGCAAATATTTATAGAGAATCTTTCTTGTCTATCTGAATTATTTATATATCGTTCATCGTACCTTCTGCTAACGGATCTGTAGACCCATTATTTGTTGATTGAAACGTTTTCTCATCAGTGCAAACCATATTTTCCCAAAATTGTGCTCCATTGTTTACGTGATATTTAATGCAAATAAATGTTAGCTTGTTTTCCCTCTTCACTAAGCTGAATTGTTTGGCTGCAACATGTGACCTTATGTCGCTTTCGCGTATCCTTCTGCTTTGATGTGTTGAACTAAATTATTATTTTGTTCTTCGGTTGAAATACTAAGCCCAGTACCTCGTTGCCTGCATCTTTTCTTGACCTTCAACACTGTAGTTTTATTTACTCCCATTTGTACTCCAACATCTCTAATGGTGCATCCTTATTCTAATTTTGTTAGTATATGAACTTTATCAGCTCGGTAAGTTTTCGCGCCAGTCAAAAAGTCAAAAATTACAATTCTATTGACATTTAATAAATTTTAATGACAAGCTGAATTTGACAATTAAAAATAATATTATACCATAAATATTTACTGAAAAAATTTTGTACTACATTTATCTGACCAAGACTGTACATTAAGTGACGACCCCGGTGATCCTATCGCTTTGACGCCAACTACTGGTGAGTTTGCCTGTTAATAACGTCCTAAACGAACGAAATAGCATATTAAATAGATATCAACTCCTAGATGCGATTGTCTAGTTATTTTGGAAAACGCTAGCAGTGGAATATCTGACATCCTTACAAATTCGTCAAAAATGGAATAAGGATACCAAGCCTATAAAAATAGGAACAATAGTTATAATATGCAAAACAATACCGTCATTACAATGTATAATATATAATGTAGTTCGCGTTACATCGGTTAAAACAAAAAATAATCCTTATGTTCGATCAGTAGTGAAACTTGGTTCACTTCCAAGGGAATAATTAATTTCATTAGAATTTTTTTTTTGTTGTTCTTGCTTCGGGCGCCCAGGATGTTGTGACCGATTATAATTTTTAATTTGAGTACAAGTTGAAGGTGGCAGATCAATGCCGGTATTTTATTTTTTAATTTTGCGATGTTAATATTGTACTTACAAGAAAATTTTGGAAATCCCATTATTACCCTGTATCGTTTTGTTCCGAGTTGAGAGTAGACGCTGAGTTTTAGTTACGATTGTACGAAATCACGTATAAAAAGAATTAAATTCCCCATTTATATGTGCAAAATTCATCCCTCATTCCTAGAGTCCTATATGTGCAATTGTGAATGGACCAGAATATAAGGGGTAAGTTGTTAGATATAAATTATAGTCCATCATATATTATTTTACTTATTGAGAAGCGACGCGCAATTAATATATAAATTGACAAAATGGAAATAAAAACGGTATTAAAGAATTAATTTGTACGCGAACATTTCTAGAATTTACAAATTCTACAAACAAAATGTTTACCTACGTTTAAGTATTTTCTACAGCTGCCTTGACGCTAAATTGAATTAATCTCTCTATGTGAAATAGTAATCATTACTATTATTATCCACAGTCTTATTGTAACTAACTTAAAAATTAGTAAGTAATTTGTAAGAGTATCACTACCTGCTACGTTTGTTAATCATTATGATATTGAGAACAGTTTTTGTCCATCAAATGATACATTTCTGTAATTACTTTCAACATATTTTTATTTCTTTTTTGCAAGGAACTTAATTTAAAACTTTTTTTCTTATTATTTCCGTTCATGTCCATTCATTCATCATTAACATCATCCTTGCTGTGGCTCCAAACCTATGTGTGATGTTTATTTGTATTGGAAGCGCCTCCGGAGTGGCAACGGCGCCCCCAACTCAGGCAACGTGGCCTCCAACTCCGGCAACGTGGCAAGCTGTGCCACCTAGAAGAGGCAGTGGATCTAAAGATCCTCCTGCGAGGCTCAAAAAGTAAGGAGCTACACTTTTTTTATAATTTTATATCATTGAAGATTTGTGATTGTGCATATGGAAATAAAACTTTTTTGTTTAATTTTACACAGTTAATTTTATATTTGTATATAACCTTCTTTGCAAATATTATTTATAATTTTTTTACTGAAAACATATTTTTAAATCTGTGAAACTGTTCATCTATAAAATTATGATGATTAGTGCAATTTTGTTTTAGCTAACATCATTAGGACAACAACGAAATGTTAGTATATAAACACTCTGGCCTACTTTTAGAAGCTGGAGGTGTCAAAATTTTAATTTAAATCAAGTTATTTCATATTTGTTATCAATTTAAAATTAAAATGCGTGTTGCAAGAAATATTATTGATAGAAAAGCCATTTCCACAATGGCACGAAATTTTGAAAATAAGTTAAAATGCAACTTGATTTATAAAAATTTGCACATCATGATTTTTAACTCCAGAAAACTGTGGTAGAGATGTTTTTTAATTCATAAATTTATAGAGGAGCATACTACAATGCTTATGTATTTAGTTCATTTTTTTTTTTTTTTTTTTGAAAAATACTTGTGTACATTATGACTATACTTTTGTAAGGTTTTTAGAAGTAGTAAAACTAAAAGCACGTAAGACTACGCATAAAGTTACACTTTTAAAGTTCGAGATTGGTTAGTGCTAAGATTAAGAATGATCTTGTGAATATTTTTGTATATATTGAGACTGATTTGTTTGTAATTATTGTATTAGTGTATAAATATTTACACTTGTGTATAGACACATAATTACTAAGAATAGTAAATACATTTTTAAAAGGTACCCTTTATGTCCATATTGTAGCAAAAGGTAAATTATTTGCCACTATTTTCATTTGTATATGCAGGTTATCGCTGATACACAAAATAACGTTACATGTTTTACAATTAGTAATTTGATAAAACTACTAAGCAGATTACTGTATCTCCTGCTAATGTGATTAATATGAAGTTTACTCGTAATTATACCAAACTATCAATAATTATTTGTGTATTTAATTTTAATAAGTACAACGTATTTAAAAAAATTTTAAGATATTTGTTTAACTATAAAACAGTCATTAAACAATGTAATAGGATAAGTAACACAAGTAACGACAAAAACAGCTTTAATATTTTGACAAATTGCACAAAGAGGGGTTCGTAAGTTAATGTAAACAATCTATACTTCATTCCAAATATGAGTAGAGCAAAGGGGATTATAGAGAAATCTAAATTTAATGCATGAATCTGTTTTACACAACTATTTTCAAAAAAATGGACTGTAGAAGTGGGCCTTTGAGATTGAGATTGAGAAAAGAGCATTATTACTAAAGACTGGATATTTAAGCACAAAAAATTTAAAAAGAAGTGCTTAAAAAAGCACATTTGTCAAAAAAAGTATCTATTTTAATAAGAAAAGCACAAAAATAAATATAAAGGAAAGAATGAAAAAACACCACTTTGACAACAATATTGCTACAAATTTAATTTCTTGTCTAATTATACAGTATGTACAAGTAACCATTATACGTTTAACATGTGTCTTTTATGCTCTACATTGTGAATAAAACTTGATGTTCATTCTAAGGAACATTTAAAGTTAGTCTTGCTAGAAACAGTTAATAATTAAATGTTGTTCCAAATGTTCCACTCCAAAATTTTGCCTTCTTGCGCCTAATATATTTTTGAATGCAGAAAAGCTTCTTTCCACATCACCACTTGTTATGGGTGCATATTTGAATTTCGATGCAATAGCCAGATCAATATTCAAAAGATCAGGTGTAGCGCCACTCAAAATTCGTGACATTTTTTGTAATATTTGAAATCCCTCATTTTTAATTAGAATTTCTTCCATTTTCATTCTGACTACATTTCCAATATTTCCGGGGAGCATTTAAGCAAAATGTACCATTATAATTATAGTCAATAATGCAATTTTCGCTGCTGTGATTGGTCGAGACCAAACACGTTTTGCCAAACTTTACTAAAATGTGGTGCATTATGCCTTACACAAATAGGGATAAGCCTTTCACGTGCACTAATGAAAAATACTATATAAAAACTGCAAATGTTATAAGGATATTTTTAAACTTGGATTTATTTAGTATAATTTTGCCTTTAAATTGTACTTATTCCTAAAAAACACAAAAGCAATAAATTTTATTGCATCCAATACTATATTGATTGCAGTTTCTGAATAATATTTTCATTAGCCGAGTGAAAAGCTTAACGCCATTCGATCTAAGGCATAATGCACCACGTTTTAGTAAAGTTTGGCATATTGTACCTGCATTTGGTCCGATTACGCTATGCACATGGAAACATGGCAAAATGTACACCGTTTTAGTCACGTTTCGCGTACCAGCGTTTGGTCTCAACCAATCAGAGCAGGGAAAATGGCACTATTGACTATATAATAGTACATTTTGCTTAAATGCTTCCGGGAACAGCCGAAATGGCGTTCTTAAAATCCGCAAATTATTTTTACAGACTCCACTAAGCTTAGATTTTATGCCTCTAGTGACTTTATGAATTTACTCACAAAGCTATAGTGGCACCTCACAAAAACTAAATTATTTTTTAGTTATATCTGTTTTAAAACAGTTTGACATTCTTTTATCTTTTTAAGTTTTCGTAATTATCCGCATAGTAGATGGCAGTATCTAACCATGTTCCCCATCTGGTTAACACTGGTTCTAGGGGTAATGGTGTACTGGGCAGCTGTTCACTAAAAAATTTCACCTTAACAAAGACTTTTTCCATGTTGGATTAATTTGTTAAGTAATGGAAATTTTAACCTTATCGTTACACGAATTTAACCAGTGTGCTAAGCATGTGCAATGAATTAAATTTTCATGGTAGATGCAGACTATGTCATGTATGCCGTCGCATCCCAAAGCATTAATATAATTTTTCCAGTCTGCACTGCGTCTGGCAACATAAGCTGGTTAAACTTTCTTGAATAAACCTTGATACGGTATTATTGTAAGTTTTATTTAATTCTTTAGAACTAATTCAAAATCCCTTTGAGGAGGTTTTCTCATTTAGACCTCCTACAATTAAATTTCCTATGTACCTTCCACATGGGTCCGTAGTTTCGTCTACACTACAAATATAATTGTCCCCTATTAATTTTCTAATCGCTTGAACTGCACACGGAGTTAACGTAATTTTTACAGATTGTACTTTAGCCAGGAATTGGGACTGTTACAGTATTTTTCTGGGAATGTACAGAATGTAGAGTTTTGTAATTTTCATGTAAAGTTTATTGCAACCTGATGTTGAAGCCATCGAATTTTTTAATGCACTGAACTTGGAGAAACCAACTGATAGTAAAAAATAAATATCGTATGAAATAGATAAACATATCATTTTACGAAAGCTTAACAAAATTGTTTTTATTTTGGAATTTCTATTCAGGATGTCCTGCAATCCATTCTTCCATAGTAGGTTTTTTGCTTTGGCATTCCAAACAGAGTAAGTACTATGGAACTAACTTTTAACAGGAATGTAGGCAAACGTACTTTTCCATAACAAAGAAATTATGAAGTGATTGAAGTGTGTAAACTACCAAACCGTACTGTATTTAGTTACTGTATATGCATAACTTGTAAGGCAGAATGCACAAATGTTAAAACATTAATAAAAAAATTTTGTTTGATATTATAATTTTACGAATTTTATATGAAGGTGAATTCGTTACTTTGTTATTATTTATTATTGTTTCCGTATAGCCTGAAAGATTTAAAACAGTAGATAAGTGCGTACGTACAGAAACTTGTTTCAACGACAGTACTAAACAAATCATTATTAACCTTTTTTAATGCCAACTTCTAACTTGCTCTTTTGCACATTTATTTCTTCAACCTTGAAAGTTGTAGCTACTTTGCATTTACAGTAAACATTCAATAATAATAAGCAAAATAAGTGTTACTGCAGTGTTAAAGTCCAGTTATAAATTTCAGGTACACGGACAAGGATATTATTCATTTGTGCCCTTAGACCGACAATGAGCTACAAAGTAAACAGTAGTAAATTACAACAAAAGCTATTGAAATACTTGGAATGTTAAAAATAAGCATAAAGAGAAAAAAAGCATTAACAGCTACGCATTAAGTAGAAGCTTCTACTCTAATTTATGTTGATTTTCAGTAAATTTTTTGTTGCTTATAACTTTTAATCTGGCTTCTAATTATTACTAGATATATGAAAACATAATTTTGTAAAATGGCATTATATATAGATTTAAATTATAATCTTATGATGTTTCAAATTTCTAGTCAAGTGCTATAGTTCTCTAAGCCTTTCACTATGGATGATGCCATGCCCATGCATATACGACATCTGTATGCAGTACACATATGCGAATGTCGTACATGTACCACATCCATACTGATTCATTTGAACATCTATATTATTTAGAAAATTAATTTATAATGTTTACTATTAAAACTGCTTTTCAAAAGTTTGCACCTAGTTGCTTTCAAATTGGTGGTATTTTTTTTCATTTTACGGCTGCACAAGTTGGTATTTATGGAGAAATATGCTTCTGCCACCTATGCCAGTTGGACTAGATAATGACCACAGCAAAAGTGTTACACTGAACAAACTCTTCAGAGCGAATATTCGTAGCAGCCCTCAGTATGTAATTAACTACTGTTACTTGAAATGGTTACAAATTTTAGAAAATGTTTATTAACCTTCCGTCGGGCGCAATGCAAATCCTAACATGATCAATTCATCTGACAGATTAATGTATACAATTAATGCAATTTTTGAGTGTAGGTAAAGAAAAACGTTTCAAACTTAACTTTTCACTTATATTTGCGTTTATTTATGCTTTCAGATAACGTTTTAATATTTCTTTGCAGTTTTCATTTACAAATTTGAACAAACCATCAAATTGTTCTAAAAAAAAAAACTTTTCTCAAAAACATAACTCAAAATTCACTTTAACTTTATAAAAGAAGTCCACATAATCATAAAAATCAAAAAATAAAAACAATGAAAAGTTATTCATGAGCTAGGTTGAGACACTATAAAAGCTGAATCATAACATCTTGGCATGCTCCAAACAGAATACTTCAACATTACATTTCAGACATTTATATTTTGAATAGCGAACTTTTTCCATTTGACGACATTTGGAACACCTCTTTCTCTGTCCGTCGTGGCATGCAGGTGCAGGCATATCCTGATGTTGTGAGGTAGGCTGGAACTCAAATAAAATAATCCTATTACACGAACGGGCGCAATAATCTGACAGATTATTATTTGTATCTCACAGTAAATAATCTTTATCACTAAATTAGGGACTAGAACTTGTTTAACATGCTATTTTAGGTTTAAAAAAAGAAATATAAACAAAAAAAAAGTGAAAATTAGAAAATCAAAAATACTTACACGATCGGGCGCAATTCATCTGAGAGGTTAATGCACCCCTCACGACACTCAGCGAAGTACTGGAGAAAAACCGAAAACGATCTTTTGTAAGCGGGAGGGAGACAGGAAGCTACTAGGAGACTCACTCCATTCCCCTCCGATCTCTCTGATTGGTGCAAAAAAAACTCGTGACTTAATCTCACAGATTAGTTGCGCCCGACGGAAGGTTAATAATACTGATTAGGAAACCATCCTTAGTAAAATAAAAAAGTTATAACCTTTGTTTTATTTATTAGAAAATTTGATTACATGAGCATACAATATTTGATATTCGATGTAAAACATTCGATACATAAGGTTGTATCACATCTGCTAGAGTATGTTAGCGGTCTTATTTGGTGGTCACGTACTTGATTTGTATCCAAATGGGATTGGCTTTGATTATATAAGTTACTTTAGCCACTGTGCCCATCGTATTGATAAATGAATTAACAAGTGTAAAAAAAACCCCATTATAGAAATGATTCGCTTATTTTAGTTGTCAAGGTTGAATTTTTATGTTAGTCAATCCCACTTGTCATTATTGCAGCACTGAAATACGGATTGTATTTCAAGTATACATTTTGCTCACATTGTATTAAAAAAATATAAACGTATAATTTTTTGTGTAGGTTTGGGGTGTATCCAGAGTGTAAAACCAAAATTGCATAACACAATTTCCTATTTTTTTAGTGATGATTTTTTACTTTATTTATAGCGAGTGCTAGTGTATCAAATTTAAATTTTAAGAATCAATATGATGTGTCCATTTCTAGATCTTTTGAATATACTGTTGCATCTATTACCAAAACTTGTTCATTTTCAATTGATGGTAATAAAAAAATATGTATGTATTTAAAGCGAAAAATATTTCGTTGCTGGGCTGCACTCTACTTCGCATTGCACAACTATTAAATGGATGGAAAAAGACGATAAAATGACCATGATTAAAATATTTTTAATTATTACCAATGACGGTTATCAATCAACTTAATTTTTTTAAGTGTGTGTTAATTATGTGGTATTACCTATTGTTGATGTAACGTAACCAATTCAAATTTATACAAGAGTTTTAGGGTGAGGTCCTATCTTGTCGGAAATACACCATGTTTTTTACCAAACAGCATTTTTTGTAAGTATATTATTACACTTAAGTAAAAAAAAAAAAACATCTAAATGTCTTTAAGCATGCCAACTTATACTGATTAAAAATTAAGAACAATCAATGGTAGTAATTAAAAATATTATTTGTTATCTTAGATTAAATATATTGTTTCAGTCTCTGTTTCAATGGACTTAATACATAACGTACTATTAGTTATAGTCTTTTTGTAATATCTTTCCAACCATTTAATAGGGTTTTTGATTCTTTCAATTCGGACCAAAACTGTAGGCACTACAGCTTTTGGAATTTTGTATCAAACAGACTGTAGAAGTTGTATAAAAAATTTAAAAAACAAGGAAATTGTATCTTTTTCATACACATCATTCCGAACGTTTTTCAAAAAAAAAGAAATTGTGTATTTCATTTTTGTAAAAATAAATGCAAACTGCCCAGTCTATAAATTTTTGCATATTGTTCCGTTTCTATCTCATGAAAAAAATATTTGCAGTACATGAAAAAATCGTATCTTGATTTGTTTTATTTTCTTCCATTTTATTGGGGTAGGAATAGATTTGATTTGTCATAAGGTAGTATGTAGCTTTTTCCTAGTTGTACTCCAAATTTGTATTGAAGATGCGGCAAACTTGACTTTGAAAACAGAAGCTCATATAATCTATAAAACAGAGTAGTGTAGTTTTTATTTATGCACAAATATGGTAAAAGTGTAGTGATGAGGGAGGAAGTTGCTAAGTAGTTGTATTTTTTCATTGTGATATTCTAAAATCCAATTTAAAATCATTATATAAATAGTTATATGTTATGTCTAAGATAACAGCAATACGTTATTGGCATTTTCTTTGAGAATTAATGCAAACAGTTTGTAAAATGATAACGTGTGATTTTCCTTATAAAATTATATTTTCACCATCAACTGTGATCATGTTAATCAAAGAATTCCTTTCTGACATCATACAAGAATTTTTTAAGTTTATATAAATAAAAGAAACAAAAAAACCCAAAATTGGGGTTCAAATTAACAAGTTGGAACAGCTATCCAGAACGTTTGAAGTATTTCAAACTGTGGGTAATAAAAAACGTCCATTATTTTACCAAACCACTTTGTAGAAATGAAAGCTTCTTATGGTTCAGCCATTTTGAAACATATAATCGATCTGTGACCTGTCCAGATTTCTTCTTTGTACTTCTTTAATTTACTAATAAACTGATTGCTTAAATTGTGAATTTTTTGCTTATTTTGTCTTTTGTGAAGCTATTCTTTTTATCAGCCATCATTTATACAATGTTTAGTTGCATGACACTTATGCTACAAGTAAATGAGCATTCAACTTGTAAAATTACTATTGAGCAAGTTGGAACTTGCTGAAGTGTTACATCTACCATATCGTCTAACGTAGTACACATATCTCGAACATAAATTTTTTGCCATTTATATTACCTACAATTTGTGTCTGATATAACTAAGTGAACAACTAAGAGTTTTTGAGAGGAAAGTCGTAAGTTCGATAACAGGACTCAGAAGTATGGGCAATGGCGTAAAAAGACAATATGTGAATCATGAACTCACAGAAATATTGAAAAGACATAGTAAATGTGATGGCAGCAGAAAGAATCAGATGGATGTACATATAATAAGAAAAAATGATCAAACATACTAAAAGAAATAATAACATGGAAACCGGAGACAAACAGACTGAGAGGGTATGATGGTATGATGAAGTGAACAAAGACCTAAGGAAGATGGATGTCAAAAACTGGAAGAAGAAAACAAGCAATAGAACAGAATGGAGAGGAATAGTTGAAAAAGCTAAAACACATAAGAAACGAAATACTTGAGAAAAACGGGGAACAATCCACCCCATGAAATGGATTAACATACAAAGGAGTAGCTATATTCTTATAAGAATGGAATGCCTTTATTATTTCTATTTATACTATGTTTAGTTACATGACACTTATAAGTAAATGATTCATGCAATTTGTAAAATTACTATCAAGCAAGTTGGAACTTGCCAAAGTGTCACATCTACCATAACATCTGACGTAGTACATATATCTCAAACATAAATTTTTTGCCATTTATATCACCTACAATTTCTGTCTAATATAAATTTTGTGCAGTAAATGTCAGATGTACCTTAATGAAAATACTTTACATCTTCAAATATAGCCTCGATATTTTCACACTTACAAAATGTTTGTTATCTATTTTATCACACAAATGTTATTGGTGATTTTCAATTATACCTCTCTTATAAATGCAGTACTGATAAATGCACACAAGTTCATATCTGGAGAAAGTTTTAAACTACAAAACAATAAAAACAAAAGGATGTGTAATAACTGGAAAACTATAAAACTAAAAACAAAATTTAATAAATTTTGAAGTTCTAACATTTGCAAGCTCTGGTAGATAATAGGTTAATAATTTGACAATACGAAAAAAAATTACAAAATATTCATGGCAGTGGGCTATTCAAGTGAATTAGGTGAAGTGCCTCTCACAGAGTTAATTATAAAAGAATAATATTTGCTCCAAATACATTTACCTTAAATCTATAAAAAATAATAAAGAAATAATGTAATGTAACGAAGTGAAGAGTTTAAAAGTCAGATGTAAAAGTATGCACTAATACATCAATTGTCATGGTAATGGTGATGTCGGTTTAGATAAACTTAAGTAGTGTTCCCCAATTAAGTGAAAAGCAAAAGAGTTGGTGGTGACTCACTCATCTATACCTGCAGAGTAACAAATTTCCTTTAATGTTCAATTCTATTCTAATCTACAATACAAATCTTCTTTAGTTTCGTTGCGGTATCCGATCTACTGATTGAAATTCCGTTTATTAATATAGTTAATTTACCACTATTATTATAAGATTTTAAAATTAATAGTAATTTTTAATTACCCATAAATATATTTTAACTTAACTTAGCCTTCACGCCATTCCCTTGCGGGGTAGTCAAAACAATCCCTGCCTCTTATTTATTGTTCATTCACAATCTTTCTCCATGCTTTCCTATCTCCGCATACCTCCCTAGCTTCCGCAAGATTCATACATTGTCTCAACTCCTTATCTTTCTTTCCTTTATCATAGATTCCACTACATTCAGCCAAGTTTTACGCGGCCTATTAGGCCCGGCCTTTCCGCTAACCTCACCCACATATATTTGTTTCGTTAATCTTTTGTTGTTCATTCTCTCAATGTGACCAAACCAACGTAATGTACTACTTTTATATCTATCCATCATCGTCTTTTCCTCACCACACTCCGTCATTATGCATTCATTTTTTATCTTGTCCTTTCTCGTTTTACCACATGCGCTTCTCAGAAATCTCATACCACGGCATTTATTTTTCTTTCATGCTTTTTTTGATATAGCCATGTCTCACCTCCATAATAGTACTGACGGGACGAATACGCCATTATAGATTGCTTGTTCCACAGCTAGGTTAATTCTTTCATTTCTCATTATCGTCCACATACTTCCAATCCCTTTCCTTCCAGCATTGACCCTTCGTCCAATCTCGCACTCCATTGTACCATCTGCAGTAAACATTCTAACAAGATATACCAGCTCGTCCACTTGCTCCACAATTTTATCTTGCAGAGTAAATACTCTACTCTCCTTTCCACCTTCCCGATTGAGCACCACAATCTTAGTTTTGTTCACGTTTACCTTTAGCTCCATGCTTTCACAGACTGTATCAAACTTCCTCAGAGCGGTTTGCAGCTCATCCGCACTGTTACTTATTAAGACTGTGTCATCTGCATACACCAGAAGTCGTATATTTATTTTAAATGTATAACAAAACATTTTAAATGTGAATCCTATTCACGATATTGTTAAATTTGTATAACCGCAACTCGCCACTGATAAAACGTAAATAAAATGCGTTTTTATTATTCATTCTTAAATATCTTTTTTTTTAAATGTGTTTAAATGTTCACATTTTAAAAATTTCAAGATGTAAGGAAGTACCTTTCACTTTTATTGTTAATACTAGACATACTTAGTGAGGAGAATATCATTACTTACCAACTCATTTGATATGTGAAGAGCCTATAAAAAATCCATTACTGTGCCTAAATTTCCCAAATGCTCTACTGACGGCTACACCCAGTGTATGCGGTATTATGTTTGCCACTTTTTAAGACCACAAGCGACTTATTTATGGGCTACATGAGTATGTGATGATGTATAATGTACACAATCTTTGTCCTTCAAATACTCATGAGGTGAATTAAAAAACTGTTACTCGTAATATTGTGTAAATAAGGTCGAATTTTATTTTACATTGCTACTTTTTGCTAACATTACAAAGCAACTATTCAGTCTAGATATATTGTTAGTAAGAACTTTTTTATAAAACTTTTTCTATAAAAATAAGATATTAAAAAAAAAATCGAGTTTAATTCCAGTTTAACCCAAAGTGGTCCAATTTTTTGTTTCTTAAATAAAATGCTGTACCTCTTTACCTTGTTTCTCCTATTGAATAGAGTATTTTTTCTAATTATAATGGTATAGTATGATGTACTTTTGCATAATAAAATTCGTCCGAAATTTGAATTTAATTTTAAAAAATAAGACACAGGACAATCATCAAAAGCCTCATGCACTAAAATTTAAAAGGTTACTCCAACAAATATGTATTTCAGTGAAATAGTCAATGTTGTGTTTGGTGAATGTTTCAGAAATATGCTGTAGTTTTTAAGCATTAATGAATTAAAACTACACAAATGGATGTTGGTTGGATATTATGTACTAGAATATGCCAAACCCATCTTATGTTAATAACGCATATCGTTGGATCGTAATTAAATTTCCTACTTGGCTGTATGGTTTAAAAATTGACATTCTGTCACTTTGGCGAATCCAAATTTCATCAATATTTATACAAAAATAAGGAAGATATCCCCTGTATACCTAGACTGAATGTGGTGTTCATAAGTTTGTACAGAAGAGCCAGTTTTAATTATATTTAAATTTGATAAGACTGTTGCCCATCTTTAAAATTAAACATAAATATAGTACTAAAGCATAAGGATACATGAAAAGAGCATCCTCACATTGTTTTATTTTTCTCATAAAATTTACTCAAATTAAAAATAAAGAACCTCTCTTTGTATTAATACCCTAAAACCCGTTTTATTACAAATTTAAAAAAAAAAACTTGTTTTTGTTTTCTTAGCCTGTAAATGTATGTTAATTTTTAATCAATATCTGATTGCATTGACTGTATATGGTGTAAGCATAGGAAAATAATTAAGGATGCTGTTTGTAGTTTTATAGAAAAGTGAATACTTAATATATAACTCAACTCCGAATTTTTTATAATACAAAAAGTCAACAATTGATGTCAATGGTTCATTTTTGATATAAAATACATTGATTGAAAACATTAAAGTCATTTTCAGGAAATGTTTTAAGTTTAAGTTTTCATCTTATATTGTTAACAACCATGTACATCACTAAGGTTTCACTAAAGATCAGATTTAATATAAAATTGCATTTGAACATTTAATCTTGTAATAACTTTACTTATCAAAATTTATTCTATTTTACCTATTTGTATATGCATATGTATATTACAAAAAGTTCAATTTGTTGTAAGTTGAATGGCACATACAAAAATAAATCAAGTTACCTATTTTAAATTTTATACTTAAAGCAAGTTGATTTTACCGTTGTCAATTTTTAACTTAATCAACAAATAAATATGTATGTATCATTATTACAAGGTTAATTCTCAAATTTTAAGTACAACACTACTGTGTTCTTTCAGTAAGTTCCTTTTTGAAGAGTTCCTGCCACAATGGAATACTTGTACACATTTGAAATGTTTCGTTGATATTCATTTTTTTAAATTATCTTTTGATTGTATAAGTGCATTGGCTTGTCTTGTGTTAATAAGAATAGAGAACAACAATGTCTTAATTTTATTTGTTTTAATACATACATAGGTACATCTATATTTAAGCATTGTTAAATTTGATTACGTACTACTCAATTGTAGGGAAGAAACAATATTTTTTTTGAGTGTACATTATAATAGATATTAAACAATGAATGTTAACTTTTTATAAAAAGTAGTTTTATTTATTCCTTATCCTAATATAATCATATGGAATGTAACTGTAATATCCTGTTGCGTGCAAAATATTCATAGATATGTAACAGAATAAATGGTAAGTTGTCAGTTGATCAGAACAAACTGTAAATGAGGACTAATTTTCAAATGTTAGAAGTTAGATTGGCTGGGTTAGAGCACCAAGTTAATCTGCTAACTGCAAATACCTCAGTTCCAGGCTCACATCCCATTCAGAATTGGACGTTTTTTGTAAATGCATAGTAAGTATAGAGAATATCCTTAGGGTAGACTTCGCCCAAGGCGATAAAAAAATTTTGGGGGTTACTCAGTCTACACCAAGGTTGTAGATAAAAACTATTTAGTCATCTTTATAGTATATTACGTAATAAGCGTTGTAAGAAGCATCTAAAAAGTTACACCAAGCCCCATAGGGGCGAGTGTAAATTCCACCAGTGCGTAATTGCTTTACAACTCGAGTTATGTACTATACTTTATATACAACCCCAATTTTTAGCTGAAATAAAGAAAAGTGGTTGTATTTGAACGTTTTATTCAGATTAGAAAATACAATATAACAATAGAAAATATTTAACAATTGTGATTACAAAAAAGGATTATTTATTGTTTGTGATGGTAATTGTTAATAGTTACTGTACAATTATTGAAAATAAACAAAGGATCACTAACATGGGTTTTGTTACTAGTAACAGTACTTTCGTTAGATTCTGCAAATGTATGTGTTGTCGTAGGGGTAAAAATATTATTTTTCAAACATGGTGACATCTAATATTACATTAGCAATTTTTGAACAGTTATCATTTTTATTTTGTCTTGAATCATCTACATAAAGTTGACGATCGCCATCCACCATGCCTTTTCAATGCCAGATTTTTTTTGGGTAATTGCCAAAAGTATTAATACCTACAACCTGATTGCAAATTTTTCTGTTTCTGTAAATTAAAAAAAATGGCAGAGGGTTGGTATTTTCTCCCACAAAACGAAGATGTATGTATTTTTTACATATTGTATAAAATCTTTCAGAAACGACAAAAGAACGTGACGTTTTGATTTTAGAATTTAAAATCTTAATTATTAATGATTTTCCTGTGTCCACATCATCTACATTGATGCCTCCCAATTCACGCTTTCTGCATGCACCGCTAATACCAATAACCAGAATCACCTAAAATAAACGTAATAATTATATTAAAAGTTGTGGCGACACTCAGTTTTCTGTTTTGTCAGAAATAACAATAATTATCGTACCTTCATAAGTAGGTACTCTTTTTCTGGTGCATTATTCAGGAAATCGTTGGGTTCCCCTGCATTCAAACTTTTGGACTTCCTGCTTTTGTACCCATCTGATTTTCTTTTTAAAACAGCTATTAACTTCGGATAAGTAGCAATGTTTATGTTGTGCTTAAAATTGATTGTTGCTCCTATCATAGAATATATAGCCCAAAGTGAACTCAGTTTCATACTTTGTGAGAGTTCTAGGAAATAGGCTAAGAAAATGTTTTCCGAAAAGAACTAAATGTTGTTTTCATCCTCCAGTCCATAAATCTTCAATATACAGTTTCGTACCTTTCTTTGGATTTGACTGGCAACAAATCAGACGTAGCGATCTCTGCACACCAGGTGGTGTGCCAATTTCGTTATCCTCACTGTCGCTCGACATTTTCGGACTAAGATTTAGTATGGTAAGTAAAGAAAAATAAAGTTTTCGTTAAATCACTTTGTTGTTAACGATGAAAAACTAATAAGTAATTGACAACATAAAATTGTCATTTGCTACTGTCATAGCAATATTAATATTATAGCCCCATAAAAATGCAAAGAAAATAAAATAATCTATACACTACGGTTGACTGTGATTTCCTAGCCTCAGTTAACATAGTTGATTGCTTGCCTACAATTAGAAATGAATTGTAATCTGTACCTTTGTTATTTGTCTTTACACAGCTCATAATTATTTAGTTGTTCAACGTTGTGATAAATTTTAGCAATAAGCTGGTTCGTGCATGGTGCTGTTTAACAAGATTGAGATGATCGGAAATCTAGGTTGCTAGGTAACATCCCTTACGTTTGGTTTACCATTACGCGTGCGGTGAATAACCCTTTTTACTTGCACTCCACAGAGACCCCTATAATAGGGGTCTCTGTTGAGTGCAAGAATGATATTTACAGTAATGGTCGTAGATAAAAACAATTATCACTTGTAATCTCCCTAATGCTTGGATTATTTCCGGTAATTAAGTCAAGCACGTGGGGGATTCAGTAAGAAAATATCCCAAGAGTATCCGTTGCTATTGACGACGGGAGATTTCCAGTTGGAAATCTCCCGTCGTTATCGACGAGGGGATATTTTCCAAAGTATTAGGGAAAAGAATAATGTATTCTAATACGGGCTTTACTAGCAGCCACTGCCGCTGTACGACCCTGAATAATTCCACGGCAGCATTTGAAGCAGCTTCCATGCTGCATTTATTCAGCAATTAATGGAGGGCGTAGAAATTGCCGCGGCGACAGCATTATGTGTTTTGAGTTTGCAAAATTATATTAAAGTTTTAAAAGTTCTTCAATTGGGATATTTTTTATGGTTTTCGCTTATCCTTTTCCACGCTACGATGATGAATCCCATAATAGTCTCTCAGTTGCAAACGGCTCTTGGCACTTGGTCATTGCTTCACTCAATCATGGTTAAAATGTTTTTTTACACGAATAATTAACCAAACAACAAACACATTAGTTTCTCTTCGTGCATGTGTAGCAAATGGAGGGCAGGACAGCGGGCAGCATGTAAAGAGTCGCTGCCGCTCGTGCTGCCAGTCCTTTGACTTGCGTTAAAAATACCCCCGCGGAGCGTGCTGCAGCGGTAATGGCATGATCGATGGCAGCGCGAGCGACGTGTTTACTTACTCGCGCGGAAGCAAGCAGCAGGGGATATAACAGCTATGGACCTTATTTGCTTGCAAGATAGAGTGAATATAAACAGATGCATGATGCTTTCATAAAAAGAACAGACATTTAAAACTTTACATGAACTCTTACTTTGGAAGTAATTAAGGTAGAGTTACTGTGGGAATCTTGCTACAAAAAGATAATTTTAGTATAATTACTGTTTATTAGAAGACAAGCGAAATAATTGATGCATCTCATACTTGCCAATTCCTCGTCAGTTACCCGAATAAAAAGATTGCTCCTACTTTCTTGCTGTGGTTGCAAATGTTGGCAACATGCAATTTTATGTCTTTATTTATACGATAGGCGTGTAACAACTGATTATGCCAACAGTAATGTTTGTCTTTGTTTAGCACAAAGTAGTAATGAAATACTTCTGAATCCTAACATAGGTAACCTACCATAGTATGATATTTATTTATTTATTTATTTATTTCATATATCTAAGGTAAAACTCTTAGTCGCATAAATTAAAAACCCCTTAGTTTAAAGGGGGGATAGTAGGCAACTGATAAAGGTAAAATTGCATTTTATTCAAATGACAAATAGAACAACACGAATTAATTTATTCAAATTGTTTACGTTATTAACTCGTCAAAAGTAAAGCAACTGCTTGATTTTGTCTAAAGAAAAGTGATTTACATTAAAAATAATTTCAAAAAAGAAGTTTTCATACATTCGATACTACTTTTCTAAAAATAAATATGCCAAAGGGTAAACCAACTTGTATGGAATTATAGGAAATTGTGGTAAATATTTTCTGAGAAAGAAAGTGTGTAACTGCGATTTCCAGGCAGTTTCTTTTGCCCAAATACAGTGTGTCTAACATAATTTAGCACACACTGAAAGGGGACACGTAAAAGAATGCCACAATCCGGAAGACCCAAAAAACAGTTTGGATGGATAGACTAATGAAAAGGATTGCTCAAAGAGATCCATGGTTGTCCGGAACAAGAATAATTGGTGAAATTACTGAATTGAAAGTCAATGTAAGGACTGAATTTGTTACTACAAAACTTTTCAGCCACGAAAACCACTGGTTTCCAAAAGAAATCGTACCAGGCTTGATTTTGCACAACATTTGAATTGAACGGTTCAAGACTGGGACAAAGTATTATTTAGCGATGGAACTGTACAAAGTTTTTAATTCAGACAGAATGGGATGTGTAAGATGGCCAGTTAATATGCGGTTCAATCCTAAGTATGTTACACCAACAATAAAGCAAAGACAGGGTAGTGTAATTTTATAGGGTTGTTTTTCATTGAACGGAGTAGGTTCATTGCACTTTATAGAGGGAATTATGTATTGATTAGTATACTACACTATGCTAAGTGGGAAACGCCCTTAATGTTTGTGTGAGGAAACTGAAAGAGCAAGTAGAAGAGATCAAAATAAAGTTGTTTTTTAAAAAAAAATTAGATCAAATGCTAATAAGAAAGTTACAACAGTTTAAAGTTTTATAAACAATTTTTATAAAATACAGCACTAACGTAAGTTTTGAATTCAAATTTGGAATATTTGAAAGTTAACCCTATATTGCATGGATTTTAAAACAATAAGACAAAATGTATTTTTAATTAAATTTCACTTTATTAACAACTAAATAGCAGAAATATACACTGTATGCAAAATTTTCGCTACAGGGTTGTAAACTGGGGGTTCGTTGCCTGTAGACAACAACATGTAATTATGGAAAATCTCCTTATTGTGAGTGGAAATTAAAAAAGCAGTTTTTTGCCGGCGTAAAACACAGAAAAACCTGATTGTTATTTCGGCTACATTTAGAGTAGATCACTTTCGGAGTTCCTGAGCAGTTTGGCATAGAAATAATGATACGTTTCCATTTTTGTGCTTTCAGTGCTATGTTCTAAATAAGTATTGCAACGTTGACAATTACTCGATATCATGAATTGATAGGCAACCATAAGAAAGCTGGTCTAGACATTTTTGCTAGATGGTTATTTTCAAAGCTATAAATCTGCATTTTACTGAATAATGCTGGTCTAAACTAGAAGGTTGAATCTTTAATCCATTATTGAATGTAATCTGAAAAATGGTACTTCAATGGTACTCTTATATTGAAAGTAACATTTGATGAGTTAATAGATGAATCACAAAATAGTAAAATGGTGCATCTGCAATTCCAATATAACTTTCAAATGTACTTGTTGTATGACTTATGGTTCTAAATAGTCCACCAGGATATTTTCAGAACTTACTTTTCCAGTGTTACATTTACATCAGTTGTATGTAACAACATTGATGACATTTACAAGATACTAGAGAATGTAAGATACTGGTTATCCTGAGAATTTAGACCAGTTACTGAATTTTTGTATTTCATTCGCTAGATCAAAGGTAGAATACTGTGCTCTAGTATGGTATCCAATTTGCAATTATAAGAATGCTATAGAATCGATACAAAGGAAATTTTTGAAATTCTTATTGTTTAAGGTGGAAGGTACTTATCCTCCAATAGGTTTTGACCAGAATTTAGCTATTAGCAAAATGCATCTGCAGCTCCTGGATGTAAGAAGAAATCTATTTAGTGTCGTTTTTCTATACAATCTTGTAAATAATAACATAGATTCGACAGATCTTTTGTCACCTCGTTAGTTCTTGGTTCCACAGCTAAAATTATAACTATTTGATGTTTGAAGCAATCACACTATTTTAGTTTCAGAAATGACAATTTACTGTGATGTGTAACTAAATATAACAAAATTCGTCATCAGAGTGCGAGCTTTGGTGGGACATTCATTATCGGAGAGAGGATGGTCCTTCAAAACTGCTTTAAGAAATCCATCGAATTTGTGTTTCGGGAACTTTATTCTGCTAATGGTTATTCTTTTTTGTATTTATCAGACACTTGTATGTTCAAATAATTAGCTTACTTAATTTTGTGATATATGCATTATTAAATGTTTTAGTAGATCATACTGGCATAATCAGATAACTTGATTTTTATTACACACATATATATATATATGTGTATATATATATATATATATATATATATATATATATATATATATATATATATATAAAATAAAATCAATCTTATATATTCCAATTACAGGACAACATGTAATACGTGTCCCAGATAACATTTCCAGCATGGGGATCTCGCTTATTATAAAAGATACAGATTTGGTTAAATTAGATGAATTACTCCTAAGGATTAGTGAAATTATAGGACACTCTCCAATTTCCAAATTTCCATGTATTTTAAGACTTATGGCAAGAAAAAGAAAAATGTCAAATTTCTTTTTCTTGTAATATCTTTTTTGTTATATTAGACATATAAATTTTATTTGCACTTTCTTAAGATATTTTTATGCAGAATTTAAATATCAATTTGGATTTTTTGCATTTCTATTTTTAGTTTCAACCCTAAATTAAATTTTTCTTATGCAACAAGTCGGCTTTGAAATAATTGATCATGTTTTTTTTATCCTCTTTACAATGATATACCACATGTACTATATATTTTTAAAAACAACAAAGAAAATTAAAAAAAATTTATTTTATTAAAAACTCTAACAATAAGCAGGCCGTGAAACATACAAACACAATCGAATTTAATGTCACTTAAAAATTATTCGTTCCAGAATATTTTTGTGTCAAACATGGCTTTATTTACTAATACTGAAAAGTTTGATATGTTGAGTTGTTACATCTTGTCTCATAAAAACAGTATAGAAGCTGAACGGATGTACTTGAGGCTGTATCCTGAAAGAAGGCAGCCCAGTGCTCGTACGTACAGAAATTTGGTAATTAATTTAAAAGAATATAGTTCATTTTCAAAACCTACTAGAAATCCGAAATTACGGAATGAAGATGCAGAACTAAATGTATTACAATCAGTTATTGAAAATCCTTCAACATCTGTTAGAGAAATTGAACATATAGATGGAGATCAGGGGAGAAGATTACAATTTTGCCAATGGTATGTTAATCAATGCAAGAATAACGATAATTTTCCAGCTACGATTTTGTGGTCTGACGAAAGCAGACTTACAAATAATGGCCTTTTCAATCGACACAATGTTCACTTTTGGGACCGTGAAAATCCTCACGTTGTTAAGAAAAGTCGGCATCAAGTGAGATTTGGTTTTAACATCTGGTGTGGCATTTTAGGCGCTAAACTTTAACTAAAGGTATTTGAATTTACTACAAACTGATTTAGAAAATAAACTTGATGATTTACCACTGATTGAGAATATTAATATCTGCTTCCAACAAGATGGCGCCCCACCCCACAATTCAAACATCATCAGCGAATATCTTAATAATCGGTTTCATGGTTTGGTAATCGAGGGCCGATTTTATGGCCACCCAGATTTCCAGACTTAACGCCCTTGGACTTTTTCCTTTGGGGCTACGTAAAAAATCGAGTGTACGTGCAAACATTTGAGAATGCCGAAGATCTTCTTGAAGCTGTTCTTGCAGCATTTGGTAGCATTAAACGCCAAAAACTACGCAGAGCAATTACGTCGACACTACGCAGGGCACAATTATGTTTAGAACGGAATGGTCAATTGTTTGAACATCTTTTATAATTGGATAATTATCTCCAATACTATTACCTGCTTAACTCTTGTTGTTATCTATTATTTGTCGTTTTCTCATGTTTCACGGTCTACTTATTGTTAGAGTCTTTAATAAAATACGTTTTTTTTAATTTTCTTTGTTGTTTTTAAAAATAGATAGTACATGTGCTATATCATTGTAAAGAGGATAAAAAAAACACGATCAATTATTTCAAAGCCGACTTGTCGTTCCATAAGAAATTTATTTAATTTTGGGGTTGAAACTAAAAATAGAAAGTGCAAAAAAATCCAAATTGATATTTAAATTCTCATAAAAATATCTTAAGAAAGTGCAAATAAAATTTATATGTCTAATATAACAAAAAAGATATTACAAGAAAAAGAAATTTGACATTTTTCTTTTTCTTGCCATAAGTCTTAAAATACATGGAAATTTGGAAATTGGAGAGTGTCCTATAATTTCACTAATCCTTAGGGGTAATTCATCTAATTTAACCAAATCTGTATCTTTTATAATAAGCGAGATCCCCATGCTGGAAATGTTATCTGGGACACGTTTTATATATATATATATATATATATATATATATATATATATATATATATATATATATATATATATATATATTACATGTTGTCCTGTAATTGGAATATATAAGTTCTGTTGGGCAATAAAGGTTATTATTATAATCATACCATTTGATCGTCTTCAATCGCACGCCATCTAGAGACACTTCCTTTTCTTCAAAAGTTTCTGTTCCTTTTTTTTCATTTCATTATCTTGAGATAATAAGCAACCGCGTGTTCGATTAGGTCTGTCGGTTGCTAGGCTATGTATGCCCATTTTTTCCAACTGAACTTGTAAAGCCAATCCACAAAACCAATTATCATAATATAATTTGAAATGTTGATCTTTTGAATAACTGAACCTATTTAGCACAGAATTTCCACTGGAGCCAATATCGGGCATTTCAGGTGCAGGGTGTATAAATTTCAAAATTATAAATTATACCTTTGTTATCACATAAGCAGAAAACTTTATAGCACCATTTTTTCGGGTTACATTGTTTTAATGTGCTGCGTCCTTTGAAAGGAATAATTTGTTCGTCCACGCTAAAATTTTCATTCATTGGTTTTTTATTTAGTTTCTGTTGTAAATATGTTATAAGTGGTCTGATTTTGTGCAACTTATCGTGACCTGGTTATCCAGCTGAAATGTGTGTATCATTGTCATTACATTGAAGAAATCTTTTCATTTGTTCCCATCTGTTGATTGATATTTTGGAAGCTACTACATCTATTCGACAAGTCTGATTCCAATACATTCGAGATCGTGGAATCCCAAACGCAGACATGTAAAATGCAATGCCGAAAAATTGTGCAATCTCATCTACCGAAATGTTAGCTAGTTTATTTGGATCACACTGCGTTGAATGAACGTTGGACTGCTGTGCAAAATTCTCAAACACTGTTTTATCTACAAGTTTCTTGAAATAAAAAATGGGTTCTTTGATTTCTGTTATATGTTGGGGAAGTTTTCTTTATTACCATTACTTTGGTCTATATTTACCTCATCTTCTTCACTATTCTGATCGTCTTAATCCCCTGATCGTTTTTACTTTCGTCAGAGATGTTACCTACAACAGACATAACAAATTTATATGTTTTTTGAGTAATTATTTTATAGTCTTACCCGATTAAATTGGTTCATCTGGAACGGACTCTTCATCATCACTATCTTCTAAGCATTCGTCTTCAATCTCCTCTGGTGGAAACTTTGGCTTTCCGTAAAATAATGGATGATCCATGATGAGCAGATCTGATAAATTAATATTTTTTATAAATAAACAATTATGGAACAACCTGAATACAAAACTCTTTTTGAATATTTTGGTACACAAAAAAATATAAATGAAGTTGCATGTTGTTGCTTATAATCCACAGAGACAACCACATGGTGTTGCATCTAGTTGCTTTTAATACCCAATCCGAATATCGTCTAGAACACTTCAGATATCGATATACAATAAACCAAAATATTATAAAACCAAAGTATAGGGGAACCTGGGTAACAGTGAGACGCTTTTTTTTGTTTTTATAAAAACTCAAAATACAGTCAGAATTTGTTTTTTCTTTTTTTAGCAATATGTTGTCAAACGACTTTCTTACCAATGTGAAAATCAACTTAATGTTATTATTGTCCAATAAAAGTCTGAACTTAATTAAAGTTGTACTTGTCATTTGTCTCACTGTTACCCGGGTATGAGGAACAGTGAGACGATATATAACAATAATTTTTTCAAGGAAAATTCAAACAATTATGCACAGAATATTTATTAATCAACATAAACTCTCAAATACTCAGTTTTAATGAAATTTTGAACACATTTAACGGATATCTATCAAGTTAATCTTAATTTCAAAGGAATGATAAGAATTTTGTCTCTTCGTGTGTCCATAATTTACAGGTTTTGGTAAAATCAATTTTGTCATTTTTTGAAATAGTTCAAGTATCTGTACTTGTGGAAAATAAAATTTCACTTACACTTTCTGGCTTTTTCTTAAGAAAGTACGTATTTTCTGGTTCAAAATGGACTAGAACATAGTCTCCTACACCAGGATCTCTTTCCAGTTCCTCAAATGCTGTTGTGTGTACTTCCGGTTCATAATTCTCTGCTGAACCATCAGAGTTCCAGTCCTCATCTTCCTCGTCACTTTCTTGTCCTATTTTTCGTTTAGCTGCATTCTTCTTTTTGTTTTCTGTTGGAGTTTATTTTTTGTTGAACCTGACTTCTATTTCACTTTTTTCAGGGGTGTCAGTGGGTATCATACTGTGTCCCTTTCTATATCCTCGAATAGTTTGTTGTCTTGGCGCAGCCTTAGGAAAGCCACGCATAACTTCAGGACTTATGAATTGGTTTGTTACATTTTCTACAGCCTGTTCCTTAAGTACCTCTCCATAAGGGGTTTTGTTGGACGGCGTTTTTGTAATACGCCTATCTGTTACAGAACATGGCAGAAAATATATGGCCGTGAATATTTCTTGATCGAAGGGAAATATCTCATATTTCCTAAAGGGAGATGTGATATTTGTCGGAGTCATTGCTTTTTTAAATGCTTCTCCGACCAACCAGCTACTTCGTAAATCGAAATTAGTTTTCCCGGATGGTGCATCAACTAAGTATCAACAGAAGCCAAACTGAACGGTTTGAATACTCCGACGTCTAACGGTTGCAATTTATTAGTTGAGTGTGGTGGAAACGTTACTATAGTGACACCATTTTCATTAGCGAGGTTCAGAACATTAATTGATAAATGACTCTCGTGATTGTCATATAAAATAAGGCTGGGGTTCTCCATTGAACTAGAGGTGTGTCTGATAAAATACTCAATCACTTGAAAAATAATTATGAATTCATCCAACCCAACGGTGAAGCGAGCCCTAAAGTACCTGGTGGAGCCCCTGTAATCATGTGCTCTTTAAAGTGCACCCGTGGAAAAATCATAATAGGTGATAAATGGTTACCGGCGGCACTAATAATCACACTAGTTGTTACCAGTATCCCCTTTTTACCACTGGGCACTTTATTGACTTGTTTTAGCCCTTTGACAGTTAACACATTTCATCATCAACGTTGTAAATGCGTGTTCCATCCCCAAATCTGTCGTGACGTCTCACTGCATTATATAAATTATCAAAAAATTTAGAGACATTATGCTGGTCGAAGGACGTAGGACGTGCCAAACTGCTTCCTTCTGGCGTTCGTAGTGAAATGTTAGGATTGCGCCTTATAAAATTTCGAATCCATTCATCTCCTGAAATTTTATTTGTTCTTCATGTTTCAGGCATTTTGAAATTGTTTGTTAGAGCTAATTCGTTAGCCAGTTTCCTGCATCAACAAAAGTGGCAAGCTATAAAACATTCGAGCACATGTAATACTGTAATAAGCTAAAGATTTTTCTTGCTGTTCAGTAAAAGTTTTATTTACTCCATAATTATATCTGTAATTTTACCATCTGGTTACATTTTTCTTAATTTGATAAATTACCGACTTACCTGAACAATTTCTGAAAACTCAAACCATTATCTTTTGCAAGAGACTGAATGGTATGCCCACATAAGACTGTTTCTACTGCTCTTCGCATCTTCTCTTCCGAGAATGTTCCAATATTTGTTTTTTTAGACGGATTTCTAGGCATTGTAATATTATTTTACAAGTTTATATATTTGAAGCAAAATGAAAACCATAGAACTTAAGTTCTTTTCGCATGGGTAACAGTGAGACATTGTCGTTAAAATGAAAACATGATAATACTAACCTCAAATATTATTTATTAATTTTAACTGCACCAAACACTCTTCAACACTATAGGCTACAGTCCATAAATACAAGAAAAACAATGGCAGTTTTGTCACAATTACTATGGGTGCTTAGTCTAACCTTTAAAAATTTACTTTTGGCATGTGACCACACCAGCAGCAGAATTTGGCAACTAAACGCGCCGGATCATTAAAACTAGAGAGGGAAGTTAACTTGGGATCTTATCAACACTCATACTTAGCGCCATCTATGAATGTTTTATGACATTAAAATTATTTTGAATATCTCACTGTTACCCATGTCTTCTTGTTACCCCCTACTTACCACTGCACATCTCAACAGATTTTCTAATACTTTGCAACGTCAAAAACAACAAAATTCTTCACATACAAAACACGTGTTACCCTCCTATGCACCAGACAAGCCAGCTTTGAAATTGGAGGGGAAATTATAGTTCTGTTTACAACCATGTGACGTTCAAAACTGCTACAATTGTTTTTTTTTTGTTAGTATGCTCATGCTTATGGTTAGTATTTACTTATTTATTGCTTATATATATATATATATATATATATTTTATATCTTATTCGTAGACTGTTCAGGAGTCCTTCATCCCTGGTCAATCCATGTTTGTTGGTGTTGCGATGTTTTGTGTTATTGTCTAGTTTACAATCATGAGATGTGCTTATTTTTGATGTAAAAAAAAGAAAAAAGGTTTATTTATTTAATATTTAATAATGCGTTAATTGGCTTAAATGTGTGTGTGTGTGTGTCTGTGTGTGTGTTGTTTAGTGGGGTGTAGCGTTCTTAATGTGATTATTAGACTCGTCGTCCGGTTTCTTCCTGGGTCGTCATCGAATGGATGGGGGGATGCGGAGGGCATATGGAGTGTTGTTCAGGGAATCTTCTATCTCTTCTGGGAGGTCGTTAAGGAGTTGTGTAAGAATCGCGGGGGGGATGCTTGAATTATTTTTTAAGTTTTCTTCGTAGGAATTGTGGAAAACGGTGGTTGTAGTGTGTGGCAAGGATATCTTTGGTAGAGATAGTGTCGCCGAAGTTTCTTTTATGTTCAAAGTTTTTCTGTAGTGTTTGGATTCTGTGTGTGATGGTTGGTATGTTTTGCGTGTTGTGTTGTGAGGTCGCTAGGGTACCTGAGAGGTAACCTGTGTATGCGTCTGAGTATTCGACGTTCACAGGAAGCAAAAGAGGAAAGGTGATTGGGGTTTATGTTCGTGTATATGCGGTTTGCGCGGTTTCTTATCCTGTTAAGTGTTCTTTGTACATCGAGGAGCCAATTGAGGGTTCTAGTAAAGAGGATTTCGAGGTAGGTGACTTCTTGTTGGAGTGGGAGTCTTTCATGGTTTAGGGTGAAGGAACGTTTCTGGAGGCAAGGTTTGGGAACTTATTTTCGGTGTAATTAGGATGTCGGAAGAGCATTGTTTGGGTGTTGGTGGGATTGACGGAGACTCTCCACCGGTTGGCCCAGTTGGGTTCCGAAGGGTTTTGGATATGAGACGGGAGGCCGTTTCGCTGTTCCGATTAACCGTCCACAAGGCGGTGTAATCCGCAAACTGCGCAACGACTACTCCGGGTTGTGTGAATTCGGGAATATCGGATGCGAAGATAATATAGAGGATCGGGGCTAAGGCAGAACCTTGCTTATACAAGCAATACATAAGGTTTGTGTATTTCAGGTAACAGTATGCAATAATAGGGTTAAATAAACAAAGCTCACTTAAAATTTTAATAAAACTTTTATAAGATGGAGTTATGGCTATTTTAATTGTCCTTAAAGATACCCGATTGTGAGTTACATAAATTTTCATTTTTATCTTTTGTTTTGTCTTAATTTTGTTGTTTTCTCACGCAAACCTACCGTAAAAATAATACTACTACAAAATTAATCAGTGTATGAGAAGTGTGTGTTTCTATGTAAACGTGAATTGTAAAAAGTCAGCAGCACTCAATACATGGGCTTTAACTTATACGAAACCGTTGTAACTTTCTTATTATTGCTTTCTCATATACGTACGTATAAAGAGAAAGCTATATAATTGGTTTAAATTTTGAAACACCTTTCTCGACGTTTTGTGGCCTAAACAATACGAAAAACACATTTTTAGAATAGAAAATCTCATGTCTGATAAAAAACAAGTTTTTAGAAAAAAAATTTTCGAATCTGTCTGTGTGTGTGCGGGATATCTTTTGAACCATTAAAGCTATCGATATGAATAATGTCAAAATAAATAATAACCTGTGGCGCGCCGTTTTCAGGGTACAAAATTGTGCATTTTTTAATTTATCAACCGATTTGTTTGAAAGTCGGATATTGGGGGTTTTAAGATCGCTAAATATAAACCCTTTGTTTTTTTGAAAGTCGAGTGCTGGTGGTTTTTAAGATTGCTAAGTATAAATTATTTGTGAAAATAAAAAAATTCAAAGTGACGAATCCAAAATGGGGGATTATCGTGTTTAAAATCCGATATGAATAAAATTCAGGCATTGTGGGCTAATGATCAATTTTGCAGCTTTCTTAATTTGTAAAATATTATCTAAATAAAAAAAATCCAAAAACTAAAGCCGGGTTTAAGATCATGTCAAAATTAAAAAATTCAAAATGACGGATCAAAGTGGGGAATTAGCGTGTTTAAAAACCGATATGACTCAAATTAAGGTATTGTGGGCTTTGAAGTTATTTATTTACATATATGAGAAAGCATTATGGCAGAAAATTGGGCAGCGGTTTACCATTTGATCTAAATTAAAAAAAAAACAACTTTATTTTCATCCCCTCTACTTGCCCTTTTATAGGTTAAAAATCACCCTGTATAAAAATTGAACTATCATCACAGAGTACTGTACTCTGTGCTATCATCAGAGTTGCTTTACTTTTGTCCAATAGTGTAGGTACATAGTTTTCAAACACTACTGTGAGTAACAATACAAAGTTAAATTTTCTTCAAAATGAATTTGTGTAATATATTCATAATAAAAGGTTTGTAAATAAAGTTGATTTCGTTATATCTATCTTTATGTATAAGGGATATTCAATACATACATTCTCAAACGATATGTAACGAACTGGTTTCGATTTGAATGTCACAACTCAATCAATTGAATCATTTTCCCAAATTGGATTTACATGAGTAGTAAAATTTTATTTGAGATCAGTAATTAGTAGTGGCGTCCTTGGTTATTTCAATGGCTATTTGCCTCATCTCGGTTTTGACCATGAACTGTACAAACTAAACATAAATAGATCAGTTAGTTATATGGCCAGCATGGAATATTCATTTTTGTTTATTCCTAGTGCGTTGGAGGTTACGAATGTAAAGATATTCTCGAGACTATTGCTGGGAATCTATTTGTTCCACAGACATGACGCTTGCATTAATGATAGTCGAAAGATTTTTGTACTGTTATTGTAATTTTGATTCATGATTTTGAAAACAAAATGTATTTCGAATTATTTCAATCACAATTTAGTATTTTAATTAGTGACTTGGTAGAGATAGTGTCCCAATACTATATTTACCATGTATGAAATATTACAAGGCAGGTACAATTAACATCTCGATGTAGAAAAATATATGATTTATGATTCATAAATGTCTCGACTTGGCAACACAAAAATTAAATCCGAAAATAAAAGCTAAAAATCTTACAGGATCAGAAAATAATTCAGCTTTGGAATTTATTTTAAAAATTGGTAAAACCGTGAATATAAATGAACAAGAAAATTTAAATGATTATGTTTACTTGGCAAAACCAGACATATGGTCCCAAAGATTGCTGTGGGTTGCTGCAGAATGCACCCCGCCCTGTTCTTGGTGGAAGGATCTGTATGTAACTAAAGTTCTCTCTAAAATTGGTGGTATATTATTATAATTGCCTTCTAGTTCATTCAGTTGTGAACGAAACTGGAAAGTTCATTCTCTAACAAAAACCAAAGAAAGGAATCGACTTAACAATAGAAAGAACAGAAAAACTAGTAATGATTAAGAGTAATTTAAATCTATTAATATAGTAGTGAATACAGTGAATACACAAGAAATAAAGAACTGGAAATGAAAGATACTTCTAAACATAGAGAGTGTGAAACGGAAGAGAAATTAATAGAAAGGGAAACAGATACTTTCAATGAGAGTAACAGCCACATAATAGACTACGATACTGATGACATAGTTGAAACTGAAAGTGGCAGCAAAGAACATGAGGACATAGGAAAAATGCAGTATATGGAAGTACAAACATACATACATACAATATATGATCAAGAAAATGAAAATTTTTCATTAAGAAAACGGGATATAATAATGCTAGGTGAAGAAACAGAATTTCAAGAAAACATCAATTTGGAATCAGCAGAAACTGTCACATAAATTAATACAACTGAAAACCAGTTAAAGTTATCGGGCTGTTCAGAAAGTAATTTCGTTTTTTTTTTTGTGAAAATGAAAGACAGTTTTTTGTGTATAATGAATAAATATTTTATTAAATGATATATTGGCCATTCTGGTCCAATCCCTTTTGCAACTTTATGGCAGTAGCATGATTCCACGCTCAAAAAATTTTTGCTCTTTGCTGGTAAAAAACGGATCTAGGTGATTTTTGACTTCCTCATTTGAAGTAAAGATTTTACCGTCTAAAAGATTTTGCAGTGACCGAAACAAATAATAATGAGCCAGATCTGGAGAATATGGTGGGTGTGGCAGTGTACCCCGTTCAAGCTGCAAAAGCTTTTGGCGAGTTACCAAACTTGTATGAGGTCTCGCATTATCTTGGTGGAACACTACACCTTTTCTGTTGATTAATTCTGGCCTTTTCTGTTGAAGTGCATCATTCAGTTTGTCCAACTGATGGCAGTAGACTTTCGAATTAATTGTGTTATCCGGTAACAGCTCAAAAAAAAAAATTATTCCTTTGAAATCCCACAAAACAGACAGCATCACCTTTTTTTTGATAGATATTGGCTTTCGAAATGCTTTCAGCCGGTTCATCTTTTTTGCTCCATGATCTCTTGCGTTTGACATTGTTATATACAACCCATTTTTCGTCCTCACTAATGATGCTTCAAAAATGGATTATTTTCGTGACGTTTAAGAAGGGAATCACAGACGTCAACGCGACGACACAAATTTCTCTCCGCGAGAACATGGGAACCCATGTATCAAACTTCGAGGTTAAACCTAGGCCTTTCAAGGGGTCATAAACAGTTGAATTTAATAAATTTAACCTCTCACCAATCTCACGTGTGTTATTCGCCGGTTGTGTCTTTATAAGCTTTAACCGGCCTTCCAGAACGTGGTGCATCTTCGACATCAAAATTGCCGGATCGAAATTTTGTAAACCAGTTCTGGCAGTGGCGTACTGTCAATACATCTTCTCCATACACATCGGTTAATTTTGAACAGCATTTTTACCTTTTTTATAGAAAAAAAAGTAAAATATGACGAAAATGATACTTTTTGCTATCCCTATTTAAAAGGGCATCAAACAAAAAATACTGCGTAGAATCCAATGCACTTTTTCACTCACAAGCCTTGCTATCTCAGCGGTCAAAACTGAAAAATGATTATGCGGCTTAAGTGTGAAGTTGGGTGCGAAACAATACAATTAAATTCTCTGTCGGGAAAAACCGAAATTTCTTCCCGAACAACCTTATATAATTTCTGACATTTATAAATTACCCAAAAACTGACCATAAATGATCGATCACTTACCAATTTTTAAATGACCAGACATTTGACCATCACTAGAAAAGTGTAAACCAGGGATGGCTAATCTTTTCGGTGGGAGGGCCAATTTTTTGAAAGAGGACCGCACTACTCAATCGACCAAGGCAAACAAAGAAATTAAAATTGTGGTTTTGCAAAAGAGAAACAAATTGTACAAATGAAAGATATTTATTAGAATTACTAATTAGTAGATAATATTTTAAACATAATTCTTACAATTTAATGAAACATTATGTTGGGACATCTGGCTTTGTTTAGTAGAACTAAGTCAATATTAATTCCAGTTGAGGTTGTTGCTGCGTGCGAACAGTTTTCCAGATGAATATCAGGTGACTTGATGTGCTTGATCCTACTAAAAAGCTGTTCACAGACAAGTATTTCCAAATAAAAATGTCATTAGCGGAGCATGTTTGTAAAACGCAGGGTATGTTTGCTTGTAAAAAATTTTTTTCCAAACAAACCTTATTGAATTTATCCTTTAACAGTGCATCACATTGCATTTCACAACTTTCCATTTGTACATGTTCCGGCAATAAATTCATGTCTGCGGAGAATGGCGTTGCAAATACAGAGAAAAGCTAATGATGTTTTTTTGAAATCTTGAAATCGGTTTTCGAATTCGAGCTTCCAGTCGGATATGAAACAAGCGTATTTAGTCGATGCCGCCTGTCAAGTTAAAATGATAGTGTGTCCCAAAGCCCAAGTTTTATACGAAATGCAGAGATCAGATCATGCATGACATTAATCAATTTATCTTTACCTTGTAGACGTTTATTGACGCCGTTTAGGTGGTTAGTTATGTCGACCAGGAACGCGAAGTCCTGAACCCACTCTTCAAATTACGGGATGCTTTTTGACTAGCTTTCACAGAATGATTGTATTTCCTGCTTCAAATCAAACACTCTTTTGGCACGTGTCGGCCATCTTACTTCTGCATAAAATGTAATACCACCATACTCGAAATCCAAAGACTTGAGAAATTGTTGGAACTGACGTCGATTTAACCCCATTTGGCTTAATATAGTCAACAATTTTGAGCGACTTGGCACATCCATTCTCCAGAAGAATAATGCAATGAAAATTTAGCATCGACGTGTTGCTAACTTCGCAGGCTCCATTTTCAATCGTTTTACCAATCCTTCGGGTTTCCCAACCATTGCTGGGATCCGTTCTGAAACCGGATTGGTTAAGTTGTAACGAAAAGCGATTCAAAGTCGACATATCTGCCTCTAACAAATCGCGAGATGTGGTGTCCTTAAGAGGACACAATGCCGCTAATTCTTCAGTTTTATTAAAATAATACGAACTCAGATGCACGATTTTTTAAATTATCTTCAGTATGTTTTCCAATATTGTCCAAGCGTCTAAAATAGTTTGGCGAAACAGGCTTATTTTTGAGAAATCCCTTTTCTTTTCTGGACAAAGAATTTCAACGACGCTCTTCAAACATTCTTTAGCCGTTTCATCATCCGAGTATGGTTGGATTTTTTTGTTAGTATCATAGCCACTGCATAACTCACTTTAACGTAGCATGTTGACTCTGAATTCGCTTTTGTAAATATACTTTGTTTCGCAAAAACTATTGCTTTTAATATATTTTACCTGGTCTTGTCGATATTGCCCTTTTTTACATATCAAACATATAGGCCTTCCTTTAAATTCACAAAAAATAGTTTAGGTATAGTCCACCTGTGTTCTCAATTCTTCTGTGCCTTTTTGCTACTTGAAGCCATTGTAAGTTTGCGTATTGTACTGAAGATTTTGTACTAATACATGAAAAAATAGTTAGGTACTTTGGTAAAATCAGTGCTCATGTCAGTTGGTATGTTTACTTACCTATACTCGATCTCGAATACTGATGGGATGTGCGTCACACACTTTTAGGTGCAAGAGAGCATTGTTGGCTTACGAAAAACTGAGAGCTCGCGCCCGCGCGACGTGGCATCAGCAGTATCATCCCACGCTTCTCACTTTACAACCCCAATTACTATTATTTATTGGTTGTGGATGGCCCATATAAGCAAGTTGCATTTTTTCAAAACAGTCAAAGAGTGAATTCCTTCTAATCTAAATACGAATAGAGAAGACAGTTGAGTCAATAGACTGAAATTGCAATGCAGTATGACACAAACTACTCATGATGGAAAGTTCTTTTTTGGTGGTATTATGGTTAATAAACTTTTTGCTTATATCATCTAACTTTGTGGGCCACGAATTTACACCCAAAGGACCGCATGCGGGCGCTTATTCGTGCTCATTACAGTTGTTTCAGATTGGGCTCCATTAGATGAAAAAACCTTGGAATCGTCGAATTCAAGATCAACCATATCAAGCCTGTTAAAGTTAAATTAAGGTAAATGTCGTAGTCAAAATTGGCGCACTCAATAAAAAAAATTAATTGAAAACTCAAAATTAACGCACGATTAACAATGTGCATGCACTTAAGAATCTTTAATTACTCCAATTGAAATTGAAGCAATTTATAATTTAAGCCGAAGTGACAACTTAAATTTAGGTTTTAGCACACTACAATATAAAATTTTTTAAAAACATTGAAAAATTCCTATGGTTTCAATTCAAAAGTAAAAAATACCTTAAAACTTTGACTTAATTTTTTTTCCTTAATGCCGTTTAAGAAAATCCTAAGATCTTAAGGAAATTCCTATGAACTGGTAACACTGCTGGAGACACGCCGTTTGGTGCCACTAGTCGCCCGTATAAGCGCCTTAGATCATATATACTTTGTAGATAAAGCATTAGTCTTTTTTGCCATATACAGGAAACGAGCCAAGACGCCAGATAGAGAAATTATATTTTGTTATTCTTTAAACTCGATCCGCACATACCTACTTTAAACCCGGTTTCCAGAACTGACAGGCCATTGCAAGCGTGCTTTAATTCGCATCTTCCCAACGCTCTTGAAGAAAGCAATATTTCGTTTCTTTGTCATTCAAGCTGGCACATTTCAGATCGTTCCCCGGAAGAATATGTGATTTTGTGTCTCCATATATATATATATATATATATATATATATATATATATATATATATATATATATACACACACAACACACACACACACAGGGTGTCTCTAAAAGTTCTGTACAAAATGTCCTGAGACTAAAATATGAGGATCTAGTCCAATTTACTTTAGTCCAAAAGCTGATATTTTCCGAAATACAGGGTCCCAAAGTTATTATTTTTTTTAACTCTTTTTTAAATATCTATCTTAATAACAGGATTTGCATGAAATTTGGTACCTAGAGGTTTTGTATGATGAGAAATCCAGATTTGATCATAGTTTTGGAGTATCTTCCATAGGACACCAGCAATAAAACATTTAAAGTCGATTATCACAGAAACCGCTGCTCAAATCGAAATCTACAAGGTCAACAAAGAAAACATATCAGTGAATAAGTATTTCTGGCTAGAAATTTGATACACCGAGGCAGAAAAAAGTTATGGAGCTTTAAATGTAGACAAAGGGCTGCTGGTGGCGCCCTCTGGAAGATACATTAAAACTATGATCAAATCTGGATGTCTAATCATAGGTACCAAATTTCATGCAAATCCTGTTATTATTAAGATAGATAGAAAAAATAATAATAACTTTGATACACTGTATTTCGGAAACTATCAACTAAGGTAAATTGGGCTAAATCTTCATATTTTAGTCTCAGAAATTTGTCCTAGTATTTTGTTCAGACCTTTTCGAGACACAGGCTGATTCGTGGGGAATCCCGGATACCATGTTCAGGTAACCAAGGCAAACGAAAACAGTTAATAAACATATGGTCAAATGTCAACCGTTACAGAGTTATTAAAAACAAATTTTAATCAAGAAAAATGAATCGCATTACCGTTGGTGCCGATAGGTTGCTTCTATTAAGATATGCTATTTTACGTTGAGTAACACGTTCGCGCCGACATGTACCATTTGTGGTACAAGTGCAGTTTTGCCCAGGGCCGCGCTTGGTCATAAATGGTACATGTGCATATTGTATTTCTATACGTTCTAAATTTACTACACTTATTACCAGGATTCTGTTATTTGGTGTACGGTTGCTATAAAGGTATATATAAACCCAGGTAGAATCGTTTCGTTATCGCGCTGTAATAATGGCGGTTAAGATGTAATAAACGTAATGGTACAAAAAGTGAAAAACAATTTTATTTTCATAAGAAAACGTCAATGTAACTGAAAAAAACTGTAAAAAAAAACAACAAATAACTAAATAAAACTAGGAATGTTTTGCATTAAAACAAGGTAGACACAATGGGGGGTGGTCAGGACAGTCCTTACAGTATGTGCAAACCCTTTTGGCTTTTTTTACAGCTTCTTTATATCCTTCTTGGTCTTTAATTTTTTGGTAACATAACAAACATCGTTTCCTGCACTTGCTAGCTTTCCCATCGTATTTTTCCATCTTATGATTGGTTATAACATTAGAGGTATTTGGGCGTTTCCTGGAGGGTGGCGGAGTACGAGGTCTATCTTCTGTGTCGGTTTCTGCTTCTATATTTTCTACGTTCTCTGTGTTTTGAATTTGTACTTCAGAATTGAGCAATCCTGTAATAATTTGCTGTCGTAAATTAAGCATATCAATAGTTTTATTTGTGGTATATTTATTGTAGACAACCCACGTATTGACGGCAGTAGTTCCAAGGATTACTTCCAGTGCAACCTTTTTGTACCATTTAATACTTTTTCTAAGTACCGTGTAATAACCAGACATCTGGTCTGATACATCAACCCTTTTTGGCGTTGTTATATGCATTAACAGCCAAAGGTCTTCGTACTTCTTTGCCACGCTTTGTTCTTACCGTTTCCAGTTCTACTTTGTGACAGGGTACAGAAGAAATCATATACACTGGTCTTTTATCTACCCATTTGAGCACTCGAATTCCACTTTCGCTTTGTTCCCCATATATTTCCCCTTTCCGTAATTTTTTATTCATTACATTGGGAGGATTGCCTTGCCGTTTAAGTTTAAGAGTACCACACAGATAAGTTTTTAGATTCAAGAGATCTTTAGACAATTGGATGCTTGAATAATAGTTATCTACATACAATATTCTGCCTTCATTTATAAGGCCATTTAATAAGGTCATACAAACATCATACGTGTGGCCATGAAAAGATGGAGGAGGGCCATTTTTTTCCGGCATATACCTGAAGGTTATAGGTATAGCCATCTGAGGTACAAATTTTATACATCTTAACACCATATTTGTGCGTTTTCTTGGGAAGGTATTGACGAAAAACTAATCTTCCCCTCCAAGGCACCACAGTTTCGTCAATTACTATATTTTCACCAGGAACGAGGATTTTTTGATATTGGTGACAGATAAGTTCAGTAATCTGTTTAATTTTAAATAATCTATCAGTATGGGCTGTTGGATCTGCGTTATTTGAAAAATGTATAAATTCCAGTAGGCAATCAAATCTATCTCGTTTAAATGTCTTCCGGATTAGACTGTTGCCAAACATATCACTCTTACTCCAATACAAACGAATTTTTGGTAAAGGACATATACCCATAATCATAAGAATGCCTAAGAATTTTCTTATTTCGTTGCGACTAGTTTCCTTCCACTTACGAACGAATGATCGTGGTCGAAGTTGGTGTATTCGGATGTATTCAGTAGCATATCTATTAGTTTCTTCGACAATCACGTCAAGAATATCATCACTAATAAACTGTCGGTATATTTTGTACGGATCAGATAATACTAAATTGTCCAAGTTGACTTTCTCTTGGCCAGAGAATGTAAAATTATCTTGTGTATCATGGCATTGTCCCCACTTTTCTAGTATCGGTTTGTTGCGACGACGAGCAGGAGTTGTGATAATATTCTCATTATCACTGCTAAGTTCTTCGGATACAAGTTGTCTCTGAATGGCAGAATCTACTTCTTCAGAATCTGACGCATTAGAAGGAATGTATTCGTCCTCAGAGTCTAAATACGGTTCAGGGTCAGAATCTTCCTCTTCGGAACATAATTTATTGTGGATGAAGGACCGGCCACATCAGTTATGGTCGATGAAGGACCTGCCACATCTATTACGGTCGATGGAGGATCGACAACATCAATACACTCCAAGTCACTTTGTCTGTTCACTGTCACTGAAAAGTCACTAGCAGATTGGGACTGCACCAAGGACAAGATTTTTTTACTTCTCGACGTCATTATGTATGGTTATTGCGTATAAAAAATCTGAAACAAAGTATACATTGTAAATTTGTCATTATTACCACTTGTACCATAAGTGGTACATAACGGCTATTTAAAGGAAATTACTCCCGTAGCCGTCATGTACCACGAATGGTACAAGAAAAAAATTACCAAAAAACAGGCTAAAACTATTTTAAATATCCAATATTACCACAAATAACTTTTAAAAATATTTAGATTGGTGCATCACGAATTTTACGCCCTGACGGCTCTGGGTTGGGGCTGTCATTATCAACGTCGGCGCGAACGTGGTAAGCAAACCTTGCATGCATTTTTCAGATTTGTTATTGTCATATTAATTTTTACGTTCATTAAGTAAAACGATTGTTTTTCTAAAATTTAGATAAATTCAGTAAAAATGTAATTTTTAATTCCTGTCACATTTACCCATCGGGAATATGCAGATTTCATTTATATTTACGCGCTTTGCATCGGTAACGCTGTTGCTAAGTATCGCTGGCGTCTTCCCAACAGAAGTTCGCCGGATCTAAATGTATTCCAGGCAGTCTTCAACAATGCAGGTGAAGCGTAATATTTCCCAGTGCAAGAATTGTATCTGAAAGGCAATCTGGTCCCGATGTAGACGTAGAAGAAATAATTATTAACATTACAGAGCGTAGTGCTTCTGTGAGTACAAGGCGCATTGCAACTCGTCTTCAAATTAATCAAACCACTACATGGAAGACTCTCCGCAGAAATGATTTAAAACCGTTCCATATCCAACCCGTTCAAAATCTTCACGAAGGTGATTATGCTCAGCGATTGAAATTTTGCCATTGGGTAAACAGAAATCATACATTTTACAAACACATTTTGTTTAGTGATGAGGCTCAGTTCACTCGTAATGTTGTAAATAGCTGTCACAACGAACATCGCTGGTCAGATGAAAATTCGCATGCCACGGTGGAAAGCAACTTTTAACATAGATTCAGCGTTAACGTGCGGTGTGGCGTGATTAATAATCAATACTTAGTCCATTGTTTCTACAAGAGCATCTGATGGCAGCCAGGTATTTAGAATTTTTAGAAAATGATTTGCCAAATCTAGACAAAGGGCTGCCCTGGAAGATACATTAAAACTATGATCAAATCTGGATGTCTAATCATAGGTACCAAATTTCATGCAAATCCTGTTATTATTAAGATAGATAGAAAAAATAATAATAACTTTGATACACTGTATTTCGGAAACTATCAACTAAGGTAAATTGGGCTAAATCTTCATATTTTAGTCTCAGAAATTTGTCCTAGTATTTTGTTCAGACCTTTTCGAGACACAGGCTGATTCGTGGGGAATCCCGGATACCATGTTCAGGTAACCAAGGCAAACGAAAACAGTTAATAAACATATGGTCAAATGTCAACCGTTACAGAGTTATTAAAAACAAATTTTAATCAAGAAAAATGAATCGCATTACCGTTGGTGCCGATAGGTTGCTTCTATTAAGATATGCTATTTTACGTTGAGTAACACGTTCGCGCCGACATGTACCATTTGTGGTACAAGTGCAGTTTTGCCCAGGGCCGCGCTTGGTCATAAATGGTACATGTGCATATTGTATTTCTATACGTTCTAAATTTACTACACTTATTACCAGGATTCTGTTATTTGGTGTACGGTTGCTATAAAGGTATATATAAACCCAGGTAGAATCGTTTCGTTATCGCGCTGTAATAATGGCGGTTAAGATGTAATAAACGTAATGGTACAAAAAGTGAAAAACAATTTTATTTTCATAAGAAAACGTCAATGTAACTGAAAAAAACTGTAAAAAAAAACAACAAATAACTAAATAAAACTAGGAATGTTTTGCATTAAAACAAGGTAGACACAATGGGGGGTGGTCAGGACAGTCCTTACAGTATGTGCAAACCCTTTTGGCTTTTTTTACAGCTTCTTTATATCCTTCTTGGTCTTTAATTTTTTGGTAACATAACAAACATCGTTTCCTGCACTTGCTAGCTTTCCCATCGTATTTTTCCATCTTATGATTGGTTATAACATTAGAGGTATTTGGGCGTTTCCTGGAGGGTGGCGGAGTACGAGGTCTATCTTCTGTGTCGGTTTCTGCTTCTATATTTTCTACGTTCTCTGTGTTTTGAATTTGTACTTCAGAATTGAGCAATCCTGTAATAATTTGCTGTCGTAAATTAAGCATATCAATAGTTTTATTTGTGGTATATTTATTGTAGACAACCCACGTATTGACGGCAGTAGTTCCAAGGATTACTTCCAGTGCAACCTTTTTGTACCATTTAATACTTTTTCTAAGTACCGTGTAATAACCAGACATCTGGTCTGATACATCAACCCCTTTTTTGGCGTTGTTATATGCATTAACAGCCAAAGGTCTTCGTACTTCTTTGCCACGCTTTGTTCTTACCGTTTCCAGTTCTACTTTGTGACAGGGTACAGAAGAAATCATATACACTGGTCTTTTATCTACCCATTTGAGCACTCGAATTCCACTTTCGCTTTGTTCCCCATATATTTCCCCTTTCCGTAATTTTTTATTCATTACATTGGGAGGATTGCCTTGCCGTTTAAGTTTAAGAGTACCACACAGATAAGTTTTTAGATTCAAGAGATCTTTAGACAATTGGATGCTTGAATAATAGTTATCTACATACAATATTCTGCCTTCATTTATAAGTCCATTTAATAAGGTCATACAAACATCATACGTGTGGCCATGAAAAGATGGAGGAGGGCCATTTTTTCCGGCATATACCTGAAGGTTATAGGTATAGCCATCTGGGGTACAAATTTTATACATCTTAACACCATATTTGTGCGTTTTCTTGGGAAGGTATTGACGAAAAACTAATCTTCCCCTCCAAGGCACCACAGTTTCGTCAATTACTATATTTTCACCAGGAACGAGGATTTTTTGATATTGGTGACAGATAAGTTCAGTAATCTGTTTAATTTTAAATAATCTATCAGTATGTGCTGTTGGATCTGCGTTATTTGAAAAATGTATAAATTTCAGTAGGCAATCAAATCTGTCTCGTTTAAATGTCTTCCGGATTAGATTGTTGCCAAACATATCACTCTTACTCCAATACAAACGAATTTTTGGTAAAGGACATATACCCATAATCATAAGAATGCCTAAGAATTTTCTTATTTCGTTGCGACTAGTTTCCTTCCACTTACGAACGAATGATCGTGGTCGAAGTTGGTGTGTTCGGATGTATTCAGTAGCATATCTATTAGTTTCTTCGACAATCACGTCAAGAATATCATCACTAATAAACTGTCGGTATATTTTGTACGGATCAGATAATACTAAATTGTCCAAGTTGACTTTCTCTTGGCCAGAGAATGTAAAATTATCTTGTGTATCATGGCATTGTCCCCACTTTTCTAGTATCGGTTTGTTGCGACGACGAGCAGGAGTTGTGATAATATTCTCATTATCACTGCTAAGTTCTTCGGATACAAGTTGTCTCTGAATGGCAGAATCTACTTCTTCAGAATCTGACGCATTAGAAGGAATGTATTCGTCCTCAGAGTCTAAATACGGTTCAGGGTCAGAATCTTCCTCTTCGGAAGATGAAAAATAATTTATTGTGGATGAAGGACCTGCCACATCAGTTATGGTCGATGAAGGACCTGCCACATCTATTACGGTCGATGGAGGATCGACAACATCAATACACTCCAAGTCACTTTGTCTGTTCACTGCCACTGAAAAGTCACTAGCAGATTGAGACTGCACCAAGGACAAGATTTTTTTACTTCTCGACGTCATTATGTATGGTTATTGCGTATAAAAAATCTGAAACAAAGTATACATTGTAAATTTGTCATTATTACCACTTGTACCATAAGTGGTACATAACGGCTATTTAAAGGAAATTACTCCCGTAGCCGTCATGTACCACGAATGGTACAAGAAAAAAATTACCAAAAAACAGGCTAAAACTATTTTAAATATCCAATATTACCACAAATAACTTTTAAAAATATTTAGATTGGTGCATCACGAATTTTACGCCCTGACGGCTCTGGGTTGGGGCTGTCATTATCAACGTCGGCGCGAACGTGGTAAGCAAACCTTGCATGCATTTTTCAGATTTGTTATTGTCATATTAAATTTTACGTTCATTAAGTAAAACGATTGTTTTTCTAAAATTTAGATAAATTCAGTAAAAATGTAATTTTTAATTCCTGTCACATTTACCCATCGGGAATATGCAGATTTCATTTATATTTACGCGCTTTGCATCGGTAACGCTGTTGCTAAGTATCGCTGGCGTCTTCCCAACAGAAGTTCGCCGGATCTAAATGTATTCCAGGCAGTCTTCAACAATGCAGGTGAAGCGTAATATTTCCCAGTGCAAGAATTGTATCTGAAAGGCAATCTGGTCCCGATGTAGACGTAGAAGAAATAATTATTAACATTACAGAGCGTAGTGCTTCTGTGAGTACAAGGCGCATTGCAACTCGTCTTCAAATTAATCAAACCACTACATGGAAGACTCTCCGCAGAAATGATTTAAAACCGTTCCATATCCAACCTGTTCAAAATCTTCACGAAGGTGATTATGCTCAGCGATTGAAATTTTGCCATTGGGTAAACAGAAATCATACATTTTACAAACACATTTTGTTTAGTGATGAGGCTCAGTTCACTCGTAATGTTGTAAATAGCTGTCACAACGAACATCGCTGGTCAGATGAAAATTCGCATGCCACGGTGGAAAGCAACTTTTAACATAGATTCAGCGTTAACGTGCGGTGTGGCGTGATTAATAATCAATACTTAGTCCATTGTTTCTACAAGAGCATCTGATGGCAGCCAGGTATTTAGAATTTTTAGAAAATGATTTGCCAAATCTACTGGACGACGTACCATTACTTGTAAGGCAAAACACGATGGCGCCCCTATTCATTTTATTTGTGATGTGATCAAGCATCTAAATAATCAGTTTCCTCAAAGATGGATGGGCAGTGGGGGTTTGGAATTGGCCATCAAGGTCACCGGATCTCATTCCTCTTGATTATTGCCTTTGGGGATGGCTGAAATCATTGGTTAATGAACAAAAGTGAACACAAGAGAGGCTCTAATCGATCGAATAACTAACCGCGCAGCACTCATAATAGATAATCACGGTGCACTTCAACATGCTACTTACCTATGCAATCCACAAACGGGCTGATGCATGCATCGAGATGAACGGTGGTATTTTTGAGAATTCAATTAATTAATTTGTATTTTATGTTACTAAATAAACACTTTTCATTCTTAATGCATTACAATAATTTTTATTGATTAACATTTATTTATAATACCTCAGTAACGGTTGATATTTGACCATATGTTTATAAGATTTTTTTTTGTTGCCTCCTCGCGAATCACGCATCATTATTATCACATCGGCACCAACGGTAGTACGATTCATTTTTCTTGATTAAAATTTATTTTTAATAATAACTCAGTAACGGTTGAGTTTGATCATATATTTATTAGACTGTTTTTGTTTGCTTTGGTTACCTGAACACGATATCCACATATGGGTTCCTCACGAATCACCGTGAAGTTGGCTATAGAATGATTTGTCGTGTTTTATATTCAATTCAATAATATATGGAGATAAATGAAGTGTTTTTGTATATAATAAAAGGAAGTATTACAACAGAAAGGAGTTGATATTTTATTTTAACAGGTTTACTTTTACCCGATTATTGTTACATACATGATTTTGTATCACCATGTATATGTTGAAATGTACATTTATATATTATGCTCAGTATAAGCACAGACTCCTTATTCTGTGGTATAAGTTTTGCATAGATAAATGAAGGGGGGATAGATACCAATGAATAAATAGTGACACTATTTATTCATTGATAGATACAAAACTCCTACCATTCGCGCGGTTTTAATAAATTAGTTGTGTATCACGTCACCTGAGCGCTACTGAAGCACAGGCGGGAATTTTAAAAATCCATATTCAAATGCTTTATTGAGAACTTATAAGAACTGGTCTGTTTGCACCACTTCAGTTTAAAACTGAGATGGTGCAAATAGGTTTAAAAGTATTAAAACATGTAACTTCCATAATGTTATATATACTAGCATAAGTATGAATTCTAATATACAATTTTTACATCATTATAATTAAAGTGTCCAACTATAATTTTTATTTACTTACACTAAATTTGTCAAAAGTAAATTAACATTATAAAAGTAACAAAATTTAATCTATTCAAACACATATTTTATATTTATGTATACAATACTTTGTTCATAAAATAATAAATTTCACATACATATTTAAGTAATAATTTTACAACTATATAATTGTATAATTTTACCACATCTCCATTATGCTAGTACAGTACTTTACTTAGAAAGGAAAGGTGATAAGAACAGGTTCCAGTTATTACAAAATCGTGCAATGAGAATTATCTTGAAATGTGATCGATATACAAGGATAGATGTTATGTTAAAATCATTATGCTGGATGAAAATTGGGGACTTCTTGGAGATGATGGCTTTAATTTTTATACATCTAATTAAGGTCGGAATAATGCCATCATATCTCAAAAATTTCATGAAATTCATGTATATATCAGAAACAAACAAAATTTTGTGATACAGCATAAAAAGTATAAAAAACATCAAAATTCTATATATTTTGGAGCGTTGTTAGCATATAGTAAAAAATTGTAAAAATCTAAATAAATTTAAAGTACAATTAAAAGAAATATACATGTATAGAACAGCCTAAAGTAGTACAGTACTTGAAGTTTATATAGAGAAGGCTAAATAAAGTTGTCATTATTATTACTATTGCAAAATTTTGAAGGTAAACATTTCTATTGCAGCCCTTTCATACTTCTGATTTTATTTTTTTTAGTTTTATATTTCCTGTATCGTACTAAGGCTTGTTCTTTGACTATATCATTTATATTTGCATTTCTGGTATCGATACCTTTCAAAATCATATTCACATTTTTTATCCATGTATGGATATAAAAATTAATAAATTTTGTAAGAAAAATAGATTTAAAATTGTGTGTAGAACACGTAAAGTTCATATTAACTAAACTGTCAATTTTTGTGAATAAAATCATAGTTATTTTCTTATTCGTACATATTTTTGGCAAATAATAATGTACAACATTGTTACATTGTCCATACCATTTAATAAAGCATGTATGTGGACGTACCAATGCTTTAAAGCTATATGCATGGTAGTTAATTAGAGCATGCTCTGGTTCAACAGATGTGGAAATTAAATTCTGTCTATAAATTAAACAATTTCCAACATTTTTTTAATATTGACCTGGCTATATAGCCAGCAATATACGCGTGGTTTATCGTGTTGTCTCTATTTTGAGTCAAAATAACATTATCTAATTTATGCACTTCCAGATCACAAATTTGATCTAAACCTTCACTATCTACCTCTTCATAAATGAAGTGTTTTAATGAGTTCAGTGCACCTTCCGTATCGTCCTCTTCACAATTAGCACCGGGAGAATGTGTTGACATGAAATTGTTTATAATTAGACTTTTGAATGAAGAAATAAAAGCACCACAAGTAGGATTTATATTACGAATACCATGGCTTCGAATACATCCAAAAAAGTTCTCGACAGGATCTTGATTTAAATTTCTAGTACACAGAAATTCAAATCCTACCCTCTCAAGTTTCTTCCAGATGTATATGAAGCCACGAATTGTTGAAATGAAATTTTTTATAGATGGAGGAATAGTTTCACGCCCTTCATCTGTAAAAAATTTTACGCTTTGCAGTACTTTTATTGCTTCATACCAAAATTCTACATGTGGAGAAGATGAGGTAACAGCACATCTCAACACTTTACCATGCATAGATTTCACTACAGAACTGTTTAGGCTATCAAAAAGTTTATCGATGAACATCAGAAAATCTGCAGTGCCTAAAGCTGTCTGTGAAAGCTGACGTACATTACCTAAAATGAGAAAAGTATAAATATGTATTCTGTACCAAAGGTGATAGTTGTGTTATTAAAATAACAACTCTTTAGTATTTGTAATACAATTAACTTCATAACATTCATAGGATTGTCACTATAAGAAGGATGATAATCTTAGTTTATTTTGTAACAAATTTTTGTTTTCTACAAAAATGTTTTGATATTGTACCATTATACATATACTTACCAAGGTTTATTAAGCCTCGCATCGTAGATGAAACTCTGTGTGAAAACACTTGGGCTGCATGCGACAACTTCATTTTTTTCATTTTTTCTTTATAAATGTGTGAGTCTGTTAGTTTATAACACATTCTGGTATCGTAATCTCCAGTATCCATTTCATAAAGAGTCTTGATGTCATCCCAACTAGCAATTTGTTGTCCCGTCTTCCACATAAATTTAACTTTGGCATCCAGATTATTTCTAATCTCCTTGAGAAGATGTGGAGTATCAAATAATGGAATCACGTCTATTCCATCAATGGCAAAACCAAACATTTTGTTTTCAATTTCCTCTTGCATATGGTATCTATTAGTTTCCTCTTTTAGTATTTTAATAGCTGCTGTATTAACAGCTGACTGATCGCATACAGTTGCAACGACTTTTAGTCCTATTGAATGCATAGCCACTATTATTTCTTTCAAATTTTTGACTAAGTCCGTTACATTCATACCCGCTTCAGAAAAGAAAAAGCATATAGGTTGTTTCCATTTACGCCGTAAACCTCTTGCCATAAATATCATAGCGTGGTCTGCAAATTTAATTTTTCTATTATTGCCGCAATTCTCGAAATCATCGATACAGTCATATTTTTTATTGTAACTTAATGAAGCTTCCAAGGACATCTCGTCAAACATTAGGCAACAATAACGGTCTAATTCCTTCATTTTTAGTACTGACAACTGTAAGCTTTTCATAATTTGGGTATTAATTCCACATGTAAAAGGAACTTTATTTAATAATGCCATTAGAGTACTGCGCGAGGGCAAGGCGAATATTTTTTTCAACAGTTTATAACATTTTGGGCTCTGCTTTAAAAGAGATAAACTGAAAATTTTGTCGTCAATAGTAAAACGACGACCCCGACTTTTCTTTGCCTGTTGTTTCAGTTGCGAATTAAAGAATTTCAAAGTTGCCGTGTTGATATTTTCACTATGAAATTCTTCTGATCTCGTCAATTTCACAGCTTCTCTTAGACGTTGTTTGTTGGTAGCACCTTCAAAATCTAATCTTCTTGCTACTTGCAGCATATTCTTTGCAATTTGATAATATCTTCTTGTAACAGGAGTAAGTTCTTTTTGCCTTCCAACGTGACCCTTCTTTAAGAGGCTGGTTTTCCTTCTTATATCTGAACAAAAATTATACATTACAAGGACATAATTATGTAGTTAATGTTAATTCTTTACCAATTTGTTATATATTTATATAATTAATTATGACCTTACCTTTGCGAGTTTTTGGCACTTTTGGTGAATTTGCCAACACTTCATTATTGGTGGTAATGATAAAATTTTAAAAATAAATTAAGAAAAGGAGTACTAAAAAGAGAAAAATAATAGTGATACTGAACTAAATATAATGTTAAGTTTGCTATAAGAATACTGTACGATTCGTAACTATACATTTCAATTTAACTACAAACAGTATGAACTGAAATGATATTGTATGAAATGTATGAAAAATGTCTTTTTTTTTATGTTTAGTATAATTGAAAATAAAAAAATCTAATATTATATACCTTTTCTTTTGCTGGGATTCCAATTCAGTTGGGCAGATTCCTCCATATTGACAGGAAAGGATACTTCATCAGATTCCATAGTGACATCCTTAGAAGTACTAGGGACTGGATCAGATACACGGACTTGAAACAAGTCTGTAATAATTAATTAATTTAGAAAAAGAGATAAACTACTAATACATTATACTTAAAAATTAATATTTACTGGTTAATTAATCACGTACATTAAATTATCTTATGTATATTAATTTGGCTCGTAACATTGAAAAAAATCTTCGTAAAACAAATATGCATACTACTAGTACAATTTTATTAAAGAAGTAAACACCATATGGTAAGATGAACGATCAGAAAATAAATAAGAGTGTGAATTAATCTGTTATTATCCATTCCTAAACGCAATAATAAGAAATAGTAGTGATAGCCACGACCCTTGGCTTTTCTCCTCTTGAGTTCAACATTTAATAAAATACTTAACAATTTACCTTGTAAGTACATATTGGGGACAGCGCCTACTATAAGATTTGTTCTATTATGATGCTCCTTAAATTTCATTTCATCAGAGAAATGGATGAAACACACTTGATAACTTTTACGTTTCGTTATGTCCAAATCTTCACGATGAATAGCTTTCATCCATAGCATCAAAATCTAGAAAATAAACATAGTGACTACATTCAAATTAACTCAGTGCAATATTGTTATATAAAACACTACACATATAATATGATCACTGATAAAACTAAATGTAATTATAGACACAATATATTTATTACCACATACCTCTGGATCTCGTGGAAGTACATGCATTGTAGAAGTAGTTTGTGTGTTATTACAGCTTCTAACTATACATTTAAACACCATGATAACTGACCACAACGCAGTTGTAGACGGATACTCTTAGTCTATTATTAATAAAAAATACTAGAATAATATAAGCGGTACAAAAACGAATAAAGCAGTAAAGAGATGATTGAAAAAAAATGTATAAAACAGAAAGAATAATGTTATATCACCGGGTCTTAGGGTGTTATGGTGGTTAAATGTTGCTTGACTAAAGTCACTAAATGTAGCGCCACCAGCGCCTTCGGCGACGTGATACACAATCATGGGTTTGGAACCAAACTTAATACCAATTTTATTAAAGGAGTAAACACCGTAACTAAAGATTGGCAATACAGATAGAGAATAAATATTATGATTAGAAGTAAAACAAGGCGTATTATTTAACATGGTAGCAAAACGTGGTTAGAAATAGTACCAAAAGTGTTAACAGAAGTTTGATAATGGTAAAAAGAAGTTTAAAGTTTTAAAAGAAAACGTGGTTGAAGGTTATCTAAATAAAAAAAGGGTAGTTAAAATAATTCTCTTTTATTTGATGAATGAAGAAGATGTCTGATGTAACTATCCCTGTATTTGATGGAGAGGAGTATGGAAGTTGGAAAAAAAGGATGTTAATGTTCTTAAAGATGAAAAAATGTGACACTAATCGTCCGTGAAAAGTTGGAGACCGACTAAAATGAGGATTGGGATTAAATGAATTTAATGGCTATTAACTACATATATAGTGCTATTACAAACAAGCAGTTAGAATTTGTAAATGACAAAGAAACACCAGTTGAAATCATTAATAAGTTTGACGAACTGTAGTCAAAAGAATCAACAGCATTACAAATAGTTTGTAAAAATAAACTGGATAAAATAAGGCTAAAGGATTACAGTGAGCAGTGAATGAACTGAAAGCAGCAGGTGCAAGCGTGATGTTTGTACAATTATATTTAATAGCGTGTGTTGTGAGACACAGCCAACTTCAGGGTAGCAAGCATATATGTAAAAAAAATCAGAATGCATTATGTGTGTTGCAAGCATTCCGATTAACGATTGTACGTAAGCAAATAAAGGATTTAACATTTTACCATTTTTTATTATATTAAGTTGGGTTAACAAACACGATATTTTGGCGATGAGGAAAAGGAAGAAAAGAGGAAAACGGTTAGTGGGTTTATCCTGTTTTTTTAATAATATTGCGTTGGCAAGATTTTTTTTAACAAGTTTTTGTCGTTTGGGACGAAACATTTTTTGTCTGTACGAAAATGGCCGTTATCGGTACCATGCCGCTGTTTGATAATGGAGATGATTTTATTATTTTTAAAGAAAAGTTGCAGCAGTTTTTTAATGCAAATAGCATCTCAGAGAAAAAGAAAGTAGCGATTTTAACAACAGCACTAAGTAATGCCGTGTATACAACGTTGCGGGATTTGTGCGTCCCGAAGACGCCAGATTCGAAAGATTTTGATGAATTGTGTAAATTATTAAGCGGACAATACTCGAAAGTGATTTCCACATTTAACGAGAGAAGAACTTTTTATAGGGCACAACAGGGTGTGCACGAAACAATAAACGAGTGGTATGCTCGTTTGAAGAAGTTAGCAGTAAACTGCCTTCTACCATACCCTTCACAAATTTATCCTTTAAAATATCTTCGAGGTTACTTCCAAATGAACAAAGTTTTAGATCGCATGACTGAGGAAGACCCTATCAAGAGTAAGCTGTCAGAACTATTCGGTTTGGCAGCAAGAAAGAAGCTTCTCTGAAATTAAATCGAGTTTTTCATATCAACAAATGTTCGACCCAGACCACATCACAATTCAAGAAACCACCAGCTCAACGATTGGGACAGACATTGCCGAGAGAAGGAAGTTCTAAGATAACCAAACTCGACAAACAGGAGCTAAAGTGTTTTGCATGTGGTAAGGGAAGTCATAATTTTAGTCTTTGTAATTTTAAGAATTATAAGTGTACAAAGTGTGCATATTAGTATGTACGGTTAGGAAGAACCAGAATTTTTTGAATATAACTGAAAGTGAATTAGTAGAAAGTGATTCAGACACCACTGAGTCTCAATTACATAAATTAGAAAACAACAAAGGGAATAGTTTTGTAATTGATGTATTTATAAATGAAATTCCAATTCAGATGGAGATCCACACAGGTTCAGCAATTACTGCTGTTTCATATCAGTTATATAAAGCCCTTATCAGACTATGCATTTCTGTTGCTGAAACTTTGATGCCGCATCACAGTTGCTGCATTTTTTGTTATTACACTGCGCAATTTTGATGCTGCAACTGTGATGCATGGAAATAGAACATGTTCTATTTCATAAAATACCATCACTAACGTAGAAGGACATCTCACATGTTAACCTGTAATTACCAAGGAAGTTTTATATTAAGAGGAATGAGCATTCTCTTCAAAAACTCGTTCCGGTGTATATAATCACAGTCTAAGCGCCTGGTTGGGTGTCTATCTTTGTCAGACTAGGTTTTTTTTTATGTCTTATAGTAATGAATACACAAAAAAGTTTGTTTTATGTGCATTATAAATTATACTAAAATGCTATAAAAAAAAAAACAATTAAAATCAATACCTACAATTACTAAATTATACTTAATAAAAATGCGGATATAAATTTTAGGATTCTATTTAACTTAAAATTAAACATTGTTAAATAAGACACATTTATTTAATTTATGTCGAAGACTTCTCTTGTTTCGGTGAAAACGTAAAGTAAATTTTTTTGCATTGGTTTGAATTCTTAGTAATGCATAGGCGTCAGCTATTTGTTTAATTAATTGCATTTCATGCAAATCTTCTGCCACAAATTCATTGCATACAGGATGATCTTTAAAGAAGTTCTTAAAACTGCTAAAGTGTGCCGCTACTACATGTACAATTTTTTTACATTACTATTACAAGCAGTGGTATTAAGGGAAGCCAATTGAGATCGGAATACCTTTTCAGTGTATTGTACTATTAAAAAGACTCTGTGCGATGGTGTAACTAGTGTACCTCGAGGTATGAACGTTGTAAATGACGAATATTTATTTACATCTATACAATAAAAATGATCGCTTGTGCTACTATTACTAGTTAATAAGAACTCCTCACAAAACTTACACTTCAACTTGGGTAATATTTTTTTAACAACAAACCCTGTGATATAATACAAAATATTGTCGTGTAGTGCAGAGAAAGATTGCTGCTGTATTGCAGAACTTAAATTTTCTATTAATATATTTTCAGTAAAATCATTTTCTTCTGTTTCATAATTAAAATCGATAATCGGATTACAGATACTTCCTGTTGTTAAAAGACAATTTGCATTAACAGTTGGCGACACCTCATTCTTGAATAAAAGTTTTGATTGTCCACTTAAATTGCAATGAACTAGGATTATTATTACAGCCATTTCGTGATCTTATACAAGCAAAATACATTTCCAAATGATCCTGAGAGCATTTGTATGTCAGAAAATACTGCAAAGGGTTGTCAGGAGGACATAGTAACTCAAATGCTAAATTTTTGAAGCTATCAAGACAAATTAACATACCTAAAGCAAATGTTTTACGAGCATGCTTTAAGATTGGTTGTTCACCAATTTTCAGAGATTGTAAATAATTTCTGGTATCCAAAAAATACTTTCCCAATATAATTTCTTTTCTAATCTTAGGGGCGCTTTATGTCCTTTCTCATAGGGATTTTTTGAATTGAAAAAATCAAAAATTCTGTCTATATATTTAATGAATTCAATAGTAGCTGCACTATTCTGAAATTTAGGATGACCGCTCTCTTTTAAAAAACTGATAGCATTAGCTACACTACTGCTTAAGACTTGAGTAGCGAGACTAACTTTCTTTTTTTTATTATGATAAGTAACCCAGACGTACCCTATCTTGAAACGTGTAATTTGTACTTGTTCGCACTAATGCAAATTCAAGAGACAAAACAATAGCTAAAGGATGCATCTTAATTTGACTGATAAGATGCTATGATTAATTGCTTAAATTGATGTCACTGAGAATGATGCTACGTCGGCTAATGTTAGGCTTACTCCAATTAATAGCTTAAATCTCCCTTACTGGCCGTGATTAAATAATCAGAGTTGCTTTACAAATCTGATCTAGAACTCGCAAAATTCTAACCTGATAAAAAAAAAAAACACCGTGATCGTCTAGGGGGCAAATAACCTACGTTGTGTAATGCGCCGGAGATAGGGTCGGATAAGGTTAATTTGTTGCATAAGGTGGCAGGTAATTAAATGAAACAAAACTGTAATTGAGATAAACGAGTTGCGCTACCTGGTGATTCGCTCGTCATCCTATTTACATCGGGAGAAAAAGAATCACCAAGAAAACTCCCTTTATTCCGATAATAATCACACAAAGAAAAACAAAGATCAGATAACACAAGTAATCAAAGCAATCAAAGGATTAAATATGTATCAACACTATCCTATCGGTATTAAATTCGTACAAATCTATAACATTGCATAAAACGAAGTTTAGTCACAAATAAACATAAAATCAGGTCTACAAATGGTATTCAAATTAAAGCAAAATAAACAGGTAATAAATATACACACAGGAGGATCCTTTTGGAACCTATTCCTGTCTGTTTTTAGGTAAATAATTACATATAAAACATTTTATAAACAGAACACAAATAAAACAACAAGGGACATCATTAAATCAAGTTAAAAGGGCGTACCTTACAATATTTAAATATCACCAAAATAAAATGCAAAGCGATTTAAAATAACTACCCCTAAATGCAATAAACATAAACAGTGTGATCGAATCCACAATTTCATAAATTCAACCTACATAAAATAAAACAACAACAGAAAATTAAACAGGTTACAGATTATTTAAGTAGATACAAAAGAAAAAGGGCAAGTACCGTTACGCATACAAATTTGTGGATACGAGCACAACAAATGATACACATGGACAGTAACAATAAAGGATATGATTGATTACACAGAAAAACCCTTCGTGGCCAAACACATTAAATATGCAGTTAAGGCCAATTATAACATCTGAAACAAAGTCCTGCAACACCGATGCACCCACATGATTAGTAGGCATTATTACAAATGCAAGATAATAACGCTCTCAATTCCTCTTAGGCATAAAACAAAACACAAAAATATAGACATATAGGCATATAACGGTAACAAAAGGGACGTTTGTATAGATATAGATCATTTGGATCAGCTTTTCTGATTTTATACCTATGATCGTTTGTGGTTTTATCATTATAAATACAGGTTGGAATTATCAATACACAAAATAGAACACATAAAGAAAGAAAAGAGAGCGAGCTTCTTCGCGTGCCTGCGTAATTTCAATGAACCCAACAGTTTTGCAAGTCAGGGTGTCAGTTGATTTTAACAATTTAAATGAGTAGGTAGAATGACCTTTTCTGTGTAATTTCTAAAATCTTTTCTTTTACTTACATTATCAATGTATGTTATCCTTTTAAGCTTTCACCAGCACAAACGGTTAAATACTCGGATTTATCGATTAACACAAAACAGAGCAGACGATGTAATTAAACAAACACCGAATCGATGTCAAAAAATCTTACTCCCGCACGCTTTGAAAATTCTAATCAGACTCTCCTTTCTAAACACAACAAACCGTTTTTATTCCATCGCCCCCTATCTCCTCACCCCCATATTTTCCAGTCAACTAACAAAAGCAATAAAAATATTTCATGTGAACGCTTTTGACTTTAATTATACAAGGAAACATTATTTCTAATTAACATGTGCAATCAACCGTAGAAACCCTGTATTTCAAATATCACATTTCAACTCATGAACAAATTTTTCTTTGACCGCGGTGTAATTCTTTTTCTAATACTGACATTTTTATTTTCAAAGTTTACCCTGCACCTGCAACTTAAAACATGTGGCTGCGGCACACCCTCAGTTAAAACCCTACACAAACATGCCTTACATAAAAAAAAAGAAATACAAATCATTCTCAAATAACAATCATTATATAATAAATTTTAGTAATTCTCTTTTGCTATCGCGACCACAAATTTAATCGGAATATTTTCAATGTATTCATCGAATTTCCGTAGTGTGCTACCTACAATATGGGTAGCAGTAACCTTATTTGCAAATTTTAAATCAATCTCTTCTTGTAGTTCATGCAAGGCTGTAATATATTTAAAACTGATTTTTCCCATGGGGGAATTCAATTTGCATTCTCCAAATGTATTTCGATCTAGCTTAACCATGTATGATGGATCTAATATAGCATATATATTTGAATTTGTCCGCGGATGTTTGAAATGTGTTTTAAAAGTAGAAAGGCTAAAATTACACCCTAAATTTTCAAGTGTCTTAAAATTGGTAGATGTACCGTCACAATTAATTGATCTAACAATTATGTTAACTTCAAACAATTGATGTATAGCAACTTCTAATAACCGACTTTGTAATACAGCCGACATTTTATTTATGAAAAAGTATGCAATAGAGCACTTAAAACAATTTTTTAATGAAACTATTTGAAAAACGAGAACTTCCGTGGCCAGATTTTGGTCATTTGTATGTATTGTTGAACCACGATCTACATATCCAAAATATTTATCATTTCTTTTATCATATGCAACTTCACTACGAATTGCCATTGCATCAAATATTAATGCAACATTTTGTAAATATGGTTTATTTTCAGATTCTCTTAATAAATATTCAAACACTTCCTTTAAAAATCCAGTGTTACAGTTGACTGTTGATACCCACTTTCTCATGGTGGCATGGGCGTAGCCAGCTAAGGGCAGGGAGGGGCAACTGCCCCCCCCCTGGAAGAGCAAAAATAAATTAAATAATTTTTAAATTTTAATAAACAAAAAATTAAATCTAAAATATACATATTTTTCTGTTCTGCATATTTTTTTTGTTATCTGTTATTAGTTTAATTTAAGTATAATTAAAATCTCAAAGTTTTGTTTTCATTTGCCTTTTCTTTTTATCCTAAAATTTTACATTTTGAACGACCATGGACCATGGTTTGCCCCCCCTGTTATAAATCCTGGCTACGCCCTTGTGGTGGCAGCATGGGGCAAATTAAATTTGGATTGCAAAAATGTATATGCTCTTGGAGAATAATAATATAAAGTTAATGCAAACATCATTGTATTTATGCACTTTTTTATTTTGATTTTTTAATAACTCCATCGAAAATTCATCGCAGTTAGTCGAGAGAATATCTTCCAAATTTTCATTCATGCAACCTTTTTTTCTTAAACAACTAATAAGGTCGCTCATATGTTTCATTCTTTTATCCCGTCGTTGAAGTTTCTGTTTGAATTTTTTCATTTTATAAGCAAGTTGTTTCTTATTTGGCGAACCTGGCAAATCAGATGGTTGGACTTGAGTAGCAACATCAATAAATTTATTACTCGTTGATGGGTTTTCTGCAAATTCTAATTCACTTGACGATGCTTGTTGATTTTCATGTTGTAAGACAGTCTAAAAGCAATTATGAAAGTATTGAATTTATACATTTACAAAGTGGTGTAGGTACCTCTTTTTTGCTGGTTCTTACTAACACTCTTCTGCAAGAAATCTTTTTTTGCAGGTGTTCCGGGAAATTAAATATCGACGCGACAGAATCATCTTTTAAAAGTTTCCGTTCACCTACAATACTAAGTCGATAATCATTTTCACAAAAATGTTGACTACATATTCGTGAAGACGAATTTGGCTGGAAATTCTTACGTTGAATAGCCAGCACCCACTTACTCAATTAATTCCTTATGTTTAAGGGGAAATCTGAAAAGGAAGTATAAACACATGTTTATATAACAAACACACAGAAAAATCTTAATTGGCATTTCATAAGAACTTGGATGCACTTTAAAGCACATAGCAAGGTCAAGTTAAGGAAGTTATACTTAATATAAAACTTCCTTGGGTCAAGAACGTTAAATGTAGGTACTAAAACAAAAAAATTTCACGCAAATTATACCCTATTAATTTAAAACAACGTAAGTTTTATTTACCTGTGAAATTTGATATCAGAGTTTGGCTTGTATTCATTACTACAATTGAATGCGCAACAGAAACATACCATTTTCGGTTACAATAATCAATTATATTCCAAAAAACGATTTATAATTCAAACTGATGACAGGGACTAACAGGTGGTCTGATGCAGTAAACAAGATAAGCAATCCAACCAGTATTCTCTCTCTTAGTCACACGAAGTGGAACGTTTTCGTAACTATACGAGTATACGACATGCGCCTTCCTCTTTAATTATAACTTCCTTGGTAATTACGTACTGGGCTGCCACTTAGTGGGTTGGGAGAACTAAAAGTGGAGAAAAAAAGTAGTTACTGTTGCCTGCCGTATATTCATCGTTTCATTTGTATATATTTGATTATATCATTTATGTAACATTAACCAATCAGAATTGCTTATTCGCAAAATTTGAACCAATCACGAACGTATTTCACAAAAATACGGCTTGTTTACCTTAATGACGGGGTATGTTCGATTTCGTATAAGTCTACGAATGACACACTGTGATCGTTTATACTAAATTAACTAACAGTCATAAAAACATTTATTAAATGAAATAATTGTTTGACAATCACATATATTATATATTATATATATATATATATATATATATATATATATATATATATATATATATATATATATATATATATATATATATATAAATAGATTATGCTAAAGATGAACTAAAGTATTAGTAAATAAGTTTTATGTACATATACATATATATATATATATATATATATATATATATATATATATATATATATATATATATATAAAATATTACTAAACTTTCTCTAGCATGAATTTCTTTGGTTTGATGTTGATGATATAAGAGACCTGCATCTTTTGGAATTTTTCTTCGTTCTTTTCCACTTATAATATTATTGATTCCTTTAAGGAAGTTATGAATAACGAGCAATGAACAATGCTGAACTAATTTAAAAAGTACAGTTTTGGAGTGCTCACACTCTATAAAATTAAAATGAACATTTTCAAATATCGTTTTAATAAGAGTTTGCAGAAGTCCTTTTCTTGTTGGACATTGACTTAATACATATCTTGTAATAACACGACTTTTAGTAATATTTTGTACTAGTTCCAAATTACAGTATTTTAATCTATTAGGATTTACACCTCCATATTCTCTTTCCTTAATGAGAATATTGTGGTCATCTTCATTGTCTTGTCTTAAAATGTTATATGTGCAGGCAATGCAATTTTGTACCTGCGACTTTAATTTAATAAGATATCCGCATATATACGAAATAACTGCCGCTTCCAATGGCCTTGGCATATTCATAGTTATTGGTATTTTAATCGATGATGAGATGTCTTCCAAATTTTGTTCACTTGAAGAGGGTACCTGTACAGGAAATGTGTTACTGTCATGAATAAAAATAGTTTGTTGTTTAATTACCTTTAATTATCTTCTTCACAGTTACTTCCCACTGAATGTTTCCATGTGAAATTGTTAATTAATAATGATTTATAGAATGCAGCAAAAGCAGTACAAGTAGGATTCGTAAATCGTTGTCCTCGTTGCGTTATTTTTCCAAAGAAATTTTCGACAGGATCCTGATTTAAACGTCGTCCTTTCATATGTGAAATTGAAAAATTTTGAATCACTTTTCTCAAACGCATAAAGTTATTAACAGTAATCTGCCAATTTTTGAAACAAGAGGCTACAATTTTTCGTCCACCTTTACGAATGTACATACTTTTCAAAACTGGTAAAATTGACTGCTAGTATTCCATATGTAAGCAATCATTTTTAATTGGTACTGCCGTTCTTAATGGTTTTCCTTTTTTATCAAAACTGGCACTTCCATTAACACTATCAAATAGATTGTCAAACATCTTTATAAAGTTAACTGTATCTCGTGCATCTTCTCCTAAGCAAATCTTGTCATTCTGTAGATGTCCTAAAACATTAATATCAGTAACACTTATATCCAAACAAATTTGTATCTTACGATTTCCTATTAGTAGGTTCATTGTGGAAGCCATTTTATGACTAAAAACCTGAGCGCAACTTGAAACTTTCATTTTGTTTATACGATATCGATCAACATGGTTTTCTGTAATTTTAGGCATCACCTTTAAATAACCACGAAGTGAATCAAGTTCCCACGTTTTATATATATATATATATATGAGTCCACTTTGCCACGCCCAATTTCCTATCTTTCTCAAAATATATGTTATGTACAAGCAAATTGTTTCTAAGTGACTTTAGTAAATGAGGACAGTCATATAATGGTACAATTTGCTTTCCATTAATATTAAAAACATATTCGTGAACATTTAGTACTCCTTGTGTCTGCTTAACTAAATGGTTTATTGCAGCTACATTGTTGCTACCTTGATCACACACAGTAGCAACCACTGCAAATCCTGCCTCTTGAGTTAAAGAAATTATGTTTGTAATAACATTTACTATTTGTGTAGATTTCATGCCTCCTTTTATAAATGTGTACGCTACTGGTTGTTTCCAGTTTACATGTATTCCACGTAGAAGGAATACCTACAAATAGATTAAACAATAAAAAGAATATACCCTTTATTGGCTCTGACTAACCTGGGCATGATTTGCAATGTTAGGAAATCTTTGATGGCCCAAATTTTCAAAACCTTCAATTTCATCGGTATTACGATTATAGTGAAGACTGGGCGATAGTGCCATTTCATCAAATATAAGTGTACAAATTTTATCACTCTCTTTCAAATTCTGCCCCACTCTTTGAAGTCCATCAAATACAGCCTTATGAATACCTGGATAAATTGGCAATCCACATAATAATTTTTGTAGGGTACCTTTCGATGGCGGAGCAAATATAGAAGATAAAAGTTTATATGCAGATGGACTCTTTTTATATACAGCCTAAGCCATTACTTTGTCTTCTACAGAATATCTTCTGCCTTTTGATTTTTTATTTGCACAAAGAACTTGATTCTTGAAAAACTGGAAGACGGGTGTGGATAAAGTCGCAGCTACCTTGTCTAGAGATTTCTGCAGGGAAAGTTTTTCAGCGTCTTCAAAGCGTTTCTTAAAACGTTGTTTTTGTTTATGGGCAACAAAGTACTTTCTTTTAAAATAAGATGCTTTTGTGTACAATTTTCTTGCTGTTGGTGATAATTCATTAACTTGTTTCACATCTAACCCTTGCAGCAAACTAATGTTTAAATCTGTAAAGAATTTAAATTGATTACTTCAGATTGTTTATGAGTACATAATTTATGTATAAATATTCTACTGTTCATTTACCGTGTACATTTTGTCTTTCATCTTCACTTGCATGTGATGGTATTTTATGTTCACTTGTCCCACCATATGATTTCTTAGCAGAAATATTATTAACAGTAGCATCCTGTGGGTAACTTGCTTTAACATCACAGGTAGACTCACACTGCACTTCTGTTGCTTCAGCAATATCTAAATTCAATAAAGATTAGTTACATATTTGCTGGGCATAAATGAGATTTATGCATAATAACTAATAACAGTTGAATGCATAACAAAGAACAGTTAGTAATGTATTAATAGCATTATTCAACTACCATGCATATGGATGTTGTATTAATTAACACGTTAAGCGCATGTGGTACATCACGCGTGCCACACACATTTTTGTTCTTAGGGCTTCGTGGTACAAATATTGTGCCCGACCAGAGCCGGATTTATTAGCGTACGTTGTACACACGGTGTGCCACGTTTCTCTAGTTTTTATATGGAAGTTGAATATGTGTGGACCGGGAAGCCAAGCAGTGATTTTGGTCCATAAAAATTTCACTCCTCTGCTGACTATTTGTCACTCGAATGGTATACAAAAAGAACAGGGGTATTTTTATTTATAACATCAATTTATTCAAAATATAAAAGTCAAACGCAATTTTTCAATGGTATTACAAAAGTGTACAAAAAAAACGAAATTAAAAACCAATAAAAAACATTTTTTGCACAATCTACCATCAACAATAAATCAAAGAAAAAATGGGATACAACAAAGTAAACAAGAAGATTATTCCTATAGAAAGGTAGACATGTCTATGATAACTAAAAAACTAATAAAAAACAAGTAAATATGATATTTCATTTAAATTTTTTTTGCAAAATGAACAGTAAAAAAGCATTCAATGCAATAATGTTTTTTACACACACTACATAGCCATCTGCTTCGCGCACTTTTATTTATTGCAACAAACGACACATCTCGATCTTGAATCAGTCAGTTCCAAGGAATGATTTCGGTCGTTATTTTCGGGCTCAAGTTCTTCTATGTTTGTGTTTTCAATACGTAGTACAGAGTGGCATAATTTTTCTTTGAACTCGGTTATGGACAATTTTTCCATGGTAACTTCTTTATAGACCAAGAAAGCATTTACGACAGCGGAGCCTAATAGTAATTCAGTGGCAAGCTTTCTGTACCACTTTGTCCCTCTGCGTAGGCAGTGAGAATATGATTTGACTTGGTCAGACAAATCAATGTACCTATGACTTAGCTAAATTATAATGTATTATTGCTTCAGGTTTTTCTACTAAACCCCCTCTTTGCGGTACTTCTTTTGTGTCATCTTTATGCAATGTACTTAGCATAAGTACATCTCGTTTATCGCGCCATTTCAAAACCATTATTCCGGTGTCACTTTCTTGAGCGTATATTTCTTTAGGTTTTAATTTTGTTTGTATAACTTCTTTTGGGTTATATTTGCGGTTGCTGCGGAGGGTACCAACAAGATGTGTCTTCTGTTTTAGTAATTTAGTTGCTAAGGAAACACTGGTATAATAATTATCTGTATAAAGTTCCCGACCCGAATCCAGAAGACCATCCATTAGTTCAAACACTACATTTGAAGACGCTTGACCACCGTTTGCGGTATCTGTACCACAATAAACCCGAACATTATTGGTGTAGCCATTTTCCGTACACAATTTATAAAGTTTAATGCCAAATTTGTGGCGTTTGTTTTTAATGTACTGGCGGAATCGTAGTCGTCCACGGAATGGCACCATTGTCTCATCGATACAGACTTTTTTACCCGGCGTTGACACTTTTTTAAAATTTTGTACAAGTTTTTGAAGAAGCGGACTGATTTTTCTAAGTCGGTCATCGGCAAGAGCATTATCATTATTATTGCTAAAATGCCACATCTTTAGCAGCAATTCAAATCGATTTCTGGACATAAGTTGGCTGATTTTATTTTTATATAATGTTGATTTTTTCCAATGTGATCGTATCGTGGGCAACCTAAACAAGCCCATCCATAACCATATCCCAAGAAACCGTTCCATTTCGAAATTGTCAGTTGGAATCCACTTTTTGATGCGCGATTTTAGCTTTAGACCTTCTTTTGCTAAACACTGCTCAGCATAGAGATTTGTTTCGTTGACCATAAGCGTAATTATTTCGTCACATACAAATAATTTAAAAAAATCATATGGTTCTTTACTAATATATTCTTCGTATATATTTGCTTTAATTCCTTTGTCATTTCCATCAAAATTAAAAGTCTTAAAAGAGGAACCGTTAACAGGGTGCCACTGTAGGTTACTTAGGACATCTTGGTTATTTTCGTTTTCTGATTCACTTTCTCGTGTGTATTGAGAAACAACATCTTCAATAACATTTTCTACGTGGTTTATAGGAGTACGCTTAGCCAAATTTGGTTGTACACTTGGAGAATTTTCACTATCTAACCTTATATTTATTTCAAGAACTGTTTGAGAACAATTTGGTAAATTTTCGACACTACTTGATGCAGACGTATTGACTTTGCTCGAGGATGCACCAGAATCCATTGTAATATTTATTTCTGGTAGTATTTTACGCCTTTTCGAAGCAAATAAAGATGAATCGCTATCTTCATTTTCCGTATCACTGGACACTTGTGAACCAGGACTGTACCCTTCGGACGAATAAACATCACCAATTATACTAGACTCACTGTCCTCATCAGACATCATATCATCCCACAACTTTTTCAGGCCGTTTTGTTCATTTTCATAATCCCCCATTGCGTTTATATTCACTAAGACAACAGGCACAATAAGAAACACGTCTTTTTCACGCTGTTGCTAACAGCAGACTGGCTAAAAATACGCGTCGTGTGGTAGGAGGGAGTCGGCGCATTAGCTTAACCTTGAATACTACTACGTGGCACTACATAAGTGCCATGTGGCCCCTTACAAGCAATTTTATTCTTTGGGCCGTGTGGCACAAATACTATGACATAAAAAGAAAACTACAAAACTTAACAAAAAAAAGTCAGAAAACAAAACGATTACTACAAATAAGCTAAAAAATGAATTTCGAAGTAGGAATTATTAAAAAAAAAAGCCTGTGGGACCAAAAATTCTGATTCTATGGTGGCGCTTAACGTGTTAAGAAATGTTTTACCTTGCGAAATGTTCCATAAAGGTGTGGTACTTGTTGGATTTATTTTACAATAGTCATGATCAGACAAACTGCGATGAATATGAATTGGATCAATAGTGTTAGATGTCACTAAAGGAAGTTTCAAACATAATTTACAATTTATTACAATAAAACTTTCTTACCTGGTAAAAATAATGTGGGGTAAACATTTTTTCTTAATCGTGCATTTGGACCAAAATCTTCAGAAAGAAAATGCTTACTGCATACTCTGTAATTATTATATACATATTCACAATTTAAATTATTTGGACCAATTCCTGTTTTTTCTATCCAAACAGTAAACATTTGAGCATTGACTTTAGGGTTTGGAAATCGATGTCGCCCATTAGTTTTATCAGGTTCACAATTTATTACTGCACAACCAGCTTTTCCCATTTTAAGAGGGACAGCACAAGAGCGTTTAAACAGTACATAATGCACCACGTGTACAATAACAAAATAGTAATAAGCACCAACAACAAAATAACAATAACAAATAGTAATAAGCACCCTAATTCAACAACAAAATAATAACAATAATTAATAAAAGACTGAGAGGTAGACGTAGATTACACGAAACACAACACAAGACTAATATAACCTTTTATTTTATGTTACTTATAACACAAAAACCTAAATGTCACTAGAAACGTTTTAGTAACATTACAGTCACTAAATAACCCACAGTAGCGCAAGGTTATGTTCCAATGCGTAGGAAGGAAAAGTGAGAGAGAAAGCTCATTTTAACCCCAAAATGGCGTCATTTCGTGTTAAACATCAGGAGTGTATGGTGAGGTTTTGAGGTTATGCGAAATTGTGTCATATTGTGTTAAGTTAAAATGCCTAATTGTATTATTTATAACTGTAAGAACAGTACTTCCAAAGGTTTTCGTTTATTTAGAATACCTAGTGGAGATCGCAATACAGGTAGAAGACAGCTGTGGTGTGATTTAATTGCACGTCCAAATATTTATCGTGATGCAAGAATTTGTCAGGTATGTATACACAAAAAATTGCAATTTACTAGTATTTTATCTAATAAGGTATCAATTACAACGCTGGAATAACACATTTGTTTTGTAGTGTCACTTTTCGGATGCCCAGTTTGAAAGTTTACGAATGGATGGTAGAAAAATTCTTAAACAGAATGCTTGGCCTGATCTTTTAAAACAACACACTATTAATGATCCTGGAACCAGTAAGCGAATTGTAGAAGAATATTCCAATTCAACTAATTTGGATAATATTAATGTGCAAAGTACAATTTCAGGAAATAAAATAAATGGTAATACTTCTACACGTTATATAAGTAAAATAAAATTAATTATTGTTTTGTTTAGATGAATCATTTCGGCAAGAAGAAGACATGACTATTTCTTCAGATGAAGAAGCTTTGAATGTAAGTGATAACGAATTATTACACGAAAACGATTCATTGGAAAATTGTACCTATCTTGTTGAAAAATTAAAAAGAGCTAAAAGCTGCATTGCGGAAGTGTTCCAATTATGAGAAAAGGTTGAAACAAAAGCAGCTTACAAACTCGGAAAAGATTTTTAATGGAGATCAGTTGGAATTTCTAGAAACTGATAAACGTAAAGGTACAATGTGGTCAGAAGATACCATAACTAGGGGGTTAAAACTCTATATGGCTTGTGGAACAGAAGGTTATAAAGAAATTCTTCGGCACAACCTTCCATATCCAAGTATTCGTACACTACAACATCGAATCAGAAATTTAAAATTTAAAGCAGGTGTATTAGAAGAAGTATTTGAAGTCTTGAAGCTTAAGGTTAGTATATGCATGTTCTAATAGCTAATACTATATTATAATGACATGTATTTTGGTATTGTGTTCTACAGGTCGATAACTTCAAGCCAGAAGAGAAGCATGCAACACTAATCTTTGATGAAATGGCTATTAAGCCAGGGCTACAATTTGACACTTCTGTATCTATGGTGATTGGTAAACCAACGATGACAACTTCCATTGGCCAAGATGCATCAAATCAATTAGCGACTCATGCATTAGTCTTCATGTTGGCAGGAGTTTCTACAAGGTGGAAACAAATTGTAGGGTACCATTTCACAGCAAATTCTTTTAATGCGAACGAACTGTTTGACACAATTGCAACAATAATTAGAAAATGCCATGATATCAATATAACAATCCACGCTGTAGTATCTGACATGGGGCCCCAAAATCGTAGCCTGTGGAAAATCCTCAACATTGTAGCAGGAAAACACAGCAAAATTAACAACCACATTGAACACTTTTGTCTGCCCAATGAGAAGATATTTTTCGTACCGGACCCTGTGCACGTGTTCAAAAATATTGCTGCGGCAATTACTAAAGGCTACAACTTTGTTTTAGATGATTCAATAGTACAAAAGTATAATTTACCATGTAATGTTGCATCAGTTGAACCCATTAAAACTATATATGAATTAGAAAAGAACGATGTACTGAAATTGTGTCCACGGTTAAAAGAAAATGTGATTAACCCATCACATTTTGATAAGATGAATGTAGGTTTAGCCGTAGCATTAATTAATAATGATGTTGCTGCAGGTATTTTGTACTACATTTCACAAGGCAAAATAGATGCAAAACATGGAACAACAGCGTGGTTGTTGCAGCAATTCCATAAATGGTTGAAACTGATGACGGGCGATATCACGGTTTAGCCCTATCTTTATACAATAAAGAAAATTATGATGAAGCTATCTATTTTTAAATTCAATGAAAATATCACTTACAACATGAGTATCGGTGGTTCATGGAAGCCATTTCAAAGTGGTATTGTGCTGAGTACGGAATCGGCAATTCATTTTCAAGCACTTTATTTAGAAAAGTACAACTTTGATTATGTGATGCTGGGTCGATTGACACAAGATTGCCTTGAGAATGCCTTTTCTTCAATAAGATCGAGACAACCTATACCAGATGCACGATTGTTTAAAGTGTCTCTACGGTTAGTCTGTTTAGCGCAGTTTGAAGGCAGTTTAAAAACAGCAACTACAGCCAAGACGAATCCAATCACCTTATAAAATATTGTGATGAACTCAATAAAACTTTTACAACATCAAATGAAAACGTTGAAAACACACTAATCAATGAAGTGAATGAAGACAGTGAGTGTATCTTTGCTAATTCACATGACTTGCAAGTCGCTGTGTACTACTTACTTGGCTGTGTAATACATAAAATAAATAAGCACTATAGTAATTGTGCAACATGTTACAATTCTGTTAAAACAATACCGACTAACACAACTAGCATAAATATTTTTACTAAATTAAGAGAATTTAAAAAAAATTGTTTGGTTCATCCAACTTTAGAATTATTTCAATATATTTGTAAAGTGGAGATGGAATTCAGGGCTAATGAAACTGCTCTCGCAAATAATTCTCTGACAATAGAAAATTTTCTACATTTTGTGCAGAGCAAGTTTTCACATCCTGATATTCCAACTTGTCATGATTTATTTACCAAAATATTAAAATTGTATGTTTCTTGTCGGATGTTCTTCACATTGAAAGATATCACTCTAAAACATAAAAATGTTATTGCTGCCTGCAACAATAGTAGCAGAAGTATCGCTATGCGCGAATGTTTAAGATGAATAAAACTACTTTTTTCTCATTAAATGGATCTTTTTTCTTTTAAAACATGTGAAAATACCTCTACCTCTACGTCCTAACAAACTCCAGTTGTTTAAATGCAAACTACCAGAACAAATATTTGAATTTTGAAATTACCTTTAATTTTAAATTTTTAAATAAACCGCGCAAAAATTAACCCCAAAATGGAAGACGTTGCGCTACTGTGGGTTATTTAGTGACTGTAAGTAACATTTCGATGCAGCGACATCTTGTGCTTTGGGAGAACATTTTTAAGGGAGCCATGACAGTTTTACTTCATTGAACTGTAACCAGAGAAATGTTATCCCTACTACTACGTAGATAGGTAGAAGCAGCATAATTGAAGCCGACATGTAAAAAAGGATAAACATACTAATAGTACTCAATACTGCGCATGCCCGTATTTGTATTCAAATACAGAATGTTTCAAAATTTAAAGATCATATCAGATAGAGATTAATAGACATAAATTCACGTTAACGTAAAATAATTCCAAAGCCGCCCGCTTCAATAAAAATATCGATAATACAGCTACAGTATTTTCAATCATAATTATTTGTATGTAGAATTAAATTTTGTTTAAAAAATATGTCTATACATTTTGTTATAAAATGAATCCTTATTCAGATATTGGAAAAATTTGAACTAACACTTAAATTATACCTTATGAATTTTTGTGCCGCTAAATTACGCGTCGTATGAAAAAACTGCTTAGAACATAACTAATCGAAATGTTTATGTCTGGGTATTTTATATCTTCGAAATATACAGCTGTTAGAAATATTTGATAAAAACCAAAAAATGACCCTAATAAACCCTCCCCTCACCACTGCTGTAAGCCAAATGAAAAGCTTAAATAAAAAATTTTAAGTACGTAGGTATTCTCGTTCTGCAGTTATCGTGGATACTACCATACATCCACACACACAGACATCGTGACCGATCTTGACGAAAATTGGCCAACGTTTGTAAAATGAGCTAGTAAGTTGATTTAGCAGTAGTGAAAAAAAAGTCAACCGCATAACGTTCTCCTTCTATACCTGCATGTGTATATGTAAGTTGGGAGGTAAAAATGCACAAAGTTTATGCATTATTATAGTAATGTAAAAGCAATATTTGAAAGTGCGTTTTTTAATAAAATGAATATATAGCAATGCCTACCATTTTGTCTATGAAATAACTGAAAAAGAAGAGATAACGATACAATTTATTTAAGATGCTAGTGTAAGGTGTAAATAAACAGGAAAATTAAACAGCAGTTATACAAACAGCATATATTGTTATAGGTGCATTAGTATTTAGTAGGTATAAATTCAACTCTTCTTAGTATCTAATGAACTTCTATAAACTTTGGAAACAAACTCCCTTTGCAAGAAATAAAACATATATATGATTTCACAAGTTTTATTAAATGTATAAAATGTACAACTCATTGATTTTTAAATATAATTAATCTGGACAAACGGTTACGAATTGTACTATCTTTCATTGACTGCTCTCTAGAAAAAAAATGAAACCTTAAATTCGTATACTGGGAAATTATTAACACGTTCGCTACCAGCCGTCTCATATATGAGCCACACCGATTTTTGTCACAGACCAGCGTCTCATACGAGCCAGGTGCTCGATCGTACTCAATGGATGTGTAAATCGTTTGGGCTACAGATAGCGGCTTGAAATTTTGATGCGGTCTGTGGATAGGTCCGACGCATATGTGTGTCGCTTGGTCTCAGATAAAAATAAAAATTGTAGGTTTGGTGGGAACGTTTATGTGACAACACGTGCGTTGTTTTGGCTCCATGATTTTTCATTATGTAAGTGGTTTTATTTTATAAAGCATTTATAATTGAACTGTAGAGCATGCCAGACATCTTCATGAACAAAATTTTACGCTGAAACGGCATAAATACTGAACAAATTCAAACAATAAGTTATGTTATCAGAACATCTGTTTTTTAGGTTAAGTACCATATGATCTGTTCTGTGAAAGAATATCGTGTCTGTTGATCCCGGTCGCGCCTAAATTGAGCTCCTTTATTTGCTGCGGGTAATTCTTTATATTTTATTGTTATTGCGTGAATGTAAGCAATGTGAGTAATACCCTAAAATTCAACATCTCAAAATTTAATTGCAAGTGTCCTACATGATGTCACGTTTTCTGACAGAAAATGACCTTCAAGCTGAGGCCGATGCAATTATGAATGCATCAAGTGATGAGGAAACACCTGAAGAACCGTCTCAAGACTCTGACAGTAGTTGGCATCCATCATCTGAATCGGATTCCAGCGATGAAAATGTAGTTAGTGGTGAGGAGTGTGAACATTCTGATGTTAGTAATAGCAATGAAAACGTTTTACACAATCCACCAGCCAACGAAAGGCTAGCCACGATCGAAGATATTTCCTATTGGACAGAGATCAACGAACAACCGAAAATTCATGACTTTACGGGTATTGAAGGTATAAAAGTGAATATTCCGGCCGATTCTTCTGCATCTGAGGTATTTGGGCTTCTGTTTGATGACGCTCTAATCGGGAAAATATGTGATTGGGCTAATCTTCGGGCAATGGAGATTGTGGGAAATGTATTGCAGAAGCATTCTACAATGAACAGGTGGAAGCCACTTTCTTCTGAAGAGTTCCGCCGTTTTATTGGATTTTGCATTCTAATGGGGCAAATAAAAATGCCCAGCATCAAGCACTACTGGAATACTAAGCCACTCTATGCCCATCCAGTTTTTGGCAGAGTAATGTCAAGAAACAGATTTTGAGGTGCTTGTGTTTTTACAAGAGTGAAGATGCAAAAACATCCCGTTTACACAAAATCGAACAGGTTGTGAACCACGTTAGAGGAAACACACAGAAAGTGTATTATCCCGGCAAAGATATTTCGCTAGATGAAGCTTTATTACTTTGGCGTGGGCGATTGGTATTCCGTCAGTACATTCCAAACAAAAGTGCAAAATACGGGATAAAGTTATATGAACTTTGCACTCCTGATGGTTACATACTTGATTGTCTGGTGTATACTGGAAAAGGAACAGTCGACGGGAATGAAGGTCACGCCCAATCAGTAGTTACGAAACTATGCGAAAATGACTTTCCAAAGGAAGAGGAATGTCTTGGTTTTGAAATGGAAGGATAAGCGTGAAGTCCTTATATCGACCTTACATAAACTGGACGTTGGAGAAGTTGTCGATAAGCGAGGAAAAAAGAAAATGAAGCCAACCGTGGTGATTGACTATAACAGGAATATGTCTGGAGTCGACAGGAGTGACCAGATGTTATCCTATTACACCACTCCCAGGAAAACTGAAGGTGTTTTTCCATTTCGTGGACATATGCCTATGGAATGCAACTCATCTGTACAACAAATTAATTCGGAAAAAGCTGTCGTTCCTTCAGTTTAGAGAGCTTATTGTAATTGACTTCCTAAAACAAGCCCAGGAAAAAGTCAAAACTACCCCAGGGAACCAGCATTATCCAAAAAAACAGGATAAACGCAGAAGATGTAGAGTATGCTCTGCACACAAAAAGAGATCACAGACTTTCTACGTTTGTGAGATTTGTAAGGATAAAGACGGACAAATGATTGGCCTTTGCGTGGACAATTGTTTCCAGGAATACCACGAAGGCTCTAAGGATTAAGCATCCTCTCGAGTGTTTTTCTGGTCTTACGTTTTTCGCCAAAGAATTTGATTGTTTATTATTTTGTTTTTTATTTGTATCGTTGATTTTTGCCTGCTTTGTTTTTCGCCAAAGAATTTTATTGTTTTTGTTGTTTTCTGATATTTAGGATTACTCTCTTTGTATTTTGATGCAAATATATTATGTACTTTGCATAGTGTACACTTTTGCGATCTCATATATGAGACACTTGGTCTATTCTTCGCTCGATCACAAGTCAGGTCGTACCATAGACCGATGTCTCATATATGAGCCAGATCAGAAATGCTCAGAAATTTCTCAGAAAGTGCATTCTTAACCTATAATCACTAAAATGTACATGAAACTTGGTTTATAAAATGATAATATCGCAAAATAAAAAGTTAGTCTGTGGCGACACACACATTTTTAACCCGTGGTAGGGAACGTGTCAAGTGAATTAATTCATATCGATGATTATCAAATAAATTTTGATTAGCTACATGAGCAGAATATTCATCTGATAAAAATATACCTACTTTGGTTTACCAATTGATATGTATAATTTTTTAAAACTAAAAGTATGTTTTTCTTTTGTAAATTTTTTTGATTTTCTCGTAACTGTCTTTCAGCAGTTTTACATATAAAAATAACATCTGGTGAAGCGTTTATTAAATGACCCCATTCTTTTCTTTTTTATAAATCTGAATAACATACTTCCGATAATAACTGAAATTTACAAACATTGCACACAATTTTTTTCAATAGTTTTTTACAAATAAACCCTGAAATATACCCAATAATGTCTTCTAAATATGGTGACAATTCATATAATGATTGCATATAATCATGGTCTGTTCGATCAAACCAATTCCGACTTGGTTCATCAATTAAAAAATCCAAACCTTTTTTTGAATGACCTGTACAGTTTGTAATGTTTAAAATAGGGATATGTTGTAAATCAACACAATTTCCATACTCGGATGCTGAAATTTGTGTTCTCAATAATAACCTTTTAAAAGCAAATTTAAATTGAAGTGCTGAAGGATTATTATTGGAACCAGTTCTATTTTGTACAGCACTGAAGAAAATTTCTAAGTGGTCTTGACTTAATTTATATGTTGGTAAATATTTTAATGATGTACTTTCAGATAATTGTACAAATCAATTGAATTAATTAAATTGATAATAAATGCGATAAAACCAGTTTTCTTTTTGGATTCAATTAAGGGACTTCCAGGTTTTAATTTTAAGTTTGTAATATATTCTATAATATTATTACTTTTTAAAATAAAATCATTTAACGTTTTGTCTGAAATAGATAAGGCAAAAATAATATTTTGCAAAACAATGCTTTGAATTTAACAAATCAAAAGCATCATTAAAATTGTCACAAAATTGTGCTGTTCCGTCACAATCCATAAATTCTTTTAAATGTAAATCTTGTTCGCAAAATACCAGAGCAGCTGCAACACTTTTGCTTAGTGTTTGTGCTGCAAGGCGTACATTCATTTTCTTCTCTACGAAGTTTATATGCTGCTCTGTCAATTTATTTCCTGCAGTTAGTCCTTCGTCTGCTTGCAACTTTTGCAGGTTACATATAAACTGCCATTTAGCAGTACCTTCGGAAGTAAGAATTTCCTGGCAAGATGCAAAGGAGTTACGTACTAATTTCACCATGTGAGCTGCATCCCAAAATATAAAAATCTAAAAATATGTAGTAAAAGTTAAATTAATATATTGCGATACAATATACAATTACACACCTTCTCTTTTGTAACAGGATTTAAAATCCATGGTTGAAAATTATTTGTACCATAATCAAAATTTGCATTGCAATATTCACTGCAGCTCCATCAAATGTAATAGAGTGGCATTTAGCCCCTAAACTAAAAGCTCTAAACATTTATGTAAAAGATTTGCTCTTTCTTCTGCATTGAAGTTATTTATTAAAAAGTATCCCAATGTCCATTAATAGCAACTGCCATAAAAACTAATGAGTTTCTCGCATGGGGACATTCCTCATTAACATCAGTATTGTTTGTGCCAATATCTATAAAGCCATGAAATTTATTGTTATGCCATTGGATATGGTTTCGTATTGACATTTCATCCAAAGTCATGTTTACTATGACTTCCTCTTTAGAAGCTTTTAATTTTATAGCTGAAAAAGCTTCTGCAGTAAATCCGGGCTCCCCATCAACAACCTGATACCACAGCATCAAAAACAATCAGCAGAACAACTCTCAGGCGGTGCCTTTGATCTAGTTTGCGTTAGAATTTGACCTTGAGGACGCCATTACGTGCTAAAAGACAGGTCCTGACTCAAAATAATCTTATTTCTAAGGTTAGTTTATAAAAACCGTATTTTAAATGTATCATGTATCCGTAATTTTATTTGTAAGGAAATAAAAGAAGTAATATAGAAACGATTATAATTTATAAAAGATTATATTTATTACTGATTATGCCATATAATTAATTTATTTTTGTTGGTACATTTAAAATTTTTATTTATATTTTTTAAAGTGTAATAAAGTCGTACTCTTAAGTATAATTTAATAACAATTATTTTGGACAGGGTTGATCATACGGTATCAAATTGCAAATATCTAAAAATCTGTTACATATATTTGATTTAACAATGAACGACTCAAAATTTCTTTGAAATATAACTTCAATTTGAGTAATAAAATTAACAAAATCGTTATGGGGCATTTGTAAATTTCCAAAAACATCACTGTGAGCATTTTCATATGCTTTAAAAAAGCAAAAAAGAGAAGTGTCGTCTAGTTCATCATGCGCTTTAGAATAATTAATGCATATGTCACAGCTATGATGTTCAAGAGATTTTTTCAGCAAATAACCACATATGTACCGAATGAAGTTTTTCTCCAAAATGTCATTTTTCTGGTAATCTAAATTAATTAATCTATTTATATCTAAGGGGTTTGTCATAGTTACTGGTGTCTCTGTTACTGATATATCCTTTAATTTCATTAATGGTGGATCAGAATCGGCTTCGCAATTTTCAGTGTCTGAATGAAACAAATTTACACATTGTAATTTTCTAAATGAACGTTGGAACTGAATTGGCGTTGGATTTATAGAATTTCCATTTAGTTGGCGTATTTTGCCAAAATGGTTTTCCAAGGCATCTTGATTTAATCTTCTTGTAAAAAGATAGTCGTAATTAGCAGCTTTCAAATTATCCCATAGGTTCAAAATACTTTTAATTGAAACCTTTAAACATTTCAGAAATTTCATTCTGTTGGTAACATTAACGTTATTTTTATCTCTTAACTCTAGCCTTTGGAAAAAACGGAAACAGTCATTTAAAAACTCTAATTGATAATCAAGTCCTTTAAAAGCTGCATTATATTTTTTCGAAGCTGAAGTTTGTGATGAATTTAAAATGTCAAACAACTTGTCCATTCTTTCTACAAATTCTGAAGTGTTCATAGCTTCTGAAGGAAGGTATCCAAATCTAATATACAAATTCATGCTTATTCTCTATTTTTCTTTGATATTTGTGATGGTTTTTAAGTTACACAATTTCAATGTGGCTACCCCAATTTAGGGGTGTTGTGCAAAACGGAGACCTCGAAACTTTTAGTATGTTAAATGCGACCTTAAGACTGTTGCATAAACTAGGTCGCGCTTTATATTTTATTTGGGGTCCTACCCTAATTGTACTGGAGTATTTTCTAGATTTAAAATTTACAAAAGTAGATACAATATTGTTGTTGTCAGAACATACACCATTCTCAATTGCTATTAGTTACAGAAATAGAAAGGGTACACATTTAACACGTCGACGGAAAAGTAATATAAGCACATGGTGAACATAAGTTTTGTACTTACCTAATACGATCACTAGGAAAACGAAAAAAATGTTTCTTACAATTATAACTTTTGTTTTTACATTTGTGTGCTGCACACACGTGTCCCCCAACAGACTTTTTTGTCTTCATAATACTAAGGAAAGCACACCACAATTTTAGTAATAATTAATCGATAAAACGTTATTACCAAACACAATAACTACACGCCGCCACTGGACTATACGACACGCTACCTACGTCATTGAGGCTTTTTCCAGGATATAGCACCGAATGGCGGACCTGCGCGAAGATATGCGTCAACTACTCCCGCCAACGAGAGATGTCTTGCTGATTGTTTTTTATGCTGTGCTGATACCACTTCGCAATTGTAGATGGATGTGGCAGAATGTTCCCAAAATATTTTCTGACATAACGATATGCTTTGGATGAATAAAATTGTAATGTAATAGCAAATTTTCTAAGTGCAGGAGAATATTTCTTGGTCTGGCCTTGAAGTTTCCTTTTGAATAGTTCACTTAATGAATCAGAACATTTTGTCTGTAACATGTATAGTATAGGTATAGATGACTATAAACGTATAAATACAGTTCGTGCAAATCAAAAAGCAATCACCTGATTGCTATATGATTCTATATTGAAAAACTAGTTTTATAGTGCGACATGCAACTGGTTTTGAATTGTACTAGGTATAGATTTGTACTTTCCATTCTTTAAATAAAATTAAATTTAATTGAAATCTAAATGAAAGATAGAAATGTATAATTACTTGTAGCACTTCCTTGGCAGCTTCTGAAATCAAATTCTTGGACTTCAGGTGCCTTAAAATATCTTCAATATTATGCATTTTGTTTTTAAGTCGGCGAACCTTTTGTTGAAGAGTGCTTATTTGTACCCGTCGCTGCATGACAATATTAGCAGCAATTTCAAAGTTTCGCTTGGCCCTTTTCGGAGTTGAAAAATCAGAATCACAATTAATGTCACCAACATAACGTTTTCGAGAAGGAGTAGTCGTAGGAGATTGCGGCAAACAAACATTCATTACAGAATTATCTTCAGGAGAAATGTACTGATTTTCCTGTACAGTACTCTTCTCAGGATGTTGAATAACTTGCGCAACTTGTCTGAACAAAATAACACTTAATTAAATTGAATAAAAGTAAAAATTTTTTTACTTACGTAGATATTGGAAATTGTGACTTGGGCAAAGATCCTGGCAATAAACGTTTTCGAGTTTTTGCTGTTTTCGAATAACAACTGACATCAAAATGTAATGAACATATGCGGGAGTTCTTCAAAACTTTTTCTGATTTTAAGCCTAGACGGTTTATCCACTTTTCACGCACAAGTATATTCTGTGGAAACCTACATGTACATATGATACAGACTAAAAATGTGCCTTTCTTTTAAAAGTAACTTACAAATGAAAAGACTCATTGGAACTCCATTGTTCACAAACAACACAAAAATTACCAGCTAATGAATAACCACTCATAGATGGTGAGTATTGATTACACAATTTTCACTAATTTAGTTTGTTAGGTAATCTAAATACAATGCGTTTTTAAAAAAAATAAAACACTAAAGTATAACACAAATTAACCTCAAATCACTATAATAAGAAAACATAAATATGTTTCTGAGCACGCGCATTTGAGAGTACTATTTTACCTTTACACCTCCCCGTTTTCCCCTTACACCGAATACAAGAATACTCAACTCATGGTTTTTAATACAACTAACTGCTCCTACCTCTACGTAGTAGTAGGGATAACACGTAGTAGTAGGGATAACATTTCTCTGACTCTAACTACGAACTGGAATGGCGACGAAATCATTTAAGACTGAGGCAAATTTAGGAGGTATGCAACCCGCAATGGTGTAGTATCCCCGTCCTTGTTTATCTCATAGTCTTAAATGGAGAGTTTTGTAATCTAGTCTAAATAATTGCTATTCTAAAAATTATTCGGCAATAACTTTATAAAATTTGGTGTAAAAAATAGGTATTTATTGAAGATAATTTATAACTTTTTAAAATATTTTGTAGTGAGACTGTATTTTTTAAAACAATATGAATTCCTTGTGTAAAAATGTGTAATTTAGAAAAACAATATTTGAAGCACACTAAATTAAAGAAATTAAAAAATACACCTTGCCGTTCTGAAAATAGTACAATTTACCCCATGCTCGCAGGAATAGAATATGATATTCTGTACGTTATTGGTTTGGTATTATGGATATTAAAAAAAGATGATGCACACACCCATAATAATTTAATTAAATATGTACACTAAATTTGCAATATAAAATACAAATATTAATATAAAGTGCTTAATCTAGGTACCTACATATTAAACTTACATTCAACAATTGAGGAGTTGACATTCAAAAAAGCATTTGTCCATTTCGATAAATTTTCAGAAAATGTAAAAAACCCAACGTTTTAGCGACTATTGATTATTTAAAATTTTTATTTTTGGTAATATTTACAGCATTAATAGGGTGGGTAGGGAGCATAGTTTTAAAAAATATTTCAATATTAATAATTCAGAAATAAGCGCTAAACTTCAATTAAAATTGGACAAAAAGCGTTTTGTTTGGCAAATTAGCCTATTTTTAAGACTTAAAAAATGATGCAACTTGAAATTAAAGAAAGTCTTTATTTCAAATGAAAAAAACATTAACGACCATCTTAGTAACATATCAAAGTACTATACTATAATTTGTAACCTTCTTCTTCTTCCTCACAGTTGCAGTTATTTGCAGTTTTCTCAAGCAATCCCTCGTTTTCGTCGCTCTGTTGTACCAGTAAAGAGTTCAGCCATTGTAGATCAGAATCTTTCCTCCAATCTTGGCCGGATAAACTTTCAGCTAATTTTATGACACTTTGTATCTTTTTTTCTTTAATAGTATGCAGAAGGGGTAACTGGGACAATTGAATTTGATCGATGCTCTTTCCAGGCTTCAGTAACGTCTGAAACGTTTTGTGGGATCATCATTCCGGTAAAATATTTCAGGCTTTATCAATATGCGATTTTCGTCCCGTGTAGATCTTTTAATACGAATTCGTTTAGCCTCGCTAATGCCAGTTAATTTTTTGAAGATAGAAGATGTGCTTTTGAAGTCGTAAATTGACCAGTCATGGCCCAATTTTCGAACGTTTCCAACTTGCGAATATAACTCCCAGTACTTTTCAGGACTCTTTATGGAGCTGTGCCGTTTAGTGATTTTTTCAATTCTTCCGAAAATTCGATCAGCAGGCAAGAAAGAATGGCCTCTTACAGGAAATGTAATGTTAATGGATTTTAAAGTTCTAGGGGCATTTTTATGTAACCAAATCATAAGTCCATGTATCAAAAAGCTGTTCTTATTTTGTCGAGCACAACCATCACAAAAAAGTCGCAGTTCTTCTGCGTTTGCTGGAAACTCTGTCTTTGACAAGAAATCTGTTAATGCGGAACAAATTTCTTTGGCCCCTCTTCCTGCCTGGTTTTCTAACCATGTATAAAATACCGGTTTTTTTGTAGCAGTATCTCGGTAATGCAGAAAAAATACAGAGAAATTTGTTGAGCATAAAAAGTCTTTTTTTTTTTTTTTTTTAATTGACTTATTTATTGTAGCATGCTCCATACAAATGATACTACATGCTTTACTAACTTAAAACTAATCTATTGTGCTTAAAAGACTTATCTCTGAATTATGGTTCCTATCATAACTATGTAGATATTTCAACTTAACATTAATATAATATTTGTACTTATAATAACTATCTTACCAATTTACCAAAAGATTACCCGCTTTTAATTAAACTAAAGTGTCAAAATCAATGCTTTTTACAAATTCAAAAAAGTCCTTAAAATAATATTCAATTAGTTCTTTTTTTGATACTGGCCAATTGGGACCTGCCCTATCTTTCAGTTGCTGCCTTAACTGTTCGAGTACCGGACAGTCATAGATTATATGATCTACAGATTGGTCCTCTGCGTTGCAGACGCACACTGAATTTTCACTTATCTTAAATCTGTAGAAGTAAGATTTTAATCGTCCATGACCGCTTAATATAGTTGTTATATTTGGTGATGAGGGGACTTTACACTTCAGTCTAAAATTCACTGTTGGGAAGAAAGCTTTAGTCTTTTCACCTTTTGCACTACCCAACCATTCACTTTCCCACTTCACCTCACTTTTCTTTTGCACCTCCTTTATCATTTCCCTTCTTCTTTTTCTATAATCCGCTTCCAATTCCGGGTTTCTTCCATTTTCTATAGCTTGATTCTCATTTTGCTGACGCATTTCTTTAGTTCTTCTCCGTATTTCTATCTTTTCTTGTATCGTGATTATTATAGGTGCGATTCCTGAAATTAAACATGAAGCCTCATACGAAATTGTTCTGAATGATTTTAATATTTTGATGTTTAGCAATCTTTGAATTCTTCTGAGTCTTATTATATTTACTTGTTTTTTTAGAGCGGGTTCCCAGATCTCTGCTCCGTAGGTCAAAATCGGTAACACTGCGCCTTTGTATATTGTTCTTAGTGCCTCTTGTTGCAGTCCCCACGATATTTTTGCCGATCTAGATAAGATGTTTACTAGTTTCAAACATCTATCTGTTACTTGTTGCACATGCAGATCGAAGTCCCATCTGTGCTCCAGATATATACCCAAGTATTTCAGGCTTTTAATTCTTCGTTATTCATAAAAATACTCAGATTTTGTTTTCTAGAGGTTCTTTTCTTTGATATCAACATAATTTTGGATTTGTCTTCGTTAAAAGTGATCTTATTTTCTTTTGCCCAGTTCGTGATTTTTTGTATCTCTAGGTTCGCTGTGTTCTCAATTTCAAGAACCCTTCTTCCTGTGACGAGAACGATTAAATCATCTGCAAATGCCAAAACCCTAGTTTGTTTTTGAAAGTTCAAACTTAATAATGAATTGTACATGAGGTTCCAAAATCCAGGGCCGCAGCACGAACCTTGTGGGCATCCCTTTTCAACTGTTCTGGTGACTCTGACATTATTCGTTTCTAGTTTTGCAGTCCTTTCACTAAAATAATTTACAGCTAGATAATACAAATTACTTGGACAGTTTAATTGTTTCAGGCTGCCTAAAATTTTTGGCCACCACGCCGCGTTGAACGCCCCTTTAACGTCTAGACTTATTAAAAGGGTATCTTTTTTTTCTCTTAAATTCTTCTCTACAAATCCTTTAACTTCTACAAGTGCATCTATTGTGCTTTTATTTGGGGTAAATCCAAATTGGCTTGCGTTCACTAATCCGTTTGAGTACATGTATTTCATTATTCTCTCTATCAGCAGCTTCTCTAGTACTTTACCTCCCACGTTGATTAAGCTTATGGGCCGATATTTTGAGACCTTGTTGGAATTCCCTTTTCCTGGCTTAACGATAGGAATTATTATGGATGACTTCCATTTCTTTGGGAAGAATGATTTCTCAAGGCGCTTGTTATAAATTTCTGTCATCATTAAAGGAAATTGTTGATATACCCTTAGCAAAATAGCGCTTGTTATTCCGTCTTCCCCTGGACATTTTTTTGAACTTATCTTCTGTAAGACACGCTTTATTTCTTCGTGCCTAAATATCTCGTCCGCTTCTGTTTGTATCGGTACTTTAACTTGGTTTCTGATCCATGTATAAGACTCATTGTCTTCTCGTGCATTATCCTCCAGAACGAATTCATCCATCATATACTCTAGAGTGTCTTTAATATTTGTCGTGTACTCTCCGTTCTGTTTCTGAATTGTTGACAGTGTTAAACTGTTTCTTATTTTCCCTGCTGCAAGTTGGTAAGCCTTGTTCCAAGGATTAGAGCCTTCCTCTATTTCACAGTAATTTTTCCATGATGTTAATTTTGAATGTCTAATCATTTGTATATACATTCTTCTCATATCGTAGTATGTCTGTTTTCTTTCTTCTCTAAGGCTATCATTGTTTTGGGTTCTTTGATATCTTCTTCTGCTAGCATTTGTTCGTTTTCTCAGCAACGTTAGTTCGTCTGACCACCATGGTACTGTTTTCATGTTTTTCTTTATTTTCCGGTTCTTCGACGAATAGAATGTTTTGTCACATGTTTTCTCTATTGCTATATTATACTTCCCTATGCATTCTTCGTAATCTTCGTCGTCTCTAACTGTCTTACTTAATTTCCTGTCCAGTTCTTCAGAACTGTCCATTATGCCTTCGTCGAGAAAGGATCGTTGAAACTGTTGAGCCAAATTTCTATCGAACGTTTCCCATTTGTCCTGTTTTGTTATATACCGTTTTCTGTTGTTTTCCGTACAATCAGTGTTGTGTGTTATATTACTCGCTTTGTACGTTATCAGGTTGTGCCTCTTGTATCGGTACTTTAGGTACTACCTGTACCTGTTGTAAATCAAAACAGTATGTCTGCGTATTCGGCTGTTGTTCCTTCATTAAAGCATAGAACTGCTTTGCTTTGCGTATTCGGCTGTTGTTCCTTCATTAAAGCATAGAACTGCTTTGCTTTAACTTTATGTACTCGCAGATCTGTGGTAATGTTTGCCCTTTTACTTGAATTCGTGCAAAAAGCTATTTCTGTGTTGCTCCTAACACAAAAGGAACAAACATCAGTTGTTGGGGAGCCAAAACCGATATTAAAAAACTTGTTAAATGCTCGGTAAAAGTATCTGTATGACACATGCATGTTTTGGTCTACATTGTCATTGTAAAGTTTCCAAAGAACAGTTACATTGTATTCTGACGACAAATAAATGCGTTTTGATTTACTTCTGCTGTAGTGACTTTCGCGAGCTTTTAATTGGCTTATAAACATTTTAACTTTCTTGAGCTTGTTGGCATTTTTCACAGTTTTGCGGTTACCCCCACGACGTTCCTTAAATCCCGAACCAGTTTGTATACGTTTTGCTATTGTATGTAATCTTCTCTGAGAAACAGTAATCGCAGCAATAAAAAACTTCTGGCATACCGTTTTTAGTTGATCATTATTCCTAATCCATAACTAAAAATCATAAAAATAAGTCTATAAAAAGGTAACAGTAAATAAATCCGATTTACCTGATACTTTATAGTAAAATTGTGAGATTTTCCATTTTCCTGCCTAGATCTCTTTCTTTTTGGGGTTATCACAGATAGCAACCCAGCAATTTTAGTGTCTTGCGATTCTTTATTCTTCTCTTTAAATATTTTTAATCTACAAGCCTTTATGTCATCTTGATTAATTTCACTGCATTGGAAACTACCGCGTTTATGATTACATGGCACAAGAAAATTTAACAGTTCCGGGTCGAGGTCGGAATACCTAGTATAGAAAGACGAAGAAGATGAGCAAGTTAACCTAAAATTTTTATAATATGAAATTAAATTAACAGTTCTTACCTTATTTGTTTCTTCCTTTCTCTTGATGTCACGGATCGTTGTCTAATCTTGGTTCCTTGATTGATGTCACCAACAATATGCTCTCCCTCACTGACCTCCATTTGCATAAAAAATACACGCACACTTCGCTGCACTGTCCTACACACAAATAACAGATGCTCGCACAGAGCGACGCGGTGCTGTGACAAACTGCAGTTTGTTTGTCAAATGCTACTGGACAAAATGCGTTTTGAATGTCAAGGCAATATTCAGTCACATATTGTACTGGACAAAATGCTATATGAATTGCAAATATGATGTCAGAAGGTGTATTTGTTTGTTAGGAATGCAACGCCACCTAAATCTCAAAAGTGAAAATTTTGGACAAAATGCGTTTTGAATGTCAACTTCTCAATTGTTTAATAAAATTAACTTGGTCATTTTTTGCCTTAGAGTTGCCTCATTTCCATGAACCTTAAGGTTAATTAACTTTGCATGATGGTGCATCCTACACTTTAAGAAAATTTCAACTGTTTTTCTAATAATTTGTATTTCGTGAGGTTCCTCGCTGATATCCTGCACTACTGGATGTGGCGGCTTAAAATTGCCAATATTTAAGCTGAAGTGGTGAAAGGTGGTATTGGTCAAGAGTTTTTTAATATTTAGTTTAGTAACGTAAATGTTTTCTTTTTCTAAAAAGAGTCTAAATATTTTTTCGCAGAATTTAATGATATCAAAAATTATTTTTGAAGCATAAACTAATCCACCACGAGTAATAAAATTTGTAAATGTCAGAAATGTTTCTTTAGGGGCACTGTAAGTGTGATCCAAGAATCCAATATTAATGTCAGTTTTATAAAGCAAAATATCAATACAGTTATGACAAGATGTTTTTTTAATTAAATTTCTAACCACGAATCCAGCTATGTAAAAAATAACATTGTCTTGAAAATTTGTTAAATGCATGCTGTCCAAAAGATTTATATATGTTCTTATTGTTTCATCATCAGTTTTATCGGTTCCAGTACCTTTTTTTTTTGTCTGTCTTCAGACTTAAATTCAAATGCTGGGGTGCTGTAATTTTCGAAATTAATACTGTAATGTAGTGACTAGAATATAGAAATGAGGTTGGCAACGAGCGTCAACGCAACGAGTGAGTTTTTTAGAGAGTTGGCAATTATATTTTAATAAATGAAAAAGATGTATTGTTTTGGTTAAATAAAACGTTCAGGTTATTTCCACAATCATCTCATTTTATTTATAAACGTGGGTAGATATTACATAAAGTGGCGACGAAAAAAAGGTTATTTTGTTTTAAAAAAAATTATATTTATTGAGAACATTTCAAGATGACGGACGAAGAGCATTTCACGGGGTCGGCTTCAACGATTAACCCTATTACGGTTGTAAATTATGGCAATTCAGCTAATTTAAACCAGTTTAATTTAGGAAATGATATTGAAATATTTTTAGAAAGACTGGAACAATATTTTAATGCTAATAGAGTAGAAGTGGCTCGCCAAGGTACTGTTTTATTAACGTTAATCAGCGAAGATGTTTATAAATTGTTAAAAAATATTTGCTTCCCGAAGTTGCCAAAAGAGAAGACTTTTCAAGAATTAGCGAAGTTATTAATTAATCAATTCAAGCCCAGATTGTCAGTTTTTAGAAGGCGAATTTTATTCGACAATTTAAAGCAAAAGGAGGAGTCTATTAATGAATGGTATGTAAATGTAAAAAAAGTAGCAGCCGAATGTGATTTTGGAGAACAATTATTAGAACGAGTGAAGGATACATTTGTGGTCGGTCTTAAGACAGGATCCATACAGGACCGGGTTTGTGAAGAAAGTCACAAGAAGTCGTTTGAAGAAATTTTAGAAATTGCTTTAAATAAAGAAGCGGCCATGAAAGAAAAATTGGAACCGACAAATATTAACCGTCTTAAGCAAGTGGCGAAGTTGGCGAAAAGCAGAAACAAAAATGAAAAGTTAAAAGTTTCCGAGGGTTCAGTAGAGTCGAAAGAATTAAAGTGTTTTCATTGTAATGGAAGGGCTCACAATTTTAGCTGGTGCAAATACAGGTTTTCTATATGCAACAATTATAAAAAGAAAGGACATTTGGCAGCTGCGTGCAGGGTGAAAAACCAAAATTATGTAGAAGATGTCGAGGAGGAAGAAGTGCCTATGTTCAATTGTGAGGTAATTAATTATGCTTTGAAACCAATTGAAGTATATGGGTTTATAAATGATGTGCGCGTATGTTTTGAAGTTGACACAGGCGCAGGGTTATCTTGTATGCCGTTGTCATTGTATAAGCAAAAATTTGCACATTTAAAGCTTAAGGAAACAAATACAAAATTAAAAACTTATAATGGGCAAATAATTAAGCCGATAGGTGAAATATGTGTTAAATTAAGAATTAACGATGAATTAAAAGAATGTACATTGTTAGTAGTAGACAAGGCCAGCAGATTATTGGTAGGTAGGGATTTATTAAATCATTTTAAACTCAAGATTGTAAGCCTTTGAGGACACTATAAATATCGTAGAAGTAATGTCAGATGTAGAGTTGCTAAAAGTAGAGTTTAAAGAATTATTTGATGAGAACTTAGGTCGGTATAACCGAGAAGAAATAAATTTAGAATTAAAAGATCAAGTTACGCCTAAGTTCTGTAAGCCCGCATCGGTACCATTTTCAATGAAAAGTAAGGTTGAGGATGAGTTAAGCAGGTTAGAATCAATAGGTGTTATAACAAAAATTGATAACTCTAAATAGGGTACGCCTCTCGTACCAGTACTAAAGGCATCAGGTAGTATTAGACTGTGTGCCAATTACAAAATTACGGTTAATCCATATTTAAGAGAGGTAAATCATCCTTTACCGAGGATTGAAGATATTTTTAATGCACTTCAAGGGGGCGATAATTTTAGTAAATTAGATTTAAGCAATGCACATAATCAATTAGTTCTCAATGCGGAGACTAGTGAATTATTAGCTTGGAGCACACATATGGGAATTTATAAAGTAAATAGGTTGCCATATGGGACAAAGCCAGCATGCTCGATATTTCAGAATATAGTAGAGAAGACGTTGCAAGGGATCAAAAACACAGTTGTGTTTATTGACGATATTGTGGTAACAGGTAAGGGACCGACATAACATTTAAACAATTTGAGACAGGTATTTATCAGATTAAGAGAGGTTGGTTTTAAGCTTAATTTTCGTAAATGTGAATTTTTTAAAGATACAATCTCTTACCTGGGACACATAATATCGAAAGAAGGATTAAAAAAAGATGACAGTAAAATTAGAGCAATTGTAGATGCGCCTAAAGCGACAAATGTAAATGAATTGCGATCATTCTTAGGTACAATTAATTATTACTCCAAATTCATTCCAAATTTTGCGATTAAATTGAAACCTTTGTATAAGTTGTTAGAAAAAGGTGAAAAAATTGAATGGGGGAAAAAAAGTATAGATGCGTTTGATTTAGCAAAAAAGGAGATTGTTTCAGACAAGGTGTTAATTCATTACGACCAAAATAAAAGATTATGGTTATGTTGTGACGCCAGTGAATGGGGAATAGGTGCAGTTTTAAGTCACGTAATGGATGACTGATATGAAAGGCCTATTTGTTTTATATCACGAGTTTTAAATAAAAACGAACGTAATTACTCCATGATACACAAGGAGGCATCGAGTATTTACTGGTCGGTGCAAAAACTTTATCAGTATTTAATAGGACGGAAGTTTGAGTTGGTATCGGATCACAATCCCTTACAGGCGTTATTTGGGGAAAATAGGGGAATACCTAAAATGGCTGCGGGGAGACTGCAGAGGTGGTCACTCTTTTTAGCCGGTTTTGATTATTCGTTCAAACACACATGGTGTGGATAATATAAAAGCAGATTTGCTTTCGAGATTACCGATAAATAATGAAGAAGAAAAATTTTCGCGAGAGTTTGAATATATAAATTTTGTAGAAAATTCAACTACTATAGATTTTAATTTAATTCATTCAGAAACGCGAAGAGATCCGGTTTTAGGTCGTGTTTATACTTTCATAAAGCATGGGTTCCCGGAAGATCCTAAGCTAATTGATGATTTATATAAACCATTCTACGTTAGGAAAGACGAACTATCAGTAGAAACAGGAACAATAATGTGGGGTTACCGTGTAGTTATACCGGTAAAGTTAAGACAAAAGATTTTAACAGAGTTAACATGCCATGCACGAGGGCATGATTAAAATGAAGAGTACTGCCAGATCATATTTGTGGTGGCCTAATCTGGACAAGGAAATAGAGACTTTTGTACATAATTGTGAAATTTGCAATTTATCCAGACCAAACCCACCTAAAGCGAGGTTAGTTAAATGGGAAAAATCGTTAGGTTTTTTTGAAAGGGTTCATGCAGATTTGTTGGGACCAATAAAGGGTAAAATACTTTTATTGATAATCGATAGCTTTTCGAAATGGCCTGAAATCTATGTAATGAACAATATTAGCTCTAAAGCTACGGTTGACTGTTTCCGTGATTGTTTTGCTAGGTTTGGGTTGCCTAGAATAGTCGTTACAGATAATGGTAGACAATTGACGTCGGAAGGGTTTACTGAATTTCTTACTAAAAATAGAATCAAATTTTATACGTCACCTCCGTACCACCCATCAACTAATGGGTTGGCTGAGAATAATGTCAAAAATTTCAAAAATAGCATATATAAATTATTAAAAGATGAGAAAAATAGAAATGTCGGATTGGAAACATTAATTAATAGGTATTTATTTGCGTATAGGAACTCTATACACTGTACAACAGGAGTTAAACCTTCAGATTTAGTATTCAAAAACAATGTAAGAACTAGATTTGATTTAATGGTATCAGAGAATAAGGATAAAGAGGAAAATCAAATTAGGTATTACAAAGGAAACAGAAAAGATAGTTTCCAGTTAGGGGAGAAAATTTTAGTAAGGGTTTTTAGGAACCCAAACAGAAAAAGTTGGGTAAAGGGAGAGATAGATGAAGTTTTAGGTCAGAGAACTTATTTGTGTAAAGTTCTAGAGGGTGAGATTTGGAAACGACATCTCGATCAATTAATGAAATGTAAGGAAAATGATAATAATGAGATGTTGCATAGCGATAGGGTGCCAGATAATAATATTAAGGATTTAGTAACACCTAATGTTAGTAAAATAGAAAATGTTACAACAAATGTTAGTAATGACGTAGTATTAGAAGCTAGGATAAGTTCAGATGTTAATAATGAAAATGTTCAAGTTCCTAGTAATGTTGGTAGTGTAACTACGAGAATTGAAAAGGAAGTTTTAGTTGAGAATAATACCGAGGCAAAGGGTCCCGATAAACCAAATGACACTACCAGCATTAGCAGGCCGAAAAGGAAAATTAAACCACCTGTACGTTTAGATCTGTAGAGGAGGATATGTAATGTAGTGACTAGAAATGAGGTTGGCAACGAGTGAGTCTTTTAGAGAGTTGGCAATTATATTTTAATAAATGAAAAAGATGTATTGTTTTGGTTAAATAAAACGTTCAGGTTATTTCCACAATCATCTCATTTTATTTATAAACGTGGGTAGATATTACAAATACAATTAGCATTTACACTCGACCTAACTGATTTAGTGAACAATAATTGTCTTAATGCCCATTTTAGCTGCTGGCTATTGGGGTTATTATTCCAGCCACCCTGAGATCTAATGCAAGAAAAGAAAAGTTCCAAATGGTCTTGTGAACATTTATATGTCATAAAGTATTCCAGTGGGTTTTCTCTTAGGGTAAAAAGATCCTTTACCAGAGCCAAAGTACTTTCCATCGTTAGAATAAAGCCCACTGCAAATGTTTTTCTCATATGACATGTTAATGTAATACCATCAATTGTTAAGGATTTTAAATAACTGACAGCTTCCGAAAACACATCTTCAAAATACTGCAGGGTAGCTGGTCTAATAGGAGCTTGAAATCCTTTTCCAAAAGGATTCCTACAATTTAATATGTCAAATATTCTATCCATTTTTCTTATAAACTCCACCGTTGCCGAGCTATTACTAAATTCTCTACAGTTACAAACTTTATCTAAATATTCAATGGCATCAGCTACCCCACTACTTAATGTTTGAGCAGCTAGTTTGACATTCATAACTTTATTTTTAAAATTAACATGACGGGATGTAAGAGAATTAGCCAAACTCAATTGTTCTTTTTTTGTATATTGTCTAATTCTGACAGAAAGACCATTTAATGTCCCCCAACGGAGATACTATTTTCTTTTCTGCCAAAGCATTTCTGGCTAATTTTAGCATGTGGCATATGTCTAACATGCAATCAACTTTTAAATTTATGTCACAAGGATGTTTAAAATGTGGACTTAAATTATTGACATCAATTTTAGCACCTAACTTATCATATGTTGAAATATTAACAGAGGCACCATCAGAAGTTAAAGATCTAATAGTAATGCCTATTTCAAACAAATTTCTCAAAACAGACTTAATTAAATGGGCTTGCAAATTTGCGTCACACTTATTAACTAAGAAATAGGCAACTGGGCATTTAAATGGTTTTGTGTAGCTTACAATTTGAAAAAATAATGCCTCAGTTGCTGTCGCTTCAAAGTCAACATCTACGATTCCACCATAATTCACATTTCCAGTGTATTTTCCGTGTTGATAATCCCACACTTTCTTTTCGAATGGCCATGCTGTCAAAAATTAGGGCACAGTTTTTCAAACTTGAATTTGTTTCAACTTGAGCTTTTAAAAAATTTAACACCTAAAATCCCTGGTTCACAATTTATAGTACACAGCCATTTCCTAATTGTACGCCCATTTGGTAGAATGAAATGCTCTCTCAAAAAATTATATGCTTTTGGCGAGTAGTAATAGAGAGTATGGGCAAATTGTTTCATTAATGATGAATACCTTCTTTGTCCCGGATGGGTTTCTTCCGTTCTATTTTTTTGGAGAAGGGCAAATTCCAGTGGAACACCTAAAATCCAAAACCATCTTACAAACCAGTTAGTATTATAAATAACCACAAAGTAAATGTTTAATAACAAAGTAAAAAAGTCAATTGCATCACCTTCTACATAAATTCACCTTTAACCCTAGGATGCATACGTGAATTTATATACGTTATAGCATAACATGAGTCTCGCAGACTTGCTTTAAAAATAAAATAAAAAAAGGTAAATTGTAACTCTTTATTTAACTCTTAAAGATAACAACTATTCAGTATACATTTTAATAACAAAACACTGTGTTCTTTGCATATTGGAGTCTTACACTTATAACAAACTTGAGTACTCATTCGTCCAATATGTGAAGGGCATTCGGAACATCTCTTTTTCTTTTTTGGGGCCGTGTCTGCTTCTTGGCGTTCTTGCGGTAGATCAATAAATAAGCTCATGTTGCTCCGAATGGTCTTTGTAAGTTTTGGGTTTTGCGCCCTTCTTTTCATAAACGGTAAAACTAAGTCGGTTGCGAACTCTTTCAAAAAATATCTCCTTTTGTTTGTTTTTCCGGAAGCAAAGCTCTCATTTTCATGTATATAAAGAAAAAACACATTAAGAGCTGCCACATCCATAATATTGTACCACAACGAGAGGCCAACGTCTAGTTTGACGCTTTACGGTGTAGTTGCCAAGCATTTATTTGATCCATATGATCAACACCACCTTTCGTTTTGTTGTAAAACTTTATAATTTCTGGCTTCTTTACTAGGCTCTCATTATCTATAGATTGATCATGATGCATGGAACTTAGAAAAAGGACCGCTTTATTTTTTTTTGGAACATAGCTCACTATAGTCAAATTATCATTGAACCCGAAAATAGAGGAATGAATACATCTTTCTTTGGCAGCTTGAAATTCGTTGGGAATTTCTTTTTTATTTTTGCGTAATGTTCCAACACAAGTTATTCCTATAGAAAGTAAATGTTGAGCTAAGGGCTAAGGGACCAGAATGTTTGATAGTAACAGTCAGACTTTTGACAACGTTTTCCGCTACATTTTGTTGGATATTTTCACCGGGTTGTCGACCTAAATATATCTGTGCATCAAGTGCATATCCTGTTTCACTTTCACAGAGCCAAAAAAATGTTATGCCATATTTCGCTGGTTTTGATGGCATGTATTGAATAAAGTTAAATCGACCCCTAAATGCAAGTAGCTGTTCATCAATAGTTACGTCTTCTTTTGGTATCGTAACTGTTCGGCACTGCTTCAAAAACAACTCCCAGATATATCGAATATGAGTAAATTTATCGGTTTCAAATCTAGCTGAACGTGTTCTACGGTCATCAAATCGGATATACCGTCTTATATTTTCAAAACGATTGACAGATATTGTAGCTTTATAAAGTGGGTTAGAAGTTTTATCTAGAAATAATTCTCTGACAGGTGTATCCCAGTTTTTCTCGACACCAGCTAACAGCAGCAGACCAAAAAATGCACTGATTTCATCTTTTTGAATTATTGACCACGTCTTACCTTTTTTTTCTAATTCTCGACTGGCTTCTCTATTAGTGCATAATAATATTGCTTCAATCATGTCTTCAGTTACAAATTTATCCCACGCATTTTTTGGAGACCAAATTTCATTTTTTACTTTGGGTCCCGGCGTGAAACGAATTATATTGTGTAATTTGACCTTTGTTTGTAAAGGGGGAGTAGATTGCCAATGAAAATTATTCCTACTAGTATATAATGACCCTGGATTTGTTGGAATTGTTTCATCCAAGTTTATTGCTTCCGTGTCTGAAGACCTTTCGGAATCGTCGTCTGAGATGTCATTATCTTCATCGAATATCGCAGGTTGCTCGTATTCTTCATCCGCCTCTAATGCTTCACTTTCGCTAATTGGATCTTCACTGCCATCCTCTTCATACCACTTTAGCATTGTTTCCCCAAAATCAGGTTCGGTGGGATGAACGAATCGTTTTCTACTTGAAGATGCCATAATATTTATCTGAAAGTACAGAGTCTTTTATTAGCCGAATTTTTATATTGTAATATTCATCTTGCGCTATAAAATTTGCCTTCCCGTATTTATATTTATGAAACTCTATATAAAGAAAAAGACTAGAAATTATTTCTTCAAGCGTCAAACGTTTGGTAAAATATTTTTAGTTCTGTACTTATAATATTTACATAAAATCAAACAATAATAATATGGATAAAATATGAACTAAACAAATACATACTTCTTTGTAAAAAGCTTGCGTTCTAATCCGAAGAGTATTATATAACACGTGTTACTATACAGATACAAGAAAGACACGCTCCACTCTGTCTCAAACTAGACTGCACAGTGCACACTGGACTTAGCGACTGGCAACAATTAAAATGCAAGCATAACATTCCCCTACCACTTTGACCGTAGCGTCACACCGGCGACTATAAAAACTTAATTTCGCCGCGCTCGTTCGCTTATAAATACATAAGAGTCTTCCGGACTCATGTTATGCAATGAGCGGTTGTAAACAAAAAAAAATTTTTTTTTCAATTGTTTTCTCACATTACTCGGATTTTCTTATATCCATGTGCATCTAAGTATATTAAAAACGCATTCTTAAATTGGTAAGTGTCAGGGCGTATTTAAACAAAATTTATAGTGAAGTTATTTTATGCTCGAGTCTCTCAGACTCATGTCATGCATCCTAGGGTTAAATACTTACCTTCAAAATATTTTTCTAGAACCATATTTAATGAGTCATTACTGTGTCCGCTTTTCTTAATTTCCATTATTAGCTGTTTCATGCTGGTTATTTTTAGATCTATCCTATTTACTTTTTGTCTCAAAGTTTTAACCTTTCGCCTAAGCAATGTTATTGTCTTCTGACTTTTTTCAGGGAGTGTCTGAACTTCTTTACCAAAAAAGCTTATTGGCCCTGCTGAGGTGGAAGGTAGATCAATATTCATTGATTCTATTATACTTTGACCATTCCCATTAAGTACAAGCTACAATGCAACATTTTTTAAAAAAATAGGATATTTTAGTGACTAACGTTATTTACATTTTTACGGATTACCTAACTATTCATTCTATGCAATTATAAGTGGATATATATTATTATAATTATTATATGTCTAACCTGAGCACTAACGAAATAAACTTCAAAATATCAAAACAGTTATAAAATAAATGTCTCTAACCTGATGGTTTAGTTCTCGATTTAATATTTTTCTTCGAGGCAAAGATGGCTTGTTTCGCAGGTGCTTCAGGAAAGAAAATATACTAGGCACTGCATCTAACTTTAATATTTTAACAGAGCTTCCTGGCTTATGAACATAATCAGTAGGAAGGAAATGTGCCCCACATAAACTACTAGTTCTAGAAGGTGTCCAGCTTTTCCTTCTAATTGCGTTTATCCAAAGAGCAAGAATTTCTGGCCTTTTAAAAGGGAAACTACAGCAATTCAAAATAAAAGTACCTACATTATGAATAAATGAAACTTCTTTAAAAACCAGTTATTCAATATTGCATTGTGAAGACAAAAAAATGTGTGAATATTTAGAAAGGAAAAACACATTTTATACTCACGTATGATAAGGAATAGGAATTCTTTTATCATGTAAATTGTTGCAGCCATAAGCAACATAATTAATCACCATATTTAGATATTATTAACTGTCTGTTCAAAAGAAACTAAAACATGTTTGGTTATGAACACCAAGCAATCCTGCCTTTGATGTTACAAATTATCCACTTTTAAAATGAATATATCGACCGTGAATCACACAAACGAATTCAAATCTATATTTTAAAAACACGCCTGAACAACAATTTCCAAAGCCTAGAAACTTCCAAGAAATTAACTATAAACACCGTGAGTTTGGTGACTTTAAGTAAATTATTAGAACAATATCCCGTTTACGGTATTGAGAGAGACGAAGATCCTACACGCTACCGCTTTCTTTGTCTGTTGCCCCTGACACATTTTTCGAGTGCGAGTTAAATTGTCAGGGCCGTTCCAGTACGTAGTTAGAGTTCAATGTTCTACTTGGCGTAAATTATGATATTCTTCTATGGGGGGGGTTTCTATGTTCTATTTTTTGTAGGAGTTGCATGCATTTCTAGTTACTTATTTAGTAACATTCAGAATCGCCAACTTAAAAATAAAAAGCGTCATCGTTCTATCTCACATTCCGTGTGTGCATAATTTATTTGCGAAGGCAGTGAAGGTATACCTATTTAATTAAATCGCGATGGAATGGAGTAGAGAAATTACAAAATTATTAATTTAATTATATGAAAGCCAACAAGTGCTATATATGAGCCATTTGAAGGAATACAAACTAAAAAATAAACGCCATGATGCATTATTGCATATAAAACAAGAACTGGAAACTAAATATCCAGTGACGATCACAATTGAAGAGATTAATAAAAAAATTCACGGTATGTTGTATATTATATTAGTATGAAAATATTTGTACATTTATTTTTTGTAGTTGTAAGAACTCAATATTTAAAAGAGGTTAAAAAATATAAGGATAGCCAGAGAAGTGGATGCGGCAGTCAAGATGTGTACACTCCAAAATTGTGGTGTTTTTCATTACTTCATTTTCTTCACGATTCTTCACAAGTACGTGAGTCGACTTCAAACCTCACCGTAGATGAATCGGAAATCACAGATAGTATGGAACCAGAAATTATATTTGAAGGCAGCATAGACGAACTATACAATTTAAGCCCTAGAGTTTATAAGTCCCGAAACAAGTCGATCGGGGGGCACAGTGACGCCAACATTTCCGAAGAAAAGGAAAATTTCACAACCCGAGCTACAATGCACTGCTTTCGACTTGATTAGAAGTGCCTCAGAAAGATTGAGCGCTATTCAAAATGATAATGAGCTGGATTGTTTTGGTAGGCAAGTGACCAATAATTCAGTGATTAACCTTTTGACATAACTTTTTACATTTTCAGAAATATATCTTTAGAATTGGGAAAAATAAAAAATGAAGCAATTCGAAGGGAAACGAAAAGAAAAATTTTTAATTTAGTTATGGATGCGCAAGAGTTGGATGCTACCAACTAAATAAATAATACAGTGATGCTCCGCTATTCCGAATATCCCCTAATCCGGATGTTCTCGTAGTCCGGATAAAATTAGAAAATAAGAAATTTACATTATGTACCTCGTAGTCCGGACTAAATATTTACATCATTTCGGCGAGATATTGAGAGAATCAGTCTTAAACATGGCACCAAAGAGGGCACACAAAACGTTAACTCTCGCCGAAAAACAAGATATTTTGCAAAAATTGAATAGTGGTGTTAGTGCTAAACGGTTAGCGGAGAAATATGGCATTGGTACATCCACAGTTTCCGACATTAAAAAGAATAAAACAAAAATTATTGGGTATTATTTTGTCTTCATAAATAAATAATCAATTAGGCCCTATCCATGACGTCATTGATGGGGGGACAATGACATTGATAAAAAAGTTTGACATCTTAATTTAAAAGGTTCAAGGTTAGAAATCACTCAAAATTTGACATATCTAGCAAAAAAGAAGAAGAAAATTGCCATAAAAATATTTCTAACCTTTTTAGTTGTCAAATTTTTTTATTGTCCCCTCGTGACGTCACGAGCTAGTGCCTCTGTGCCTCATTGTTATTATTTGTGAGGTCTTATCTCAGACTAAACCTTTGTTTATTAATCTAAGGGTCTTATCTTTTAAGGTACATTGCTAGTTGCGTTTCGACACCAACGCGAAAAAGAGTTTTGCGGAAACCAGAATATCCAGCAATGGAAAATGACTTATACAAATGGTTTCAGCTACAGCGAGAAAGACATGCGACTATCACAACTGATATTTTGAGAGAAAAGGCTATTCAACTTTATCGTCAACGTTACACAAATGATGACAAATTTATTGCAAGTAGAGGATGGGTACGTAGGTTTAAATGGAGACGTGGCATTCGACATTTAAAAGTGGTTGGTGACAAGCTATCTAGTGATTCATCTGCCGTCCAACCATTTCTACGAAAATTCGTCGAAAAAAAAGAACTAAACTTACTGAAAAATATATAACGCAGATGAATCTGCATTATTTTGGAAATTACTACCAGATCGGACAATGGTGCAAGCCACGGAAACAACTGCTCTAGGACGAAAAACATCGAAGGAAAGGATAACATTTCTTGCTTGTGCAAATGGTGATGGTTCACACAAAGCCAAAATGGTGGTCATTGGAAAATCACGAAATCCTAGGGTTTTTAAGAATTGTGGTCCTCTTCCCGTTGAATATTACTCGATAAAAAAAGCCTGGATGACTTCTAGTTTATTCATTAAATGGTTTAAAGAGTCGTTTATTGTGCAAGTTAAGAAATTTCGAGCAGAACAAAATCTTAATGGACAAGCAATTTTATTAGTGGGTAATGCTCCTAGCCACGCATCAGAGACGCAATTAATAAGCGACGACGGCAAAATTATAACCATTTTTCTGCCTCCTAATTGCACCCCACTTATTCAGCCGATGGATCAGAACGCTATAAGATTAACAAAAATGTATTATCTAAAGAGTCTCTTGGTCCACGTTCTTTCTATCTCTGGAGGAAAATGATATTTCAAAGGCTCTTAAAAATATCAATTTAAAGGACACCGTATTTTTGCTGGCAAATTCTTGGGATAAATCGTCACCTACAGTAATCGAAAAGTGCTGGAAAAAAATACTTCATTAAAACATTGCAACATCAGAAACTGAAGAAGATTCAGATGACGATATACCCTTATCCATTCTTAAAGAAAGATGGTTGTTAGGGGATAACGATCAGCAAGAAGTTGAAGAAATTGGAAACATGTTACAGCAAATTAATAACTCCGAACATCCTCCCAATGAATCTGAAATTGCCGATTGGATCGAGGGAGATGAAGACCATTTAACAGTGGATAGTGGCGATGGTTCCTCCGAAGAAAATGAGGTCCCCAGGGATTCATTGAAAATTAAGCATGAAGAGGCTATTGGGAGTTTTTCTACTTGCATTCAATGGGCAGAAGAAAACGGAGTCGATTTAAACAGTTTAACCATTTTAAAAATGTTACGGCAGCACGCTATGGAAGCTAAACAGGGATGCCTGCGCCAAAAGAAAATTTCAGATTTTTTTAAATAAATTCTTACTTTAGTTACATATGTAGTTAGTATGTATTATGATTTCTTAACACTGATATTAAAATCTTATGTGCTACCGTTCTTTTAATTAATTTAATCCAGCACATAATAATTGCTATGAACATAATTTAATAATTTTGTATTACGCTTTTGTTTAATCTATTATGGTTCCAGTATTCCGGATGTCCCGTTTTACTTTAGTTTTAATTGATCCGGATTAGCGGAGCTTCACTGTAATAGATTAATAAATATAGAATGTTAAATAAATACAACATTGTTTAATTTTGATTTTGATAATCCGGAATTGTGTTAATACGTGAAACTAATTACTAATTAACCTAATTACTAAGCTACAAATTAAATTTAAAAAGAAAATTTATGCTAAAGCATTTTGCCATGGTACAACTCCTTCATTATTGACGTATTCCATAAATTCATTACGAACATCAATTGCATGCATACTTGCTCGGTTTCCTGCTTGCTGACTTAGTCCATATTTGAACGTATAGCGACGATCAACTCCAGCATCTTCCTGATCTTCACAACTCAGTGGATAATGCACGCTTAAAAAATTATGTTAGGGTAATTAGTTCCACTTTTTCTACAGGTAATTGGATGGTATTTAGCAAGCATCTCCATTTATTTGTAAGAATTCCAAATGCATTCTCTATTATTCTTCTTGCTCGACTTAATTTATAATTAAATACACGCTGTGGCCAAGACATATTTCTATATGGAAATGGCTTCAAAATGTTATGTGTCAGGGGGAAAGCAGCAACTGCAGTAATTACAAATGGAACAGGCGTTCTTCTACCAGGCAAAGGTCTTTCCTCAGGAAAATTCAAAGAATTTGTTGTTATTGCATTGTTCAAACTACTTCTATGAAAAACTCCTCCGTCAGAAATTCTACCATTTGTGCCAACATCAACATATAAAAATTTGTAATCTGCATCTGCCAATGCAAGTAAAACTATGCTGTTTATAGTTATAATAGCTCGAGCCTGCAGATCTAAGTGGACGAAAACAAATATGTTTACCATCCATTGCAGCTAGAACATTTGGAAGATTCCATCTATCTTCAAATCTTTGCGAAATATTCAGCCACTCTGCCGTAGTACTTGGAGTCTACAACAAAATGCATTTAAGTTTAGTAAAGAATTACTGTATATAATAATGTGAGAATTATACCTTGAGATAATTGGCCAATTCTAAAAGAATAATGAAGGCTTTGAAAAGATTCTCCTGTTGCCAAATATCTAAGGGTCAGGGTTAGTCTATCAGAGGCAGATATTGAATCCCTTAAATGTGTATTTTGTTTAGAAATATCAGCTTCAACCATTTTTAATAACATATTAAAAGTTTTCCTGTCCATTCTCAGATAATTTCGAAAACTTTCTAAATCTGAACATTCCTCAAATTCTTCATTTACTAATCGAAAACTGCCACGTTCATTCCTTTTGGCTATCCAGGGCCTCACCCACCATCTTCTTCGTGAACATGGCAATAACAATAGAGTACTGGCGCCAATAATTAATGATAATATAGCAATTTCAGCTTCACTTTCCATTTTAACACTTTAACTGCCATATGCATCCAATGTGGACTCACAGTCATGTTGCTACTCTGGCCCCGTGCTACCACTATGGATTCATGTGTACTATAAGTAAATAAAGCCCTGTGAGACTACATTGGTTCCACATATAGTATTAATTATATTATATTTTGAAAGCTAAGGGCCTGAACTACAAGAAATAGCCTTTGGCCTATGGATTTGAGGCACCAAAGTGGTCTCGCAGGGCTTGAAATAATGACTTTAAAACGAGTAATGTTAACAAATTTCCTAAATTATTTATTAGCACATAAAAAATAAGCTTTATCAGCTTAAAGTTATCAAATCAAAGATAATATTATGTTATTGTGGAAACAAAATAAAAATAATTACCGTATGAAAATATGAATATTTACAAGTCTTACAGTCTAGTATCCTAAACCATGTTCATTGGACAAAATATTAGAAATAATTTGTGTAAGGTATACATTAGTAAATACATACAAAGATAGATCAGAAACAAACTAAAATTATCATTCTTTGAAATTAGTGTCTACTGTACATATTAGAAGGCTAGAAAACTTTGGAAACAAAACAAACAAATTATGGAAATGTGAATATTTACAAGACTTACAGTTTAGTAATTTGTAAAAAATTTACTGCAAAAAAATATTAGAAATAATTTGTTATAAGGTAAAAATTGGTAGGTACATACAAAAATAAGTAAAAAACAAACTAAATTTTTAATTTGAGTTAGTCTAGTTGTAATTAGTAGAGTCTTTCATTCAAGTAAGACATTTTTCATTGTTCATTGCACAAATCTATGCTTGTCAAAAAAACAATCCAGACAATAATTTTGGTTACACTCATTACACTTGTATTTTGTTTGAGGGGTTTTTCTCATGGCTTAGTTTCTTCCTTCTTCTTTCGCCAATTCTTCGTAGCACTTATGGGATCTTCTTCGACCTGCCCTTCCCACATCTTGAAGGCGATGTTGCTGCTGTTCAACACGTTCAGTTCAGGCTCGGCCGGATCTATTTCCTCCTTGAAATCAGTTATTGACATTTTTGTTTTGTTTATAGTGTTATATACATGTAGTGCATTTACTATATGGGTTCCAACTAATATCTCAAAGGCCAATTTTCTGTACCACTTCAACCCCCTTCTCAAAGAAGTGTTGTAACTTTTGATCTGGTCAGAAGTGTCAATGAAAGCTTTAGTTTTATTATAGTCCAATATGGCTTTTGGATTTTTCACAGGTCCAGTTCTTCTTCTCACTTCCACAGTCTCATCAGTATGTTTAGTGGTCAAAACCAAAACTTCTCTTTTGTCTTCCCACTTCATAACAACTACACCAGCCTTGTTTTCGCGTGCGATTACTTGACCTAGTTCTAGTTTCTTTTTAATAACCTCTTTAGGGTTATTTTTTTCTATTTGGTTTTAAAGTACCAACTAGATGTGTGGAGCGTTTCAGAAGATCCTCTGCTAAGGCCACTGATGTGTACCAGTTGTCAGTGCAGAGGGTTCTTCCTTTGTGTAGCAAGGTAGACATCAAAGTCATCACAACTTTAGTAGCAACAGAGTCTTTACCTTTGTCTTGGCCACAATACGTTCTGAAGTCATAAGTGTAACCTCCTTGAACACAAGCTTTAAAAAGCTTGATGCCAAACTTGTGTCTCTTTCTTGGGTTATACTGTTTGATCCCAAGCCGACCACGAAAAGGAACTTGTGTTTCGTCAATACAAACGTTCTCCCCATGAACAAAATCGATCAGTGGTGATATACAATCTATCAGTCGTATCCAAATTCTCATTGTCATTAAAATGAAGGTTTTTCAGAATAATCTGAAATCTGTTTCTTGAAAGAACCTTTTTCATTTTGTTTGAATACATTTTTTTATTGGACCAGTACTTCTCCAACCATGGGTAACTACACAACCCCATCCAAATTACAAGGCCGAAGAATTTTTTCAGTTCCACAACATTAGTAAGTTTCCACCTCTGTTGGCGGCTTTGAGCCGTGATTCCTTTTTGGATTGTTTGCTGGGCATACAAGTTTGTTTGTTCTACAACAAACTGTAATAGTTCATCGCTCAAAAAGTGCCTGTAAACCTCTGCTGCACTTTTTCCAGACAATTCTTGAATGACGTTAGGTGATATACCAGCATTGTTATCACAAACTTGGAAATTTTTCAAGTTGTCCCTAGTAACTTCTTCCCAATCGGCATAAGCCATTTTACCATCAGGTTCTGTAGACAAGCTTATTGCCTCTCTAATAACTCTCTATGGTTTCGTCTACTGTGTTTTGAGGATCTTCAAGTGTTATGGTTTCATCCACTTCATTTTGGGACTCTGAAGGCAAATCACTAACCACCTCGACTTCATAGACTATGTCGACAGGGGTGTTTATGTCAATGAGTGGAGGCAAGTATTCATTGCAAATAATATTAGGCCTAATAATATCCGTACAATTTTGAGTTTCTGTTTCTAAGACAGATTCGTTGCTAACAACCAACAAGTTAGGAGTTAATACACCGCTAGGGCTAGGGTCAGAACCTTGGTCTAATAGGTTTTGGTATGGTATCATTGTAGGCCTAGGCATAGTCAAATATTTACCCTTACCGTATTGCAAGTCTTTCTTCTGTTTTTTCGGCGGTTGGTTTTTATCTTCATCGTGGTTTGACAGATTTTCATCTTCAGGTTCGGATACATTACAAGGCTGGTATTCATCCCCACTGTCAGCCTCGTCATCATCTTCATCTGACATGTATTCTTGCCATAATTTATTTAGCTGTTTAATCATTTCTTCATAACTGCGAGTCATTTCATTCAAAATATGATTATACAACTAGATTTACTGTAAAACTTAGCACTCATTAAACTTATACAATTAGATTTAAATTAAACTGAACTTAGCACTCATAAAAACATCTAAAACCACACAATAAACACGAAACAGACCTTTGTTGTTCAACCAAAGTCTATAACCTACAAATACAAACAAAACAGCTGGCTTGATGTTTTTGTGTGATGACACATTGGATTCACGAGGCTGGTAACACGACCTAAGACTAATACCAGCCCTGTGAATCCAATGTGTCATCACGGTCACCTGTGGTGACACTCTGGATTCACCGGGCCGTAAGGAGTCTCATTTAAGTGTACAGCCCTGTGCATCCTATAAGTCACCACAAATAAAATGTTATATAAATTTATTTAGAGACAAATTAAACATGATCTAATAAATTATATTAGAATAAAAACTCTAATACAATAAAAAAAACACAACTTTAAAAAAGGGCTGAGATTTTTTTTTTACATTAGGGCAGTTAAAGTGTTAAGCTATAATAACGAGTGACCACGAGGAAACGAAATAAAATACGAGGTGTGACACGAGTATAAATGCGAGGTTAGAATAATTTTGTAGGGCACACAATTTTTGTTTGGTTGGTTTAGAACATATAGACGCATGTCAATGCATCATGGATGCATGCAGTGGGATTACTTGTGCATTTTTTGATGCCGCATCAAAGTTGCAGCATCTTTTGTTGCGCAGGAAAAGATGCATAGTCTGATAAGGGCTTAGAGAATTTTTTAAGGATAGCCAATTAGAAATGTCGAATACTGTTTTAAAAGCCTATAATGGTACCGACATTGTTCCGAAAGGAAAATTTGTCGCAAAAGTAGCAGTGCAAGATAAGAGTAAGTTAGTTGAAATTTTAGTTATCGATAAGGGAGGTCCACCATTATTGGGCCGAGATGTGTTATCATGGTTAGGTGTAGGAATTTTTAATAATTTTTTTTCCATAACTGAGACACTAGAAGGTAAGTTAGAAAAAATTTTAGACAGTTATGCTGATTTATTTGATAATAAATTAGGTCATTTTAAGTATGAGAAAGTTAAGTTACAAGTAGTAGAAGGAACTGTTCCCAAATTTTTTAAACCTAGAAATTTGCCATTTTCTTATAAAGGTTTAGTAGAAGCGGAGCTTCAACGATTAGAGAAAGATGGTGTAATCACACCTGTTCGTGACTCTAGTTGGGGTACACCTCTTGTTCCTATTTTCAAAAAAGATGGCAGCATGCGATTGTATGCAGACTATAGGGTTTCTGTAAATAGTTTTTTAAAGGATAAGTATCCACTCCCTAGCATTGAAAATTTATTTGCGGATTTGCAGGGAGGCGAGAAATTTTCTAAATTAGATTTTGCACAAGCATATTTTCAGTTAGAATTAGAGGAGTCGACAAAGTTGCTTTTATCTTGGAGTACTCATAAGGGGATTTACAGGTTAGAAAGGTTGCCTTTCGGCATACGCGATTTTTCAACGCATAATTGAAAAAGTTTTGCAGGGCATAAAAGGGGTAACGATATTTTTAGACGATATAGTGGTAACGGGGACAAGCGATCAAGAACACTTGCAAAATTTAAATGTAGTTTTTAACACCCTCAAAGATAATTCAAATTAAACAAAAATAAATGCAAATTTTTTCAAGGTGAGATCACATATTTGGGGCAGATTATAAGTAAGGATGGTTTAAAGAAAGACCCAAGTAAAACCCAAGCAATTGCAAATTGTCCAAGGCCAGAAAATGTAACTCAAATTAAAGCATTTATCGGAGTGTTAAATTATTATGCAAAATTTGTACCTAACATAACGAAATTACTCTTTCCATTGTATGAGCTTTTGAAAAATAATGTTGAGTTTGTGTGGAATGTTGATTGTGAAAATTCATTTCATAAAGCAAAAGAGTTAATGAGTTCGGATACTATTTTAACGCATTTTGACCCTAAGCTTGATATTCAGGTAAATTGTGATGCCAGCGCTTATGGTGTCGCAGGGGTGTTAACCCATATTCTGCCATACGGAGCGGAAAGGCCAGTAGCATATGTATCGCGGAAGCTAAATGAGGCGGAGAGACATTATGCAGTTATTGATTTTACGATCAGTAAATTTTCAAAGTATTTTTTTTTGGTCCAATAAGGAATAAAATGTTTTTGGTTTTAGTTGATGCGTATACTAGATGGCCAGAGGTAGTGGAAATGTCTTCGACTACCGCTATAATTACTATAGACAAGTTGCGATTAATTTTTGCAACATTTGGAATACCAGATCAAATTGTGTCGGATAATGGACCACAGTTTACATCAGCGGAATTTCAACTTTTTTGTAAAAAAAAAACGGAATCAAACATTCTCTATCTCCACCATACCATCCCGCTAGTAATGGTGCCGCAGAAAACTGCTGTTAAGGCAATATTAAGTAAAGCTTTTAACGATCCTAAAAATTTAAATACATCAACTTCTTGCTTATTAGCCAGGTATCTTTTAAACTACAGAAATAATGTACATTGTACCACAAAAGCAACACCGGCATTTAGAATGTTTGGTAGAAGCCTTAAGATGCGTTTGGACAACATTAGACCAAATTACATTACAAAGCAAGAACATTTAGAGGTGATTAAGCAGGGTAGAAATAAAATATTTAGTGTGGGGGAGGATGTTTACGTTAAGAGATTATAGGGATCAGAATAAAAAATCTTGGATATTAGGGAAAATTCATAAAGTTTTAGGTCTACGGAACTACCTTTGTGAGATACCGAATAGCGAAATTATTTGGAAACGGCATTTAGGCCAAATTTATAACAGTTCCTCTTACTACATCTCAAGAGAATTCGGAAAACAATGTTACAAATAATTTTAAGTACACGACTAGAAATTTACTAGATATTGTAAATAAGCAACCTGAAGTAAGAACTGTATCAATTGAAATGACACAGATTCTCACTCCAGGCCTATTAGAGCTAGAAAGAAACCAAACCGTTTAGATTTATAATTACCAGGCAAGATTGTAGTTTTGTAATTTAGATGGGGAGCGATGTGATGTTTGTAGAATTATATTTAATAGCGTGTGTTGAGACACAGCCAACTTCAGGGTAGCAAGCACTGACCACTAACCAAAGAAAGACCAATAAATGTTAAGAAAAAAAGAGAAACAGGACGACTGCAGCGCACCCTTAGCAGCTGGATGAACAATATAATGTCGCGCCAAAATTTAAAATAGTTCGGGATGTTTCTTAGACAAATTTTTATTTTATATTTGTATAAGCAAAACGCCTAATAAAACATCATTTTTTTAATTGTTAAACAATATTGTAAAATACATGTATAAACAAAACTAGTCAATAATCCTAATAGTTTACGTACTATCTTTGCCAGTAAAGAATTGACCTACCTCATCATCTAGTAACGAATGGTTTAATATGAAAAATATGCGTTAAATTATATTCATAATAATAAATGACTAAAAATCAAACTTAATACATCTGTTCTTAGATAAAAATTACAAGCATTTTTATACGTCGTCTCTTTTCATTGTGTTCAAACAGTCGATAACATACATCGGTTGCTTGAAATTATAACCATATTTTTTTTATGTATACTTAAATATGCGATGGCAAAATAAACGTTTTATTTAGCTAGGTACATGTATCGATGATGTAGGTCAATTCTTTAGTGGCAAAGATAATACAAATAAATACAAATTTGAAATAGTTTAAATAACGACTTTTTGATTATTACCACATTTAATCATTAAATTGTTGAAACCAAAAAATTGTTATGTAAATAGATACAGACACCTTACAATAAAACAATTATTTTTTATAAGTTTTTAACTACAAAAATTATTTGGTTAAATGTCACAAGTTTTGCCATTTTCTATTAGCTTTCTTGGCTCTGTTGTGATCTTGATGTAGCTGTTTTATGTCTTCTAGGTATTTCCTTAGTACTAACCGGATTGTTTTATCTATAAGTATTGTTTTGGTGTCATATGCATGTTGCTCACATGCAAACCAATCAAAATTGACTTTCTCCCGGATCACAATTTTCAATTTGTTTAAAATGTGCTTCACATGTCCAAACTTGTTTAAATAAAAAACAACTGTATCATAAATTTCTTCTACATATAATACCAAGTTTTTATGCACATACTTTAGTCTCAATTTTGAGTCACCGTATTCTTTAAATAAAGTAAATATGTGTTGTGATTCTGGGTTGGTTACTAATAAACTAGTATGACAATTAGCACAGTCCAATGAACGTATTTTTTTTTGCTAAAAAACTACTCACATATGTAATAGCTTGGACGTCAAACGGATCTTTATCAAATGCAGAGTTAAATATTGGTGGAACTGTATTTAATAATTCATTTTCTTCATCATCTAATAGAGGCTGGCACAATTCAGAAGTATTTGACAAAAATGTTCTTAAGTTTTCTAAAATGTTGCCCTTATCTACTTCACAATTACTATTATATGTTCTTGTTGATACTAAATTGTTTAATAGACTAGTCTTTAATGCTCCTATAAATTGGAAACAAGCAGGATTAACATTTCCCGCGCCGTATTGTACAAAATAAATTTTCCAAAGCATCTTGATTTATTAAGCGTGTACGCAAAAACTTAAACCCTAAAGAGCGACATATATCCCAAATCAATTGTATTGCTTCTATATTGTTAATCCAACCATATTTAAAGGGCATCATGGATTTTGTAGTACCGGTTTTTTCATTAATAAATTCCCAACTTTTAATTTTAGGAATGATATTGTTCCAAAATTGTATGTGAGAAGAGTTTTCTGTAACAGCACACCTTAACCGTGGATTACATTTTCCAACACTTATGCCTGAAGAATTGAAACTATCAAATAAATTATTAATATCATGCACAAATTCTGCTGTCTCAATAGCTGATGATGGCATATTTACACTTTGGCTGATCATAGTTTCAATTGCAGCAGCCATTGTAGTACTCAATGTCTTTGCAGCAACTGACACTTTCATTTTAAGAAAATTATTATTTTCAATACGTAGATATGGTTCCCTAATTTTGCGTAACGTTTGAAATCTTCTCTTTTTATCATGATCATAGGCCATTAATAAATGAAACTTGGCTGTTTTAGTATTGTCATATTTAATTAAGTATTTTAAAAATGCATTACGGGTAGACTTTAGCAAGTGCGGAGGATCATACATTATAATCACTTTTTGGTTGTTAATAAAAAAAAATGGACCTTGTAGGTAGCACACTACGAAAATTTGATGAATACATTGAAAATATTCCGATTGAAATTATTGTCGCGATAGCAAAAGTTAATTACTGAAGGTTATTATATAAAAAATTGTTATTTGAGAATGGTTTGCATTTCTTTGTTGTAAGAAATTTGTGTAGGGTTAACTAAGGGCGGCCCCCAAGCAGATGTTTAAGTTGCGGGTGGAGGCTAAACTGCCTTTATCGAAGGGCAAGACAAATCACTAAATATGTTTATAAAAGCGTTGTGGAAATAAACCTGTCAGTATTCTACAAAAAATTACACCGCGCTCAAAGCATACGTTGTTCAGGGATTGAAATGTGATATTTGAAATACAGGTTTTCTACGGTTGATTGCACATGTTAATTAGAAATAATGTTTCTTTGTATAATTAAAGTCAAAAGCGTTCACACGAAATATTTTGATTGCTTTTGTTAGTTGATATAGAAAATAGGGGATGATGGAATAAAAACGTTTTGTTGTGCTCAGAACGGGGAGTCTGATTAGAATTTTCAAAGCGTGCGGGAGTAGATTTGAGATCGATTCGTGTTTGTTTAATTAGATCTTCTTTTCGTCGTTTTGTGTTAATCGATAAATCCGAGTATTTAAACATTTGTGCTGGTGAAAGCTTAAAAGGATAACCTGCATTGATAACGTAAGTAAAAGAAAAGATTTTACGGTTTGTGAAATTACACAGAAAAGGTCATTCTACCTACTCATTTAAATTGTTCAAGCCAAACTGAGACCCGGACCTGCAAAACTGTTGTGTTCATTGTAATTGCGCAAACATAGCGAAGCACGCTCTCTTTTCTCTCTTTATGTGTTCTATTTTGTGTATTGATAATTCCAACCTGTATTTATAATGATAAAACCACTAACGATCATAGGTATAAAATCAGAAAAGCTGATCCTAATGATCTATATCTATACAAACGTCCCTTTTGTTACCGTTATATGCCTATATGTCTATATTTTTGTGTTTTGTTTTATGCCTAAGAGGAATTGAGAGCGTTATTATCTTGCATTTGTAATAATACGTACTAGTCATGTGTGTGAATCGGTGTTGCAGGACTTTATGTCAGAGGTTTATACTTTGAATGGTTTTTCTGTGTAATCCATTATATCATTCATTGTTACTGTACATGTGTATCATTTATTGTGCTCGTATCCACAAATTTGTATGTGTAACGTACTTGCCCTCTTTCATTTGTGTCTACTTAAATAATCTGTAACCTGTTTAATTTTCTGTTGTTATTTTTTTTTATGTAGGTTGAATTTGTAATATGTATTACTAGAGTGCTTAATGTATTTTGTTGTTAATAACCGTCCTGATTGGTTAAACAAAAGGGCCACAGGATCGGGATTACACTTTTCCTTTTCTTTTTTTTTTAGATTGGTTGACGATCTTTTATTGTGGATACGATCACACTGTTTATATTTATTGCCTTTATGTGTAGTTATTGAAATTGCCTTGCATTTTATTTTGGTGATATTTAAATGTTGTAAGGTACGCCTTTTTAACTTGATTTAATGATGTCCTATGTTTTTTTTTGTGTTCTGTTTATGTCCGGTAGTCCCACACCCTGTATAATGCTTTATATGTAATTATTTAACTAAAAGCAGACAGGAATTGGTTCCAAAAGGGATCCTCTGTTTGTTATTTATTACTTGTTTATTTTTGCTTTAATTTGAATACCATTTATAGACCTGATTTTATGTTTATTTGTGACTAAACGTCGTTTTAGGCAATGTGATAGATTTTGTACGCCTTTAATACCGATAGAGTAGTGTTGATACCTATTTAACCCTTTGATTATGATTCACTTGTGTTATCTTATTTTTGTTTTTTTCTTTGTGTGATTATTATTGGAATAAAGGGAGTTTTCTTGGTGATTCTTTTTCTCCCGAGGTAAATAGGATGACGAGCGAATCACCAGGTAGCGCAACTCGTTTATCTCAATTACAGTTTTGTTTCATTTAATTAACTGCCACCTTATGCAACAAATTAACCTTATCCGACCCTATCTCCTGCGCATTACACAACGTAGGTTATTTGTCCCTAGACGATCACTGTTTTTTTTTATCAGGTTAGAATTTTGCGAGTTCTAGATCAGATTTGTAAATCAACTCTGATTATTTAATCACGGCCAGTAAGGGAGATTTAAGCTATTAATTGGAGTAAGCCTAACATTAGCCGACGTAGCATCATTCTCAGTGACATCAATTAAGCAATTAATCATAGCATCTTATCAGTCGAATTAAGATGCATCCTTTAGCTATTGTTTTGTCTCTTGAATTTGCATTAGTGCGAACAAGTACAAATTACACGTTTCATGATAGGGTACGTCTGGGTTACGACAACCTATTGTTTTACTTTATGTTTTTAATAATTTAATTGCCAGTCTGTTTGTTGGGCCTTGATCACATACTGTGCAAATTATGTTTAGGCCTATTGATTGCAATTGAGTGATAATTTCTATAATTAAATGTTTTAAATCTTTCCTTTTATGGTGTCTTTAGTAAAAAAATAAGCAACAGGTTGCTTCCAACCAGAATAAAGTCCTTGAACCATAAAAACTAAAGCATGATTAGCCAATTGTTTACTACGGCCTAAACTGCCTAGATCTTGATAACCAATTATGCAGTCATCAATTTCTGAATAAGTTAATGTTATCGATAAACAAATTTCATCAAACATCAGTTGACAAACTTTGTTTATCAGTTTTAATTTGGAAAATGTAATTTTAAGTTTTTCGAACAATTGCGAATTAATGCCTGTTTTAAATGTAACATTTTTAAACAAAGTGTTCAAGGTAGATTTGCATGGCAGTTTAAGGAACTTACTTAAAAATCTATAACACTTAGGGCCACGTTTATATAAAGCCAATGCAAATACCTTATTGTCTAAAGTCCACCTTGGATTTTTTTATAGATATTGTCAAACTGAGCTTTTATAAATCCTGCTCCGGAAGAACTCACATGTGACTCAATATCTAAAATTAGTTTAGTTGCAGTAGCACTTTCCATAGTTTTGAGGATATTCCTATTCTGTTTTAAATAATTTTTTAATTTACAAATTGTACCTCATTGAATTCTATTTAATTTATATAATTTCTGTTTCTTTGGAGACAAATCCTTAACTCGGTGGCAACCCATCTCTTGAACAATAGTGCGTTCACATTTTTTATTGGGGTTGAAGTTTAAAGATTGTTTTCGTTTCAAATTTGATTTCTTTGCGTTACTGGTTGAAGGTTCTGATTCTGGTAGAAACAAAACAGCAGCAGTTTCTGACGTAACACTTGCCAATGACTGGGAATGCACAGTATTTTCAGATGTACAGGGACCAGAAAAGTAATTGTGGTCCAGTAAAATTGAAAATTGTTGAGAAGGAGGCAAACTACAGAACTTTTTTTCGGGATTATTTGTAGAAGACTGGCATGTAAATATGGAAGGTGTAGCAAACTTATTCAATTTCTTTCGTTCTGTGCTCGTAAAAGAATTCTCAGCAAAATTATCTTCACAAATGTAACATTTCTTAAATGTAAATTAACTTGCTCTTGAGAACATTTATTAATATTATTAAACCAGATTTGCCTTTGATCTATCAATTTTGGAAAAGTAAAAAACCGTTTGTTTGTATGTCCCTTGCTAGTAAAATATGTGCTCCCACACTTAGGTACCTTACATTTATATTTATAAGTTTCCATTGTGAACCAAATTATACTTTTACCTAAAAAAAATCATGTACACAATAACCTAAGCTATTAAATAAACACTGTATTACCACATTGCTAAGAGCTATATTGTTTTGTTTCAAATCAATTGATAGGACTTGATTCGGATATCTGGAAACAATTATGATTAGCTATTAACATTACTTACGATAAAAGGTGGAACATGATTATAAGTAGGTATATAAGAAAAAGGTTAACCGGCATAACTTTCTTTTATAATAACTTACCATTTTCATTAACAAGCACAATCACTGTGAGTAACCATACTATGATATTAGTTTGATTTTTTGATGTTACCTTTAGGCCTTTGTGATAAAAATATTTATAATTGACTAGTCAATAACACACAGCTTTAAAAATTCAACTAATTAATTAAATAATTAGCACATGCACAAAATAGTGTAAACATTAAATAATTATAACTGCGACTGCGTCGGTGAAGTTTAGTTTAACCAGTTGCTCGTGGAGCGCTAATATCTCTATTCCTCTTTTGTCCTATGTTTTCCTTCGTCTTTCTTTGGTTAGTGGTCTGTGGTAGCAAGAATATATGTAACAAAAATGCATTATGTGTGCTGCAAGCATTCAGATTAACGATTGTACGTAAGCAAATAAAGGATTTAACGTTTTACCATTTTTTATTATATTAAGTTGCGTTACAAACACGACAGCAAGGGTGACAGAAAAAGAGAGATGAACTACATGTTAAGAATGCTGCCAGAAAGTTATAGTTACGTAGATTTAGTTGATGTGTTAAAAGAAGATGAACAAACAGTCGAATATGTAAAAAATAAAATCAAAATGTTTGACCTAAAGAGGAAAGAAGAAAATGGAAGTTTCAGACTACATTCAAATGCGTATGTCTCAGAGGCTGGGAAAAGTACAAGTTACAATACGAATAAGCAAGCACCGTCATGTGGGGGTACAAAACATTTTAAAAAGGATTGTCGACAAGCTGGAAATCGAGGGTCTTGGAATAGAGGTGGTCGACACCAGCAAGCAAGCAACCGTGGAAATTTTCAAGCAAGAGGCCAGAGTCATTGACTAAGAGGGTGTGACAAGGTTCAAGAGGTAGCCATCATAAACAAAGGGGTCAAGGTTCAATGAGCAGTTTTCGTGTAGAGATACAAACCTTAAATTGTAAATAAGGAGGTCGATATTAACAATAACATTAAGTGGTTATTAGATTATGGTTGTACTGATCATGTAATTAATGACGATTTTTTTTTAAAGTATAGTATTAAAAGAACCAAGAAAAGTAATAGTAGGTGATGGGAGAATTTTAAAAGCAACAAAAATAGAATCTGTGATTATTTATTTTGATGTGTATGGTAGAAAAGAAAAAATTAGGATGCAAAATGTTTACTTTGTAAAAGAAATGAATAAGAATCTTGTTAGCTACTCAAAAAATAACAGATTTGAATAAAATTGTATCGAAGGCTAGTACTTCTAAAATTTATGATAGGAATAATAGGTTAATTGCAGTTGCTTGAAAGGAAAATAATTTATATACAATGTTAAGTGACGTCATAAACAACCAAGCTAAAGTAAATTTGTCAAAGATTAGTACTAACAATGAAATGACGTCAAAAGGAAAATTGCATCGCATGTTAGGTCATGTGAATTTTAAGTATTTGGATAGTATGTGTAAAAATCAAATATTAAGTGGGTTGCCTAAAGACAGTTGTATTGAGAACAAAATGCGTTAATTTACCTTTTAAGAACAGCAGAAGTAAAACTAAAGAAATATTAGAAATTGTTCATACAGATTTAAATGGGCCACATGGAACGCTAGGTTATAGGGGTGAAAAATATTTTCTCACTTTTATTGACGATTATTGTAAATTAGTTAGGGTTTATACGATAAGATCAAAAACTGAAGCTTATAGTTGTTTTGTAGAATACATAAATGAAATTGAGAATGTGACTGGTAAAGCTATAAAAAAATTAAGGTGTGATAATGGAACTGAGTATTTAAATGATAGAATTTATTGTTTAGTTATGGAAAAGGGAATCGTTTTAAATGTTTGTTCACCATATGTGCATGAATTATGTGGGACTGCAGAAAGACTTAATAGGTCTTTGATGGACATGTCTAGATGCTTGTTGTCTGAGGCAAAAGTAAACATGGCGGTTTTGGCCTAAACTAGTGTGTACTGCTGCCTATCTTAAAAATAGGACATTAACTAATACTATTGAAAATGAAACGCCATATGAAATTGTGTTCAATAAAAAGCCTAGTATTGAATATTTACAACTACCTATATGGAAGTAGAATATTTGTGCGAGTGCCTGAAGAAAAAAGAATGTCAAAATGGGGCAAAAAAGCAGAGCTGGGAATTTTATTAGGTTATACTGAAGTTGGTTATAGGGTCTTGGTGAATAATATTGTGTTGGTAGCAAGGCTTGTTGAAGAGGGCGTTAAATGTATTGGGTTTAATGAAAACACATCTGAAAAAATCAGAGTGAATGTACGGTTAAGATGCAAGATGGAAGTGTAGCTGATTTAGAAGCTGAGGAAGAGTTAAGGAAGTCTGAGAGAAAAAGGAAAATTCCTTCTAAATATGATGATTACTATCTTTATAACAATTATACAAATGTAAATTATTGTAGTGTTGAGAACCCAGAAAATTTTGAGGAGGCGAGTGCAAATAATGAATCAGAATATTGGGTTAAAGCGATGGAAAAAGAAATTAAATCTTTAAGGGAAAATAAAACTTGGGATTTAGTTGAAAGACCAGAAAATAGAAGAATTTTAGACCTAAAGTGGGTTTACACAAAAAAATCCGAATAGTTTTAAAGCTCGATTAGTAGTAAGAGGTTATCAACAAAAAGAAACTAGATGATATTTATTCACCAGTTGCAAAAATGTTAACACATTCGCGGACACGCCTGCAATTACAGACACTCCTCAGAGGACGCGTCTGCAAATGCAGACGATATTTGACTGTCAATAGTGGACGCGTCTGTAACAGCAGTCGCTATTTCTGTAAGCGCTTACGGAACTTAAACATTATTGTCCGCCTACGTTTATTTGCTTTTCTGGGAATTGTCCCTCAAAAGCGATTTTGTTGGTATCTGCTCATGCGTTTACGCAAATTATTCTTAGCGCTAAGAAACGCACGACTGCGTTCGCAGACGGTTAGTGCATAAGATTACACAGGAGTGGACGTGTTGTGTCCTTAGACGTGGCAAGTATTATTTATTGTTTTTGTATCGTGAAAAAGTCGTTTGTTCGTGCTTGTTGTGTTGAGAAAGTAATATTTTTTGGTCAGTATGAATTCATAGAGGTTACTTTTATAGGTTACTTTATTACCTATTTTATTTATTTTTATAGGTTATTTTAGCGAAGAATCTATACAGTTTTTTTTTATATTTGTAGCAAACAGACGATACGAGAATGGATTCGAAAAAGGAGGCTCGTTTATTACAATTATTTCATGAAGTACAAACCGACGATGAAAATTACGACGGATCAGATTCAGAAGAGGGTCCTTTTGCAGGAGAGGATGATCGAGACCCCGATTTTTGTCCAAGTCGTGAAGATAACGCTAACAGTGACGTTACGATCAGTGCTTCAGAATCAGACGAAAATTCAGTTGTGGATAATTATGAAAGGACTATTGAAGGTATTGTTGGGAGTGACGTTGGAGGTAAGGTCCATTCATTTATGTCTGTTTTACAGGTACAAGCCACTTACATGGTAATGTCGAATATGGTGAAAATGATGAGTGGGAGGATATAACAGAACTTATGAGTGAAAATACAGAATCGACAGAAAATGCTATTGAGAATGTTCCTGAAATAGGTGATGACAGTACTGTTGTAGGTAATATTGAAGGTAATGCTCAAAACATCAACGAAGGTGATGAAAATGATGAGTGGGAGGAAACAACAAGCGAAATTCCAAATTTTAATTTTGATCAAATGTCTGCTGGCGTAAAACTGAATTTTGATCATCCTCCATCTCCTATTGAAGGTTTTAATTCTTTATGGAGCCAAGAAGTGATGGATTTGCTCGTTTTCAATACAAATAGTTATGGTAAAAAATTGGAAAAATCCAATAAACCTAAACGCAAACATGAGCGTTTTACTAAATTTGACGAAACGAACTGTCAAGAATTGTACAAATTTCTTGGCATATGTATACTTCAAGGTCAAATCCATTTTCCAACGATCCGCAAATTATTTTCTTTGGACCCACTCTACTATCATCCCGTATTTTCCCATACAATGTCAGGAAGACGTTTTGAACAACTTCTTCGTTGTTTTAATTGCACAACTGAAAATCAAAATACTGACAGACTTAACAAAATAAATAAGCTGCTTAGAACATTGATTAAAAATTTTCAAAACGCTTATTCACCTAATGAGCCTCTATCTTTGGACGAGTCTCTCCTCTTACACAGGGGAAGGCTTAGCTTCAAACAATATATAAAAGGCAAAAAGTTCATATATGGGATTAAGTTCTATGAACTGTGTTCTCCTGATGGGTATAACCATAGCATAGAAATATACAAAGGTAAATTAGCCTCGAATACAACTAATCCCGAAAATGTATCGAAACTTGAATCGTTAGTGTTTAGACTGATAAGTCCCTTCTTAGACAAGGGACATCACCTCGTCATGGATAATTATTATAAGTGTCCCTATGTCTAAGAAACTTCTAGAACGAAAAACGCACACGACTGGAACACTTCGATCTAACAGAAAGGGCAACCCAAAAACTGTTACCTCGAAAAAACTGAGAACAGGTGAACACATTTGGTTGTGGAAGGGTAAAGTCTACGTATCCAAATGGAAAGACAACAGAGAAGTCTTATGCATTACGACAAAATTTCACCCACGAATGGTTGAGACAAGAAATTCGTACGGGGTACAAAAAATGAAGCCAGAAGAAGTTCATCAATATAATCTTCATATGTCTGGAGTCGACAGGTGTGACCAACTCACTTTACTATAGCTGCCCGAGGAAGTCTGTGAGATGGTACAAAAAAGTTATCTTCCATTTACTGCACATAACCATCGTAAATAGCTTTTTATTATAGCGACAGATAAATGAGTCCAAAAGAAGCTTGTTGACCTTTAGAGAAGATATTATAAAAGGATTCCTCAGTATATCTCATGAAATAAAAGATGGCAGAAAACTGGTTACCGTGGGAGCGGTAAATTGCCGCACGACAAGAAATGCACCAGTAGAGCAACAGAAGCATATGCTCGAGAAAATCCCTCCACCTAAAGAAAATTATAAAAGAAAAAGCTACTTTCTAAGATGCAGACAGTGTTCTGCGAATGGGAAAAGAGGGCAAACCTCTTGGAGATGTAAAGGTTGTGATTCAAAACCGCCTCTTTGTGTAGGAGAGTGCTTCGAACAATTTCATTCCATTTAGTTTTGTTTTAGTTTATGAGTTGAAAAATTTAATTTCATTTTGTTTTGTACTTTTAGTTTATTTTGTTTTGCACTGGTTTAGTTTATTTTGAATAATATATGTTTTCGTTTTTATGTAAACTAAATAAAAGTTTATTTCTAATGAGTCAGACAGTTCATCCTTCAGTGGAAATATTTCGTCTGTATATGCAGACAATTGTCCCTTAAAATGGAGAAACGTTGTCTGCACATGCAGACAATTTTGTTTCTACACATCTAAAATTTTGATCTGCTGGGACAGGTCTGCAATTGCAGGCTAGGTTTTTTTAACAAAAAAAAACTATTTTTTTTAGTTTTGGTTATACATACAACATAGGTACATAGAAAATAACCCATAGAAGAAATTTCCAGTGTGTCCCACTGAGACCCCTAATTTGTTTCTCTAGGTCCGCGAATGTGTTAACTTTAAAAATTTTATTGTCATATTGCTGTCAGGAGGGGCTGAAACTGCATTCTTAAATGGAAAAGTATTGTCGGAAATTTATATAAATCAGCCTATAGGATATGAAGATGGTACCGATAAAGTTTGTAGACTGCAAAAGTCATATGGTTTGCGGGAAAGTCCAAGAGCATGGTATGAATGTTTTGACAAATTTACTAGCAAATTAGGGTTTGAACGAAGCAAGTATGATTATTGTCTATATGTATTAAATGAAGGAAAAGCAAAGGTTTACTTGATCTTATTTGTCGATGATATTTTAATATGTTCTATTAATAAGCATAAATTAGATAGTATTAAGTTGTTTTATGAACGATTTAAAATGAAAGATATGGGTAAAGTAAAGAATTATCTGGGTATAAATATTGAATATGGTATTAGAAGAAATGAAATTAAATCAAAAAACGTACATTGAATTTTTAGCTAGTAAATATAATATTGAAAATGCAAAGTTGTATAGTACACCAATGGAAGTAAACTTAAAATTAGAGCCTGCTAAAGAAATTAATGTTAATATGAAATACAGAAATTTAATTGGAGCACTTTTACATATTAGCACAGGTACTAGACCAGATATAAGCTACAGTGAAAATTATTTGAGTAGATTCCAGAATAGTTTCAATGAGACTCATTTTAGGTATGCTTTAAGAATTTTAAAATATTTGTATTTGACAAGATACTTGAGTTTAAATCTTTGTAAAAATAAGAGAACTGATATTTTAGATAGTTATGTAGATGCTGATTGGGCAGGTGATAATGTAGACAGTAAATCAACAACAGGTTATGTTCTAAGATTATTTGGGAATGTTATTTACTGGAAATCCAGAAAACAAAATAGTGTTACAAAATCATCTACATTTGCTAAGTATGTAGCTTTATCAGATGCGGTAAGTGAAATAAACACGTTGCGTGCCATGTCGCTCATATGTGATACCCAGCAACATTTAGCCAGGGGCCATGTCAATCATATTTGAGAGACACACATTTTTCATTGTTTGGCCATGTATATCATATGTGATACCCGCTACCGTGTATTTCAAATCGGGAATTGCGGGCGTGGCCTCTGGGGAAAGTAAAATGAACCTTGGTTTGAGAAAAATTGAAAGGTAGATTTGATACAACAAATAAGAGTAGAAGACAACCCTTTTCATCCCTAATTATTTGTTTTTTACTCACCCATGTGTAGGTCGTGTTTTTTTACCCCTATTTTATGGCCGCCCACGTGTAGGACGCGTTTTTTCTACCCCTATGGTTTCTTTTCGGAGGTCTTTTTCAACCCTTGATAGAATTTCAATGTTGTATTAAGAGCCTTTTTGACAGTAATTTTGTACTTACTCACGTGACGGGCAGATGTAGGCCTTGGGTTTGGTCTTGGGCTGGACCTGGAGTTGGACTTGGGCTAGGTCTAGGTCTAGGGGTCGGGGCTGGACTTGGGATAGGTCTTGGGTTCGGGGCTGGACCTGGTCTTGGGCTAGGTCTTGGGGTTGGAACTCGTCCTCAAGGAGTTGGGGTTTATAAATAAATAATTCTTTCTGTTTATCTGCTTTATTATTTATTCCTTATACCCAAATAGAAGAGTATCAAAGTTTTCTATCCTTCGTCGCTTAGAATAACTTATTCTATATTGTTTAGATTCAGGTCTAGCTATCACATTGCAGCACCTGTCTAACTATTTTTCTATCATATATAAAAAGAGAGTCTTTACTATTACTAAGTACCATATCTTTCATCGCTTCAAAGTTTATAACACGTGAGTTCTTATAGTTTAGGGTAATACCATTCACTTTACACACTGATTTAATTGTCTGTTCACTAGTTGAAAACACATTATAACTGTAGTTTTTCGCTCCTGCACTAACAAATTCGGCTATATAACTTCCTTCATCATACGCTTCCAATTCGTCGGTCATCTGGCCAAGGAAATCTCCGCAAGCTGGATTCTAGTCGTCGGGTTTAGCGACAAATATGACACTGTCTGTATCATAGTACAGAACGCGGCGATCTAGTTTCTCCAGGTAACTATATAATTCTAAACGTGCATGAGCTGTCGTAAGCGGATATGGACACATTAATAGTTTTTTGTGATTCACCTTCACCTTCAGGTCTATCCCAATTTATAACTACCACATTATTATTAATAATAAATAATAATTATTATTAATATGGACTGTACCTGAACCAATTTGAAAAAGTCGTTTGGCTCAGATACAATACTGCACTGGGTTAAATTTTCGCGTTGACCAAACTTACCCCAAAAAGAATTCAGCATTAGTTTAGCCAAGTACCTTAAACCGGGGTTTTTCTTAATATTATGCGCGCCCAGTCGAATCCCCTCCTTCTCATAATATTCTGTTACGTAACTCAATTTCGTGGCTTCTGACGTGCAATGGCTAGGCCATCCTGAACATTCCTGCTTGTTTTTTAAGAAATTATTAATGTAACCACTAAACAGTCCACCCTGTCTCGTGGCTTTGTCATATGCGGTTACCTCATACTCCCAAACTTCATAACATCCAGGACTTTATAGTTTTTAGAGATAGCCTTACGCAGCTCGTCATCTACAAACGTTCCAACGAAACTGCGCTCGGTCTCATCATGCTCACACCCCCTTTCATTTAACTCAGCACCGCAAGTCCTACATAACAAAAACATCAGTTTGCCATGCATTTTTAAGGGTAAAACAGGGTGGTAGAGATTAGAGGGCGGTAGTACTCGACATTTAAGTAAACCCTCCATCGTATCCAATGAAATGTTATTACAATCTAAACCTACATGAATTGTCGGATGACCTACAGGATACTTACAATATTTATTTACATAAGGGTATAACGAGCACACGTCATAATACATGATTTTCTCGTTAATGCCGTCACATTCATGATACAGTTTGCTAGCATTCGTGCGACCACCGTAAAATAGGTCTCGCGGGTTTAAAGGCTCGTCATCTTGGTTACCTAGATTCTGTATGAATACTCTCAACTCATCATTTGCAAGCAATAGTCTTTTAAAATCGCATTCACGCATTTCCACTAGGTTATACCCGCGCTCGCGTATAAACCGGGACCGAGCGGCCGTGTTTTCATTCCGGGCAAGCATGGATGTATTTACACCAAGCTTAGGATTAAAATTGGCTTGGTTAGGGAAACATTCCTCGCAACCGTGCCAATAACACCCCTGAAACTCGTAAACGGTATTTGATTCCGCACAATAACCGTCGACCTTAACACCTGCAGGTGTTCTAAACTCACGAGCTTTCACTGCGTGCTGTATGGTCACTTGTTGCGAATGTTCCACCCAGCGTAACCACTGTATTGCGATCTTTGATTGGTTTGCGGCACGTCTATAACCATCTTTAGGAATGAGCCCTATTGTGTTTTCTTCGAGGAAAAGCCTACGAAACACTTTATTGCAGGCACTAGCAATAGTGGTAGCCTCCTCAAACGGGTCGACTTTATTTTGGGTCGTGAAGGTGGACCAGAAACTCGTAATTCTGATTCTCGGATGTGTTGAAAAGGAAGGGAAAGTAGCCCTTGGACTCGGAGACATTGAAAGTTTTCGGAAATGCCGAGAGTGGTAATGGGATGAAATTAAGGGAGTCAATAAACCTAATATCGTTGCACTGAATGGAGATTAGTTTTAGACCGTTGGTGATGACTTTAGGTCCCCACTGATTATTATTAGCCAGCATACATCTAAGCACAAAACACCCATCGTATCCCTTCATGTTATGTGCGATGCATGTAACTTTAAATTTTCGCGCTCTCTCGGCAACATACGCTAGAGATAATTGAACAGGATCTTCCCTGAAAATGTGCACTCTTTCGCTACACGTCGAGCATCGCTCATTCAAATCGTCGATGTGCTGAATACAAGTGGAGCAAACATTCGCGGCACGCATAGATTGGGCTCATGCAGAAATCTATTATTCGTTCCGTCACACACCTTCTCTTGCATGCACTCCAAATCGTAAAAGATAAACAAACATAGATGGTGTACCATTACCGTTGTCACGTCGCACCTTGTTAATGGCCATGTAGCAGAGATGACTAATAGGTTTCTGATCCCGGCACGTGAAACAGTAGCTATATCTGCACCTATGTTTACCCTTTACTTCACTGGTTTTAAGACACTTTAAACATCTACGCAATTTTTCGCATAGCTCACTGTCCTTTGTGGTTTCTAAGGGATTCCTGCCCATAAAAATCTCTCCTGCAATCATTGGATACGATTTTAGGATTTTGAACGGAACAAGGTGGTTTCTGATGACACACGGGACACTGGTACATACGTTTCACATGATCTTTTTTGATATTATAACGTTTTTTGCACTGTTCGCAGTAATAGCTACAAGTAAATGCTGAAGTTAGGCTGGTAATTACGTTATAGTGCTCATCCTCGAGTATTAAATTTAAAACTACCCTACCCGGTTTCCTAGGACTCTCAAAGTAAACTGAATCACCTATTCGTGAATTATAAACTACAATGGTTTTGAAATGCCTGAATATGCTCGTAACTACCGCCCTGACTAAGATCTACACCACTGTTTTGACAAAGTTTTACAGCTCGCTCTTGAAGTAAAGGAAAACCCATTTCCATACTATGACGCATTGCATCGTTATTTCTGAACGCTATTGCTATAACTAGAGCGTAAGTTAAACAATTATTACCGTTCATTGTTGTCAGTACAACAATAATGCCCTGCTTTTTAGCCTTACAAAATCTTCAAATTTTAAACCCGTCCGATTTTTGCGTCCATAGCCAACAGGTACCGACACTCTATCCACGTTTAAAACTAACAAGTCGCTTGAGAAAAAACTAGCATTGCTCTGCATTACCTTCTCCAGCAGCAACATTATCACTTTCACCGACAACTGGTCCACTCTTCTAAATGACAAACCAATTGGTTTGTCAGGGTAATTTGGGTTCCTTAACGTGATCCCTACACGGTCTGACGGAGCCGCATCCTTGATAGTGTATGCATACAACTCCTCGAATGCACTCTACAAAAAGATATGTATTAGATAAATAACATTTTTAGTAAATGGTATATTTTACCTGCAGCCATGTTACGGGATTATCCTTGCACTTATCGTCATTAAAACTAAATCTTAATGTTTTACACATGGTATTGAATTTTTGATACATTTACTGTCTGACTCTCCTATTATATTTATATGATTGAACCCTGAGGATGGTCCAGCCTCTTGTTGCTGAGAACCTGAGCCCAATTGGCTTTGCTGTAATGTACTCATTCATTAAGTGAGACAATAGAAAATTAAAAAGACATACCGTTATGGAATCCTCCAATGCAGAAGTTTCCAACATCTCTTCATTATCAATCAGCTCATCCATATTTAATCGGACAGGGCTTCAAAAAATACTTAAAAATTAAAAAAATAAAAACAGTCATATACTTACACTTCATCGACCCATTGTGCTGCCTCTGCAAACTCATTATAAATTTCTATCGAATCGATAGTGTCGTTTTCACACAAGTTAAAAGTAACGATATTGTATGCGTTTTTAGCCTCTCGTCGGTTAACGCACCAGCACTGAATAACCCCAAAATCTGATTTACATCTAAAGACTCCATAGCAATAAGAAGGTAATGCTCTTCAAACAAGAACTAAATTAACTAAACCCTGGCGTACGCTTTTATAGTATTCCTCCAGATCCCCGACGCTAACTTTAAGGTTATCTTGAAGCCTGGTCTATCAAGGTGACTGCTCAATGTAAAATAAGCATGATGTTTATCTTTTAATATCAAATAACCATATCATTGAAGGTGAAGTTCGGTAATAATAACAGTTTGTATATATATACCAGAAATCATCCTTAATGAAAATGTAATAATTTTAATAACGTTTTTTATTTTAGTCAATCGCTTTATAACATATTCATTACGGCATAAACACTCATTGTTAAACTATATCAGTCGTTTAAATTCATTGAAAAATAATTTTAATTAACTAGATGTAAAAATACAAGTCAATTTTAAAAATCTAAGACCGTTTAAAAAGATCCCTTCATCATGTTTTATTACAGAGCAGCCTTTGATAGTAATCTTTAAATACATCGGCATTTTTATTCTCACATTATTTTAGCAGTTTAAATAGACATAATTAAAAAGCCTATTTTACGTGTCTAGACTGATCCTCATAATTCTACAATTAAGTTTTTAAATTGAAATATAATGATGTATATTTTAATCGTCTTTTTTTAATATCAAATGGTATTATGAATTTTATGACTAGAAAATATTTTTTAAAAGAAAAGTTTTAAATCTACATTATATAACAACAATGTGTTAGCAGTAATTAACTAAACCTATTTTTTAAAGGTATTAGAATGTCAGTATCGAAGTACATATGTTATTGATAACATCACTTTTACCATGTGTATAATTTGGTGAAATGTTCGGATTTGAAATAAGGCCTAATAGTATATTTGACAATGTTATACAAAGACACTAAAATTAATGTATTCACCTATTAGATAATATGATGTTGTCTTGCTTAGTCTAAAATATTGTTGAAATTGAATATTGTCAACATCTGTCACAGTTCTTTCTATATAGTTAGTTACCTTAGAAATTTACGTCCTTTCTTTACAATACATATATCAGCCTGATCTGATGAGTGTGTACTTGAATCACTTTCTACTAACTGTGACTTTGATCTAAAATATTCTTCCCAATCCGAGTCACTATCTTGTTCCATAAATTCTTATTTTAAAACACCATGCTTTCATTTATAGTACAGAAATAGCTACCAACTACTTACCATAAGTAAATTCTCCATGTTCATAATTGATATGTACAATTGCAAAACACTCGATTAGAAATATTAGGTTAGGTCATAAGAAAAAAACGGTTATGCAAACCCGTTCTTTTTCATCTCAGCTCATTTATAAGATTTAGTCAGTTAATATTCTCAACTTGATGTGAGTTGAGTGGTGAAAAGAACGCAGTAAGTGATGTAAAACGTGGTGATTAATAAATCATTTCCTTATCGTGAATTAATAGAAAGCTTATTGTACTTAACAAATAAAACACGCCCGGATTTAAGCTTTGCGGTAAATTTCACAAGTCGGAAAATTCTATCCAAAGTGATGTAAATAACTTAAAACATATTAAAATATTTAAAAGGAAACCAATGTTTAGGAATATGTTACAGAAATGGTAACGATATAAACGAATTACATATTGTGATGCAGATTATGCTGGACATCTTGACACACGAAGGAGTACAACAGGATATATAATCATGTTAAATGGTGGTCCAATTAGTTGGGCTTCACAAAAGCAACCAATAGTGGCATTATCAACAACTGAAGCAGAGTACATCTCAGCAGTAGATTGTTGCAAATAATTAATTTATCTCAGGAACCTTATACAGGAGGTGCGGAATTGAAAAGTAAAAGTGGTGTTAAAAGTTGATAACAAAAGTGCAATTGATTTGGCTACGAACGGAATTGTAAATCGGGGAAGTAAACATATTGATGTTAGGTATCATTTTTTACATGAAAAAGTTGCTGAAGTTGAAGTACAAATTGAATATTGTAATACTCAAGAACAAGTAGCAGACATATTCACAAACCCTCTTGAAAGTAAGAAATTCATGACCTTCAGAGACTGCTTCATGACAAAAATATTAAATTAAGAATTGCTAATTGTATTTTCTTTGTATATTAAATATCTAGTATAAGAGTAGTTAAGGTTAAGACCCCAATTTCCTTTATTTTATTAAAAGGAAACTTTTATTTAAGAGGGGGTGTTGAGAATATTAAATTAATTAATAAATAAAAGGTTCCTATAAAAATATCAATGTGCGCAACTAGATGGCGACAGACTGATAGGCAGGCAGACAGACAGACAGACCCACCCACACGCATACACACACGCACGCACACACACGCACCCACCCACGCGCACGCACGCACACACACCAGTTCGGTTGCGGTAAGACGTGTTTTTCGTACGCTCCCGGTTTTTGCGAGTTATTCAAGTAAAAGAAATAAATTTTAGCAATACAGCATTTCTTTTAACATAATAGTGTTTAGTTGCAGACGTTTATTGTTAAAAAATGGAACTATGACATCGTTTTTCCTTAAAAAGGTTTTGTAAGTAAATTTGTATTTTAAATATGCAGTGACAACTGACAGTGACAGTTTAAAAAAAAAACGGTAGTTTTTAGTGTATATAACTTCTAGTTTTCTTATGAAAATTGGAATTATTTAAATTTTCGGTTTAGGAAGTAAATTAAGTGTTACATAGATAGTGATAAAGACACATTATATGTACGTGAAGGCCGTAATTACGGCCTTCAGTCTTAAGGCTGTTTGGATATCGAACAAACATATTTCGTAAACACAATTATTTATTTGCGAATACTTGAAGAATGAATAGTACTATACGGAACACGGAGGTTTCTGATACCAGGAATTCCGAAATTTCAAATGAATCTTGTACTGTGATTAACAATGACTGTAATTTATACTCCAATCTACTTAAATACACATTTCCGAAAAAAGAACAGGCAATAATATTACCATCAATAGAAAACATTTTGGTAAAAGATTATGTTATGGGAGTTGGATCTATGATAGGCCCAAAAAATGTCCTTTTTGCATCCAGAATTTCAAACAATAGAATATGCATTTTCTTATCATCTAAAGAAGTAGTTCATAATTTTATAGTTAATCATAGTGGAATCACAGTTAATGGGATTTTTATTTTTGCACGAAAGTATGTTACACCTGCACAAAGAATTATATTATCTAATGTAGGTCCAACTTTACCACATAATGTGAATGAGCACCGTTTAAGAGATAAACTGGTAAAAATGGTGTCTCCGGTATCCTTTATAGGAGCCGGAAAAGGTATTGAAGACTACAGTCATCTTTACAGTTTCCGAAGGCAAGTGTATATACTTCCAGACGAAACTAGAAGTTTACCAGACTCACTCCTTATTAAGTTTGAAGGCGAAGACTACCGAATTTTTCTAACTAACGGTCAGATAAAATGTTTTAATTGTAAAGAGTTTGGGCACATAGCTAACAAATGTACCAAAATTTTAGAACCTCTGACAGTTTCAGATGTAGGAGCTCAACCTTCAGTTCCAAGGTTATTTACTGAAATAGAACCTACAACTACCTTAATAACCGAATGTGAGCCTATACCATCCGAAGATGCTAATACATCAGAGCCTCAAAGTAACGCAATCACCTTCTTAGGTGCTTCTTCTAGTACGTCAAGTGATAACACAATACAATCCAGCAACTTAGATAGTGCGAAAAAGAGGCCAGCAACATCAACGACCTGTTCTAGTACCAATGGAAGTTTACAGGAAGTATTTGAACTCAAACGCGATTCTTTCTGCGATGGCAAGGAAGGAAAAAGTCCTACAAAAAAATCAAAAAGAAGTCTAACACCAAATGATGATGAAGAGATAGAAAAAATTGCACATTTATGGCCACATAGAGATTTTATATTGGAACATGTCGACTTAAAGCATTTTTTGATAAGCGTAAAGAACAGTGAATCTCCAATTCAGGTAGCAAGAGAATATACGATGGATATTAATGGGCTAGTTCATATGATTACATTGATACAACCGTATTTTACAACCAGAGCTCTTAAAGAACGATGCAAGAGATTAATTAAATGTTTGACCAAAACCTTCCAGAAAGAAAAACTTACATCGGACTCAGAGTCTGAGATATTGCAATCTTCACAGTATTCACTTATCTCATCTCAGGAATCAAATAAAACTCACTTATAAATTTAATAATAACAACAATGGCTCAATTACTTGAAATAGTCACATTAAATGTTGAGAGTATCCAAAGCGATTTTAAATTTCAGTGTTTGCAACATTTTATTGAAAAGCACATACCCGATATTTTGTTGTTACTAGAAACCAATGTGATAGATGCACAATATAAAATATTAGATACTCAATATAACTATATCTTTAATCCGAAAATCGCAGATTATTCAGGAACAGCAATAGTTGTCAAAAAGAAATACAATGTTAGAATAACTTCACAACATGTTATTGAAGAAGGATATTTACAAAAAGTAATGTTACAATTAAATAACGATATATATGGCATTTACTCCATCTATATACCACATAATTTAAAAACAGCTCTACAAATAATGCATAAGCTAAACTCCGAAATGGAACTCATGAGGAAACAAAACATCAAAGTAGTAATTGGAGGAGATTTTAACTGTACGATGGATTCATCTATAGATAGAATGCAGTCATCTGAAAGAAATGCAAGGATTAGGATTACTTTAAAGAAATTGGTAAACCACAACAAACTCCGTGAGGCATATCGTTTCTGGCACCCAACCTCAACAGGATACACCTACTTTACGAACAAGTCAGCATCAAGAATTGACTATTTTTTGTGTGACGCATGTACAATTAAGTTAAATCAGTATCCAACTTTTTGTCCTTTTCGGATCATCCAGCTGTTGAACTAGAATAGAAAACGTGTGTGAAGATAGCGACGGCCATCTGAGCGACGGAGTGACGTCATCCACCAGTATGCGTATAACGAAACGTGCTATACAGAATTACATTGATGGTTTTTTATTAATAATTTCAACGCTATGGAGGTAAAGTAATTGTAATAGCAACCATGCAATGTATATAGCACAGGACCTCTTATAATGAAGTATAAACCATTTTAATAAAGTAATATAAAAGTTATAGCTTGGGAAAAACCGTACCTACATCCCTAGCGGACCATCCACATACATGCCCCGTTTTTAGACAAACTATTGGTGCTTCTGCAATTAATTAAATTATTAGACTTTCGCAAAAGTATGAAGTATCTTAACCCGAAATTTCAATCGATTTCGTTCATAAATAACACAGTTAGAGACCTGGCAACGCTTCAAGACGCGCTCATTCCGCGCGGGCAGCGACATCCGTCTCTCGTTTTTAGGAAAACTATTGGTGCTTCTGCAATAAATTAAATTATCAGACTTTCGCAAAAGTATGAAGTATCTTAATACGAAACTTCAATCGATTTCGTTCATAAATAACACAGTTAGAGACCTGGCGACGATTCAAGGCGCGCTCATTATGCGCGGGCAGCGACATCCGTTTCTCGTTTTTAGAAAAACTATTGGTGCTTCTGCAATTAATTAAATTATCAGACTTTGGAAGAAGTATGAAGTATTTTAATACGAAATTTCAATCGATTTCGTTCATAAATAACACAGTTAGAGACCGGCGACGGTTCAAGGCGCGCTCATTACATGCGGGCAGCGACATGCGTCTCTCGTTTTTAGGAAAACTATTGGTGCTTCTGCAATTAATTAAATTATCAGACTTTTGCAAAAGTCTGAAATATTTTAATCCAAAATTTCAATCGATTTCGTTCATAAATAACACAGTTAGAGACCGGCGACGGTTCAAGGCGCGCTCATTCCGCGCGGGCAGCGACATGCGACTCTCGTTTTTAGGAACACTATTGGTGCTTCGGCAATTAATTAAATTATCAGACTTTCGCAAAGGTATGAAGTATCTTAAAGCGAAATTTCAATCGATTTCGTTCATAAATAACACAGTTAGCGACCTGGCAACGCTTCAAGACGCGCTCATTCCGCGCGGGTAGCGACATCCGTTTCTCGTTTTTAGAAAAACTATTGGTGCTTCTGCAATTAATTAAATTATCAGACTTTCGCAAAAGTATGAAGTATTTTAATACGAAATTTCAATCGATTTCGTTCATAAATAACACAGTTAGAGACCGGCGACGGTTCAAGGCGCGCTCATTGCATGCGGGCAGAGACATGCGTGTCTCGTTTATAGGAAAACTATTGGTGCTTCTGCAATTAATTAAATTATCAGACTTTTGCAAAAGACTGAAATATTTTAATCCAAAATTTCAATCGATTTCGTTCATAAATAACACAGTTAGAGACCGGCGACGGTTCAAGGCGCGCTCATTCCGCGCGGGCAGCGACATGCGACTCTCGTTTTTAGGAAAACTATTGGTGCTTCTGCAATTAATTAAATTATCAGACTTTTGCACAAGTCTGAAATATTTTAATCCAAAATTTCAATCGATTTCGTTCATAAATAACACAGTTAGAGACCGGTGACGGTTCAAGGCGCGCTCATTCCGCGCGGGCAGCGACATGCGACTCTCGTTTTTAGGAAAACTATTGGTGCTTCTGCAATTAATTAAATTATCAGACTTTGGAAAAAGTATGAAGTATTTTAATACGAAATTTCAATCGATTTTGTTCATAAATAACACAGTTAGAGACCTGGTGACGATTCAAGGCGCGCTTATTACATGCGGGCAGCGACATGCGTCTCTCGTTTTTAGGAAAACTATTGGTGCTTCTGGAATTAATTAAATTATCAGAATTATTTATGACCTCAATGTGATAGATAAGTCTTGCTTTATTTCACGATGAAACTTTCCTGTTTAAATTATTTGCTGAAAATTACAGGGGTAATTTCCAAGAAAATTGTGAAAGAAAAATGAACAATTATAGATTAAACAACATGCGTTGACGAATTGGATTATGGATGAGGGTGTGGTTACATTATTATCCTTCACTTATTTTATTTAATTTTTATTTGACATGTAATTACCTAAAAGTAATGCAACATGATATATAAAGACTCATTGTTATGATCCTTGAGATAATTTTTCTGTTGAAAGTGAAAGCAATCAGAATTTTTTGTATGAATAACTGCGCAAATAGCCTCAGTTGAAATATTGACACTATTACATCAAGCTTCCGCCCTTTTTTTTTCTTTAAAGCAGATGTTGCAATTCCATTATTATAGTCAAGTTAATGTCTATGTAAAATGAATGGAATTTTAATTATTTTTGTAATCCCTTGGCATTACCAGTATGCCGATCACTTTAACGTTGAAGGAAATAGGCGATTAGGGAAAATTTTATTTTATTAACAATAAATTAAAAATTAAAACATTGCAATCGTCATTTGTTTGTCTGCAATCACGCCTATGATCTTTAGTTTACAACTCAACAACAGGTACGTCCCATTGCATTGTTAAAGGATTAGCAACCTGTGATAAATCACTTACGTTGTAACGCTATAGTATGGAAGCGGTATATCCTAAAACAAGTTTAAGAAATCTATTTAACTTAATACAAAATCGTGTACCGCTTATTTGAAAAGTGAATGAACTATTTTAATATATTCCTCCGCTTCGTTTCTGGACAGACGATAATTGGTTGACCTAGTAAGTATTTTAAAATCGTCAAACGTCGAATTATGCATGTCGAATTTATAAAACAGTGCAAAATTTAATTTTAATTTATTGTTAATAAAATAAAATTTTCCCTAATCGCCTATTTCCTTCAACGTTAAAGTGATCGGCATACTGGTAATGCCAAGGGATTACAAAATAATTAAAATTCCATTCATTTTACATAGACATTAACTTGACTATAATAATGGAATTGCAACATCTGCTTTAAAGAAAAAGGGCGGAAGCTATGATGTCAATATTTCAACTGAGGCTATTTGCAATTCATTGCATACAAAATTCTGATATCTTTCATGTTGCAACTATTAGAATAAAAATTATCTCAAGGATTGTAACCCCATAACAATCGTAAGTCTTTATATATCATGTTCATTTTTTGGAATTACACTTGTCAATATCAAAAAATTAAAAAAATTAAGTGAAATAATAAGTAAACATCATCCATAATCCAATCGTACGCATTTTTAAGTATAATGCGATTATCTTCACATTGAGTCTAATTTCGATAATTTAATCAGGAATAGTTTTCTAAAAAGCAAGACGATGTCATTAAGTCGCGCCGTCGTCAGTCTCTAACTGTGTTATATGAACGAAATCGATTATTTCAATTATCATACTTTTGCGAAGTCTGATAATTTAATTAATTGCAGAAGCACCAATAGTTTCTAAAACGAGAACGATGTCGATGCCGCATGTAATAGCGCGCCTTGATCGTCCCAGGTCTCTAACTGTGTTATGAACGAAATCGATTGAAATTTCGATTAAATACTTCATACTTTGCGAAAGTCATATAATTTAATTAATTGCAGAAGCACCAATAGTTTTCTAAAACGAGACGATGTCGATGCCCGCGATAATGAGCGCGATCGTCGCCAGGTCTCTTGTGTTATGAACGAAATCGATTGAATTCGTATTAAGATACTTACTTTTGCGAAAGTCTATAATTTAATTAATTGCAGAAGCACCAATAGTTTTCCTAAAACGAGAGACGGATGTCGCTGCCCGCGCATAATGAGCGCGCCTTGATCGTCGCCAGGTCTCTAACTGTGTTTATGAACGAAATCGATTGAAATTCGTATAAATACTTATACTTTTGCGAAAGTCATATAATTTAATTAATTGCAGAAGCACCAATAGTTTTCTAAAACGAGAAACGGATGTCGATGCCCGCGCATAATGAGCGCGCCTTGAATCGTCGCCAGGTCTCTAACTGTGTTATTTATGAACGAAATCGATTGAAATTTCGTATTAAGATACTTAATACTTTTGCGAAAGTCATATAATTTAATTAATTGCAGAAGCACCAATAGTTTTTCTAAAACGAGAACGGATGTCGATGCCGCGCATAATGAGCGCGCCTTGAATCGTCGCCAGGTCTCTAACTGTGTTATTTATGAACGAAATCGATTGAAATTTCGTATTAAGATACTAATACTTTTGCGAAAGTCATATAATTTAATTAATTGCAGAAGCACCAATAGTTTTCCTAAAACGAGAGACGGATGCGCTGCCCGCGCGAATGAGCGCGTCTTGAAGCGTTGCCAGGTCTTTAACTGTGTTTTATGAACGAAATCGATTGAAATTTTGATTAAATATTTCAGACTTTTGCAAAGTCTGATAATTTATTAATTGCAGAAGCACCAATAGTTTTCCTAAAACGAGAGACCCATGTCGCTGCCCGCATGTAATGAGCGCGCCTTGACCGTCGCCGGTCTCTAACTGTGTTATTTATAAACGAAATCGATTGAAATTTCGTATTAAAATACTTCATACTTTTGCGAAAGTCATATAATTTAATTAATTGCAGAAGCACCAATAGTTTTTCTAAAAACGAGAAACGGATGTCGATGCCCGCGCATAATGAGCACGCCTTGAATCGTCGCCAGGTCTCTAACTGTGTTATTTATGAACGAAATCGATTGAAATTTCGTATTAAAATACTTCATACTTTTGCGAAAGTCATATAATTTAATTAATTGCAGAAGCATCAATAGTTTGTCTAAAAACGGGGCATGTATGTGGATGGTCCGCTAGGGATGTAAGTACGGTTTTCCCAGCTATAACTTTTATATTACTTTATTAAAATGGTTTATACTTCATTATAAGAGGTCCTGTGTATATACATTAATGGTTGCTATAATTACTTTACCTCATAGCGTTGAAATTATTAATAAAAAACATTCAATGTAATTCTATATAGCACGTTTCGTTATACGCATACTGGTGAATGACGTCACTCCGTCGCTCAGATGGCCGTCGCTATCTTCACACACGTGAAATACTTTCAGAACAACACAATGAGTCATGACAAGCTGCGCGAAAATCAGCTGGTTTGCCAGTGGCGTTGCACGAAAATTTCATAAATGGGTTATGAGGTTAAACAGCAATGTTACAAATTGAAGTTAAACCAAGCGATAATTTATATAAGACTATGTTTTGTGAAATTTAGCAATTATAGCTTAGTTTACACGATTACAAATAGGCGCAGTTTTGTTTTGGAGCTCCTTGAATACTTGTCATCAACAATGTCTGCTGAATAACTTTATTTACAGAATAACAAAATGATCTATATAAAAGTACAATCTTATAATTTATCCTAAACTACTGTAAAATGATACTTGTACCTGCAAAGCATGAAAGAAAACCTTAATATCCGGCTCTTTGAGGGACAGTGTAATAGTATGTCGAATGTGTTGAAACTTAATAAACTAAATATACTATTTGAAACGCCCCCAAAAAAGCATATTGTATTTTAGAAAACTATGTAAACAAATTCACATTAATTAAAACGTAGATGTGTATAACAAAAGCTTTCAAATTAATAACACAAGTAGTAAAGGAACAAGGACCGCACCAGATTCTTATTAGTTTGAATGCGATCACTTATTACTTTGATTTAGGAGTAAATTATTTAAAAAATTTTTTTTAATTTATTTATTCAAAAACAGAATATAAAATGAACACGTAAATATTTACAGAAATATAAAACGCTAACTCACAAAAATGAATTGAGAATTATAATTAAATCTTTCACTAAAATTATGCCACAAAACAACTTCTGACAAAAATCTAATCATAGGAAATTACAATTGCTAAAGTTTATTTTTAGTATACCTAATGTAAAATTCTGGTAAATAGGTTATCATAAATACATACGAAAACAATTAAGAAATGATAGATTTTGTTTTAGGGTTTAAACAATTGAATCAACACACTTCATTTTGGTTGAAACTACACATTCACCTTAGTTTTATAAAATTCACAAAACATTAAATAGATCACGATATAAGGTGTGTTTCATTGTGGGAACTGAACAAGTTGCAAAGTACCTATAATGTGTGTAAATTGTAAATATTCCCTAATAAATTATTTTATTCTGTGCTCGGCCCTGCTTGTTGTAAGTCAGAGTCAGGCAATAGAGAAATTCCAAGATCTCCCTCATCTTCATCATCGGAAGATTGTTCAGTAGATTCATCTGAATCGCCTGTATTTACAACGAATCTAAAATCATCATATGATTTGTCAAACATGTGTTCTTTGTACTTGTATTCTTCAACTACTTTATCAACATGTGTGCATATGTTTGCCCAATCTTCAGGAGTTATCGTGGCAAATTTTTCTTCAGCTAATTTTATTACATCCTTTAATTTAAAGGTAGTATTTCTAGAAGCAACGTAAGGTAAAGTGCCCATTTACTGACCATGACCCAATTATTGACCGACTTTTCCTATAAATAGCTGGAATAAGATTTTTTAAATAATTAGATGAAAACCAAATCATTTGTTATTTTTATGATATACTTCTCTGTAAGTTTTTTAGAACTTTTCTTTTTTATGTTATTTACATTTCGCGCCAGAAAATCTTATAGTGAACCGCGCGGGAGAACCAGTGACTTCTACGGAAGCCCGGTAGGGCAATCGTATTTCCTCCCACCACACTTACTACCTCACAACACGGAATACCTAGTTAACGCGTCACAACTAAGAAATTCCGAGTTACTGCGTCACAACTCGGATTTCTCAGAGTTAATACGTCATAACTGGGATTTTCCTGTCACCAGTTGAATATTCATCTTTGTGTAGGTTAAATGAAATGTTTTTATTTTTAATTTGTTTTTGTTTAACGTCGACGTGAAAAATGAAAACGAGAGATAAAGTAGGTAATTTGTATAAGTTATATTATATAGCGTACGTTAGGCATAGTATAATGATATATCATTATACTGTGGTATAGGTATGCACTAAACAAATAATGTCTCACTTTTTTAAAACGAATCGTACATGTGTTTACTTGTATAAGTACAAACAAAAAATAAAATATGTCATTTTAATAATGTAAACGTGTATTACTCATTTGTTAACTGTTGATTAAAGTTTTGTTTACTTTTTACAAATTGTCATACAAATATATACCTACCTATTTTAAAATTTATTTGCATCCGTGCTTAATCTGTATTGACGCCTAGGTATATAGTGAGTCTGGAAGAACATAAAATTATAAGAAATCTATGAGACAAAACAAGTTTTAGTAAAACTTATTTAGGACTTCATGATATAATAAAGTAATGGAAAAATATGTATGTTGTACATTACATCCCAAATCTTATTTTAAATAGAAAATGTTTTGGTTAATTATTTTGATTTCTTGATGAATTTTAGGTAATTCAAAATGTATTAAGTTCAAATAGTTACCTATTAAAATATTGCAGATCTTTCTGAGTATTGCAGGTAAAGGAAAATAGTTATGTGAATGCTGAAGTACTGTTAGTAGTAACGTTTGTTGATTAACTTCTTCGTCCAGTACAGCAATTATGCTCGCCATTACACTTTTACAAAATATTAAGTCGTAAGAACACCTTCTGTAGAGTTTTACTGCTCTCAATTCACACACTCATGTATACAATTTGTGAGCTTCGTTTTCAAAGGAAATAATTTTTTCATTAATTTAATATTCTAGGTATTTGTAACTATTACCGATGGAGCTACTAAATTGCTGGTTCCTACCAATAACGGTAATTTAGAGGTTGCTCTGGTAAATCAGTATTTTCCTAGTGCACTGGGGTTAACCTACAAAATTGGGAATGAAGAACGGGTAGTTGAAAAAGAGACAACTTATTATAAGCCTCCTTTGAGACTGGTTAACGAACCAGGAATATGTATGTTCCATGACACATCGGTAAGTTTGTCAAATATTTTTATTTAAAATAAATTAACCAACACAACAGAAATAATGTCCGTTTATCTGCTGTTTATGATAACATAAATGAATTTTAACATTGCGACTATACACTGGGATACTGGAGAAAATAACTGTTAATAGATGATTTTTAATTATAGGAAATAAGCCATCACATGTAGATAAAGTGCAAAGGTTAATGGAAGCAATAAGGCAGCAAAAGCGAGATTGTGCTGGAGGAACCATGGCAAATAAACATAAATCCAACATTACTGTGCAAACTAAATCTAATAAGATGTTGAAGGTATAATAAGTAACATTGATTAATTGGTAATAGTAATATTATCTGGAATATAAACCTTTTCATCTTTATCCACCATTAGTCAACAGTCTATTAATTAATAAATTTACAGTTTACGTTAACCTAAAAAGAGTTTTGCTATGGAGTAGTTAAATCAAAAATAGCACTTTAACTATTAGTGCTAATAAGTGAAGTATGTCTTACGTTTGTATTGTATTGTGTTTATAAGTTTGTATTATATTGTGTTTATTTTTTGTAGGTAACTAAACGAAACAAATCTAAAACTGTAAAACTTCAGGTAGGATGGTTGCATAAATCAGGAGACAGATACTCTCAAATGAAGTCACCAGAAGGAGGAATTAGGGTGCTTGAAGTGAAAGACAGTGATCATTTAAATGTCGCATGTTTAATTGATAATTTACAAAAACTTTTTGAGTACATCAATTTACAAGAGGAAAATATGACATGTAACTTAGGGTACTTCAATGGGAGTATTATAGAAGATTTCCAAAATAATGAAGGTATGTCATGTGATTTGTTTGAATATTTTCAATGCAAGGGTTTGGTCCTTCAAAGTTCCGTTGTTATTTATTGACCACTATAAAAAGAGGCAAATGATACTTCTCATCAAGATATACAAGACCAAGATGTACAAAATGCTGTAGATGATGTTTTACAATTTCCTGGCATTTTGCCAGAAAGAAATATAAGTAACAAGCAAGAAAATGTGACACATTCTTTGTTAACAGATTCGAATGTAGTCAATAATACATTGTTGGTTCCATTGGATGGTATGAACAAAATTATTGTGCAGTACCTTAAACTTACCAAATCGAGATATAGTTATAACACTGTTGTGTGTATATATTCAGATGAGAATAATTGCATTGACGACCTTATATCTAGACAATCAGAAATGGAATGGTCCAAGGAACAAAACATTTTAAGCTTTAACTTCCAAATATGTAACATAACCTGCCAAGACAAATGCTTCTTAAACATAACCTATAACGACAATCTTCATTTGTTTGAATATGAATTCCCAAGTGTAAGTGGACCGATAGTTCCACACGCAATTCAACACGATATAAATGAACTTGTTGGACTTCACGGAGAAGAAATTGGAATAGGTGTCATACCATCATGTACTAATAAATGCAATCCAATTTTTACGTGGTACTTAGATGGAGGTTGCTTATATAAAGAACCTATGATGTACTATTTAAAAATCTTTAGAAATGGTGATTATTCGTGTCACATAGAGTGCAATGAGAGTACTGACAAAATGATTTCAATGTCAATTACGGTAGATCTGTTTCCAATAAACGAAAATGTTAAAGAAAAATCTGTAGAGCCTCAAAGAAAAATCATCAGTTGATTCTTTTTGATGTCGACAACTCAAGTGTACATACTTCATATGAAGTCTGTGTGACTACTGAAAAGAGTTGGCACTCCTATTACCTGTTGTTCCAAAATCCGAACTTATATTTTCAAACACTATCCTAGGATGTGGAACTCAAGGAAAAGTAACTCGGGATCTTGGCTTGGTACAGATGTTGCAATAAAAGCATCCGTGTGAGTAAGGGTGCACAGAAGACACTCGCAATTAGAGAAATAAGTGTGCATGCAAAAGTAAGACATCCTAATATTGTTCAGATTATGGTGTAGTTATACTACCAACATGATACATTTGGTTATGGAACTGGTTTCAGGAGATAGCTTGTACAACATTCTATTTGAAGATAATGTTAAAGAGACTTATAAACTTGACAACAGGAAAAGATTACTCATAGCTCTAGAGCTATGCCAGGCTGTGAATTATCTCCATAATCAGCAGGTTCCAATCATTCACAGAGACATTAAACCCAGTAACATTTTAATTACTCCTACGTTAACAACAAAATTTGTGATCTGGGATTAAGTAAATTACATAAGTTTGGCAGAGTAACCAAAACTATGGGTTCATTTGCTAAAGTACCTATATATATGGCTCCAGAGTTATTTTTCAATAAACAAACTGCTACAATTAAATGTGACATTTGGTCTGTAGTGTACTATAATAGAATTATTTTCCGAAGATGACGTGTGGCACGTAGTCAATGATCAAGATGATACAGACGAAGAAACAGTCTTGAAAATAAACTTCTAAATTTAGAATTACCAGATTTGACAAAGGTACCTATTGCCCTTCAAGAAATAATTAAAATTGTTTATCATATAACCTAACAATAGACCATCTGTTGATTTTTGTTAACAATAATTAAAGGAATGCTGGAGTAACATGTAACTAAGTACCTATTTTTCAGGTTGTGATTGACTCCTTAAGCTTGATTACAACTGTTTTCAAATTTGTTTTTTATTGCTTAAATAAGATATTTGACTTATTATTTGGTTATTGTTCTATAATTTAACTAAACGTTAGAATTTTCGTCAGGTTAAGATTTCACGATGTTTTCAGTTATTTTTTTATGTTTAACTATTAATAACCTTCGTGTTCTGTTTTGTTAATGTTTTAGTTATTTTAATCAAAACTTTGTTTTTGTTTGGAAGTTCTTTATTTTATGTAGCAGTATGTATAATAAAATAGTTTTGAATCCAATATTTTTATAGACCTCCAATTTTCTATATCCGTTATACAATTCACCTTCAATATAAAAGTAATATCTATGTCACCTTGCTGACTGGGTATACTTACCTCACCCAAAGGTTACCTATAAGAGGTGAAAATTAAGTAAATATTTTGCTATTTCTTTTATAACTCTTTGGATAGTTTTAATACATTAAAATGGCTTTCCTTTGTTAAAACTCTCTTGGAGGGTATGATTTATATTTTATTTTTTAAACTCACTAACTATCAATGGCAGGTAATACAATGCTTCAGCTAGTTTTAGATTTATTTAAAATATACATTTTTGAAATTTTACATTTTATCATACTCCCCGAATAATTGTATAAGATCTTTATACAGAGCCAATGCATCCTTTGGTGTCTTTGGAAATTCAATTCAGGCAAGACTAATTGTGCCAAGTCACCAAACAGTGGATTAAATATTTGAGACTGAAGAGTTATAGGTCTTTACACGTTTTAGGTCATCAATGTCTACAGGCTTACCATAATTTTGGTATTAACTGTTTCTGGAAGTAAAAATAATATTCGGTTTTCCGGCAGGTACCTCCGAATTTTTTGTTTTCTAATTTTATGTCGGTTCCATTCTTCCATAATAGTTTGTAATTCACATTGCAGTAATGGAAAACAAAATCTCAAACATTCAATATGAAGCGGATCACCATCATTAAAAACTCCTTGATCTCTAAGGTCTTTGAAATAAGTAATCCACCAGTTTACCCTGAACGGCGCATTTGTGACCACCAACATTCAATTCGTTGATTTGATGTGCTTTTGCCTTGAATATAACTATTTTCACGCGAAAGAGTATCATTATGGGAATATCTTAAGTATGTTTGGAGAAGACAGGTTGTTATATTTTCAGTTCCCAGATCAGTCCTTAATAGTGTTGGAACTACCTTCAGCTTTTCAACTGCATTAATATAATAGCCAGCGATTACTTTCGGGTTATTATTTGTAGTACCTACATTTAGCCATAAGATACATCTAGAGTAGCCATCTATAGCCCCATGAATGGGGAACCCATATGGTTTTAATTTGTCGTATCCATCCATATGCCATAAAAAGTTTGGCCCTGGAACTACATACCGCCTGCGCAAAAAACGTCTTTTTCGTCTTGCAGTAACACCATCGGGATCTGCTGCTCGAAGTATATTTAAAACAGTTTCCCGTTTAACTTTTAATTTGTACGTACTGTAAGCACCCTTTTCTGGATGAGCACAGGTTCTCTTTTAAGGATAGCTTACTAATTATTTTGTGTTTTACCTCGGCTAGGTCAGGGAGTAGGGGTGGATTGCTTTTAGACTCATATACCTATTAAACAATACCTTACCTCGGTTTAATACATATATTTAAACAAAATATTAATGGTTACAATAAATCAAAGTAAAATAAAAAGTATTCTGGTAAAATAAAATCAACTTCTTAACTAAACGCTACTGCAAGAATTAAATTAAAATTTATTTCTAATTGCGCCTGGTCTGTGGCAGCCCACTGTACACCAGCGTGCTCCGGCTTCCTTGACGCTGGAGGTGGTAAATTCCTCGGTTTGACACCTGCGGCCCAGGGGTCGCCAGTGGGTCGATGTCGGTTTGTCAACTCTCTGTAAATCAACCGCGTTATATACAGTATTTAAAACAACTAAATAAATGGTGGATTTTGTTTATTTCTAAACAAATTATAAGGTGTTTGGGTGAAAATAATACAACGGTGTGTGTACAATTTCAAGGAGGATTACTGTGTTTTTGCCAGGTAAGTTTATTCTGATTTAGTTTAATTAGTATTTAAGAAAATGTGTTTGAATTGAGGTTAAGCGTAATTCAAATTTATATCAGGGACTGGCTCTTTATTACTTATTTTGCTTAAGTAACGTTTTGCAATTAGGAACAGGTTAAAGAAAAGCAGGACCTCCACGGGTTTTGGTATTTACACGATTTGTGTTAATACAAATTTGTGTTAGGCAACGGTTGTGTGTTATGTATTTAATTTTTGGGGTTTGTACACAATGTCTAAGGGAAATTCTAATTCTAATTACTACAGATACTATATACAATCAAAATATCTACAAGTGGTTACTCAATGTTTTGGAATTCGCAATTTACGGTTTGAAATGTTTACGTGATTCAGGAATATTGTCAACCAGGTGTTGTTGAAAATATTGATAAGAGTTCATTCAATTTATAAAATGGAACGTTGACCTTCGTTTGATTTAATACAAAATAGGATGATTCTTTACTATAATTGAATATGATTTCTTATTTGTGGAAATGGATATGTATTTTCCCTACGAATAATTATCTTCAGTATTAATTATTAAAGCAGAATAAATTGCTTTATTTTAATTAATGTAATGGATTTCTTATTTTCAAATAGAAATTCTTTTACTTTTGAAGTAAAACGTAAAATTTACTTTTAGTTGTATAAATGTAATATTTTACTCAATTCAGGTTGGTTTTCGGTAACCAATTGGGATTAGGATATTCAGGTATATTTTTGTGATATACAGGGGAAGTAAATTATAAGTGTTGATAGCCAAGCAGGAGCTCGAGCTAAATCAACAAATTCTAGTGATTCTATTTATTCAAAGCTGTAACGGACGCTTGAATATATAGAATTATATACAGGAGGTTCAGGATATATTGGTTGTTCGTTTATAATTTCGTTAATAGCCAAGCCAATGGGCTCAATAGTCTAAATTAACGAATCTTAGAGATCCTATTTATTCAAAGTTATTACGGACACTGTGAATATATAGAACTTATACAGGTGTTTCAGGATAGCTCAATTTACGTGTTGATAGCCAAGCTGGGAGCTCGAGCTAAATCAACAATTCTAGGGATTCTACTTATTCAAAGTTATAACGGACACTATGAATATGTAGAACTTTATACAGGTGGTTCAGGATGGACGTGGTAATTGCCGTTTTTGGAGGTTATAGCGCTCGATTTGAACTTCCAGACGTTGCTTAAAGCCTCATTTGCTAGGAGAAGCCCTATAATAATCCAGGTGATCGCCGGTCTTAACCAGTCAATCTACCGAAGATCAGTATAATACGCAAAACCTCTTTGACGTCAATTACTTTCTTAAGGATGGTTGGTTAATAGGAATTTCTAGGTATTACAACTATTTTCATAAAAATCGGTTATACTTCGGAGTATTTGAATTCTAATTAAATTTAATTGAAATTGCTTTAAGAGCTGTCAGGCGGTTATGTTCTCGAATAGAGAAATTTAGGTGTAATAAATAAATTATTACAAACAGGCAGGCAGGAGAATATCTGTAGAGATGCGTTCTACAAATAGAAGTTTCAGGTGTAATAATAAATTATTACAAAACAGGCAGGCAGGAGAATATCTGTAGAGAAGCGTTCCACAGATAGAAGTAATTTTAAAGTGCCAAAATTTCGCTTATAAACCTTGCGAATGAGTGGGGTTATGGTAGGAAATGTCGCAACGATTCTGCACATCGTGAAAGGGGGTACCGGTGCGCACGCAAAAGTGCTGATTATTTACATTTATTTGGAACTGGAATAAATTGAATTATTATTAAAACATTATCTTAATAATTTTTATACCAATAATAATTAATTTATCTTACTCAATTTCTGGCTCATTACAGTACTTTGAAGTCGTCTCCATAAAGTTTTATATCCTAGACATCTACCACTTGTGCCAATTTCTGCAAGAATAGCGCGAATTATATCTTCTGTTGCAGGTTCTCTTACACGTCGGCGTTTCAAACCCAATCTTGCTAGATGGTTTTTAAGATGTCTTAAACTTAATTGTATCCCATCACTCAGCAAAAGAAATGATATAATTTCTTTGTTACTGTATCCTTGTTCAAAATATTTTATAATTAAAGCATCCATTGGTTAAAAATAAAACAAAACTAATTTAACCTAAACTAGGTATGACAATCAAAATTGTGTACCTCGGAAAAATCCGAGTTATGACGTATTAACTCTGAGAAATCCGAGTTGTGACGCAGTAACTCGGAATTTCTTAGTTGTGACGCGTTAACTAGGTATTCCGTGTTGTGAGGTAGTAAGTATGGTGGGAGGAAATACGATTGCCCTACCGGGCTTCCGTACATACCTAACATTGCATTAGTCATGCGTACAATTTCCAATTTGACTTGGAAGTAAAATTGAATGTAAATGCACCTTAAAGGTTATAGTTTGTATTATTAGTAATCAAGATTATTTCGAAAATCCCCGGCCAATCCTACAACATAATCAGAAGTGGGATACAAAGATTTATATTATTTTGCGTTTGGATTAGTTATTTTTACGAAATTATAGGAGCTGGTTGCGACTACCATTAGAGCCGTAAACCTTACGGAAAGTTACAATTTTAGTAATGCCGAATTGAGAAGCTTAATTCCAGAATTTAGTGGACACCCTGACGAAGATGTTAAACAGTGGTTCTTACGTATCGAGAAGGTTGAACAACGTTTTGCTGTAGATGAAAATAAACTTATGTTAACAATAATTACTAAATTGCAAGGCCATGCTTTGAATTGGTTCCATAGTAAACCTGATTATGTATTATTAGGCTTTAATGAATTAAAAATTCAAATGTGTAACATGTTCGCAGTAAAGGACGATATTATTACATTAATGCGAAGGTTTGAAGGAAGACAATGGAAGAAAAGTGAGAAATTCGCTACATATTACTCTGATAAGGTACTCTTAGGAAATAAGTTAAACATACCAGAAGAAAATTTAATTAGTTATATTATTGATGGTTTCGACAACCCTCATTTACAAACTGTTGCACAAATGAAAGATTTTTCAAATTTGCCATTAATAATACTATTAGTAGATCAGTAGGCACCACCCCAAGTATTCTATTATTTGGCGTTAACCAGCGCGATCTATATGATCTCACGAGGCAGAATTTAGAATCCGACGATAGTGGAAGAAATTTAGTTGACATTAGAGAAAGTGCCCGAGATACAAATTTAAAGGTTCAGTCTCGCAATAAAAATGAATACGACCGAAGGCACAAACCTGTAAGTAATTATGTAGTAGGAGATTTTGTTATGATAAAGAATTTTGACGTGACAGTAGGGGTAAATAAAAAGCTAATCCCTAAATGCAAAGGCCCTTATGAAATTTGGAAAATATTAGACTATGACAGATTTCTAATAAGAGACATAGAAAATTTTCAAGTTAGCCAAATTCCATTCGAGGGAATATGTAGTCCTGAAAATATGAAGTCGTGGTTAGGAAAGTAACAGATGTAAACATAATCGTAGAGTTAGTTATAGATTTAATTTTAATGTAAATGTATATGTAGATGTTATGATCGGGTCGATCATCTGTCAGGATGACCGAACTGTAGAATAGTTTTTTTAAATTTGAATTTACCGCCTATTTTATGTTGTATGTTAAGTTGGTAATATATAGCTGTTTGGGAGGTGGAAAAGGAAGAGCGGCCATTAATTGTTACGTTTTTAGGTTGACGTGTTAGAATAAAGGTTATAGTTTGTATTATTAGTAATCAAGATTATTTCGAAAATCCCCGGCCAATCCTACAGCATTAATATTATTTGCCTGAAACAATGACCTCCAATTTGGAAATAATTGGTCCAACCAGGCTCTATCCATCAAACAACATTCATTTTCTACAATAATTAATTCCAACATCTTTCCTTCCACTACACCTTGCATCTGCACATTTACTTCGATACTGCCCCTTATTCGTATTGATTGCCCTGTAACAGTTGATAAAGTGATACAATAGATGATTTCGCTGTATAGTCGACCTTGAAAAGAAGAAGACAGAAACTCATGTTGATTTACTCTAACATTGTCGCCAATATAAGACAGTAAAATGTTTTACGTTTTAGGAAAATAACTATTTGTTTAATGAAAAAACCCTATAAACACGTTTTTGAATTTTTGACCGTTTTGTTGTTTCATCTCTCAATATTAATAATTTCATAACCACTTCCATTCTAGTACTTGTTTTTGTTTCCATTTTTGCTTTTAATTGTTCCTTATTCCTTTTTACTTTTCAACTTTTGTTTATCCACCTATCTACTTAAATTCATCTTTCTCATACACCAATTCAACATGTTCCTCTTTTTTACAAAAACAGTCTTTTTCAAGACTAATATCTAATTTTATTGTATTTGCAATAGGTATGTACTCATTTATAGAGCAAACTAACCATTGTCCTTTTATGAATGCTTTCATTTAGATCAATATGGAAAGTTCTATTACGTTAAGACCAGAAGAAGTACCAGGTGCTGTGCTACAGTATACCAATGTTGCAGACCATTCAATATTGCAGTTGCAGAGATGGTTAGAATGTCGCGGATTGAAAAAGTCTGGCAACAAACAGGAATTGGTATATTTAAAAAGGTAGATTTAATTATTTATTTGTTTATGTATCTGTTTTTAGGGTGCAGAATTGCATCAGTGCAGGTCGAGAAAATGATATATTTTTGGGTATAGATGGGGGAAAGTGGTACGACTTAAAAAGAAATTTACAAGAAAACCGAGCTGGTAGCTCAAGGTCGACAATAGTGCAGGCACCTTCCTCCCAAAGTTTAATTCTTAATTTTAGTAGATTTCAATCCGTACCCATTCCAAATTATTTTAATAAGGGTCACATTTACACATACATTGTGGGAAATCAGTTCGAAAACGAAGATGTAGAAATTTCATTAGAAAGCGGAACTTCCGTAAAACCTTTTCGACGGGGGAACCAGTTTGTGTCCAGTGATTACATTCACGAAGTCTATGATGCAAAAGACCATAAATTGTATTTTTTAAAGTGCAAGTGTCATGCTTCATTTCAAAAAAATAAAGCATACAATGTGGAAATCACTCTAAATGGTGCATCAGGTGCTGTAGTGAACGGACGATGTAACTGCAAACAATCAACATTAGGCAAATGCAGCCATGTAAGTGCTCTACTTTTATTTTTGGCGAGATATGTAGAAGAATATGGATATAATGGAGCATCATCGACAAGCACTTTAAGGCAATGGGGACTAGGTGCAAAAGAAACAAAACCAGGACCTGTTGCAACTAAGCAATACTCCACAATAAGAGGCAAGCCATATGATAGGTGTATGTTTGATCCAAGACCAACTGCATATGAAAGAAATGTAGATTTGAATGCTTTTATTGGCAGTCTACAAGGGGAGAATCAGTTGACAATGTTTGAAACAACAATCAAATTGAGGTATGAAGACTTTGTCTTAGGGGATGATGAAATAAAGGTCCTGGTGAACAAAATAAACAATTTCCGTAATGGAATGGCAGAATACATGAATTCGCATGGCAAAAATATATTTCCAATCAAAGGAGCGGAAGTGCAACGGTCAACTTCATGGAAAGTATGGAAAAGCTTCTTTTTCACTGCCTCTAATGTGAAACTTGCATGTTCATTGCAATCAATAAGTGCAAAGTGTAATTATGTGAAAAAAAATCTGTGGTTAATGACACCTGCCTTAAACTTGCCGTCTTTTCAGTATGGACATAAAAGTGAACCCGTAGCAAGAAATATGTACATAGAAAAGTTTCTACAAGTAACAGAAAATTTCAAAGTGGTGGGATTGTATGCTAATAAACAATATCCTCATTTAGCATGTAGTGTTGATGGGTTAGTTACTGAAAATAACAAAAATAAGCGTATTATTGAAATAAAGTGCCCCATAGTTTTAGCAAATTGTAATCCTGAAAAATTTGACGAAGTATTATCAGAAAAACAGAAATCCAATTTTATTTAGTAAAAATAATAACATAATATGTTTAAAACAAATCATCCTTATTATTACCAAATAGTAACGGCACTATTAATTTTTGAAGTCAATGAATGTGATTTTGTTATCTGGTCGAAAGTAAACATGATTGTAATAAAAGTAAAATAGAAAATGTAGAGCAATCGATCATTAATAACATACTTATAAAATTAAAAACGGTATTACAATATGTACATTCCTGAATTATTCCTAATGAAAGTTCCGAGAGGTTTGCCTCTATATGAAATTGACTACGAAAGATTACAATTGTATAAACAATGATTATTATGCAAACACTTAATTATAATAAATTTTTGAAAATATATTTTGACATTTTTTCTACAACATAAAATTTATGATACTAACGGCTTTTCAAAGTTAACTAAAAAACAAACTATGCTAACGATATTTGAAATTATAGGAAGCATGGTGATTTGAATTGGTTTGTTCAACAATTGATAAGTTTTGATTCGTCGAATAGCACGTTCCACATGTATTCTTGCCTTAGCAATCCTTTTTGTGAGAATTTCTTCTTCTGCTGTAAGTTTTGATCGGCCAGCAAGAAATGGAGGAATTAGTAATTTATAATGATTTTCGTCACAAATGTCTTGTATTAAAAATCCTCTATCGGCCATCAACACATCACCATGTTCAAGGAAATTATTTAAATCACTTACTCTAAATAGTTCACTATCACTAATTGATCCTTCATAACCTTCACTATTATAAACTATAGCCCCTTTAGGAGAAATACCAATTAAAAATTTTATAGAATTAAAGTGTTTATAGCTTGAATGAGTATTTCCCTGCCTTTGAAAGTTTTTGGACATCTGCATTTTAAATTCAGTGCAGTCTAAGATTAACACAATATTTTCTCCAAACACACGAAAGCAATAGGGAATATCTGAATATTCCATGTTTCTTGATCCTTGAATCAATGTATTTCTTAGGCCACAACTCTGCAAATAAATGAACTGTACCCACGTGTGAAATATTACAGAAATGTAACTAATGCCAATATTATAAAAAATTGATAGCTCTTTTAATGTATATCCTCTTCTAATTCTAATTAATGTTAAACATAACTTATCTTTATCACTTAGAAGTAAAATATTTTTCTTTTTACAGGTGTCCCCTTTTTGTGTTGTATTTCAATTTGGGCATTACATCAGGGTCGAGGAACATATATAATGCCTCAAAATGTTTTACCGTAATGCCAGTGAAGTACTGAAAATTACCATTTTTTGACAACACGTTAAACAGGAAGTTACATGAAGATGTAACGGCTGGTTTCTTTTGACAAAAAAGCGACGGGGCGATTGTTTGTGTTGCAATTGTATTGTATTCAATTATTGCTTTCTTACCATATGAATGTTCATGAATCTCCTTTGGTCATTACCATGTGATATATGAATACCTTCATCATAACATGTCCCAACTTCTATATATTGTCCCACTTCAAGGTACGTCCATTTTCTTTTTTCATTTTCATTGATTCCATAGAATGGTGCAGGATCATCACTGTTTACTGGAAAGTGGCTTTCGCAAACATAAACGTTTCTTGTGATGTTGTCCTGTTGGAGGTTTCTATTCCACACAACTCTAACCATAATAAACATTTCACCAAATTAGTTGTAGGTTTTGGGAAAGGACGAAATCTAATGTTTTTGTGCTTTGACCGAAAACTATTTTTGCAATCTTTATAAACGCATTTGGGCATTTTTGTAAGCAAGAAAATACACAAAGTCCGTTATACACTTTGATTATATATATATATATATATATATATATATATATATATATATATATATATATATAATAAGGTTTTAAACAAATTTATCGAGGTTATGGACATAAAACAAAGTAAAGAAAAAGGAAAAGATATATATATATATATATATATATATATATATATATATATATATATATATATATATATATATATGTAGTGGTACAGGGTGACAAACATAACAACAAAATTATTAGGAAGTTTTTGGTAGTAAATTGTATAACTGATAAAAAAAGAAAGCAATATGGTAGAGGTTATCTATTTCATACTATCTTACAGTGAAATCGTCTATTAGTATTTAACGGAATTTAATAATATAATAATAATAATTTAATGGAATAAAATGTAACAGCTGCATATATTTTGTCGTGCTTAAAATTGATACACAAGCTCCTCTCAAAGGTTATTGGTACATTATTTACCTTAACATTCATTGATAAGGGTGCATACCTTACCCTATCACGAATTACTGTGTTGATTTCCAAATTATCCATTTCCTCAGACAACTTATTAACTAGCCTGCTACTATGTCCATTCCAGTTACTTCTTCGATGATTACTTGGTTGTCGGTTATAGCTACTACTTCTTCGGAAGTTACTAGAACTTCTTCTGGAGACCGATCTTCCTCTTGCATAACTGCTTCTCCTAACATGGCCAACTCTGCCACAACGAAAACATTTAACTTGAGTATTACTCATTTGTCCACTTCTTCCACTATCTCTTGTTTCTACATTCTGATTTCGCCTGTTACTGCCATGCGCATTTATGATGTTAATTTCACTTGTACTTCCATTTTCCTTCTCAGCCGCCTCCCAGTTTAAAGCTTGCTCACATGCCTTTTCAAACGTCAATGTACGTTCCTTCAACAACATTGTTCGTAAATGTGTGCTTCTGACACCAAACACGAATCTATCTCTTAATGCCTCATTTAGAAAATCTCCAAACTTACATGTCGCTGCTTTTGACTTTAACTCAACGATATAATCGTTAATTGACTGTCCTAATTTCTGATCTTCTTTATGAAATTTATACCTCTCCGGAATCTCATTTAACTCAGGTTTAAAATAATCCTTTAAACATTTAACTAACTCAGCGTACGTTTTCGCCTTTGGCTCCCTGGGCTTATCAGTTTCTTTAAAATGGCATACGTGTCTTGTCCCAACAGCGTTATTAAACATGCCACTTTTTCTCGTCCAAAATATCGTTTAACACAAAAATTGCTCTAACCTTTCTACACAATCATTAAAATCTTCTGCTGGCACAAAATTTTCAATTTTCACTTTTATTAATTTAATCCCTTTATCCTCGTCGCCATTTATGTTGTGTATTGATTTAAATACAATTAAGAGTTGTAACTACCATATTATTTATTATAACTTTTATATACAATTTCTTATACAATACCACAGTTTAATGTTCTTAGATCCAGTTAAATCACTCAGGGGGTTCAAAAATCCCTGTTTTCCAGTGCGCATGTTCAACTCGCAGTTAGTTGCGTGCTAACGTATATTTGTATTGTTTTGATTTCATATTTATAACCTATTCGTTATAAATAATAGTTCTTATTTGTAAGCAACGTTCGTGTGTTTTGTTTTCTACATTCGTACATTATATACATTTAATGTAAAATTAAGTAGTATTGTGCTATTCGTTGAGTGAGGTAACTGGTTTTTGTGTAAAATACTTGGTAAAAAATGTCTGGAGTCAGGTATTGCTGTGTTAAGAATTGTTCAAACAATGACAAAAACAATCCTAATCTAAGTTTTTTTCGGTTTCCCAAAGAATGTGAAAGGTAAATTTTGTAACAAATAGTATTATGCTACTTAATTTTTGTTATTGATACAGGTGCAATATGTGGATTAAAAATTGTGGTCGCACAGATTTGTCAGAAAAAGGAGGTGCTTATTGTTATGCTGCCATAAGAATTTGTAGTGCTCATTTTGAAGTTGTGATGTTTGCGTCACTGTTGATAAATAGATTAACTAGAAATGCAATTCCAACTTTATTCAACACCTGTAACATGTGTGATGGAATCAACTAGTGGTATGTAGTAAACAAAATCTTTTCTAAAAGTGAGTGTGAGCAAAATAATTCACATTAATAGTTCTTGATGTTAAATTTCACAAATATAAACGGCATTACTTACTTTCTATTATCGATATCATTGACATATTAAATAAATGTGAAATTGCAGGTGTTAACTTAGCAGTACCTAGTTGCAGTTACCAAGTGATTCGAAGACAAGATACGTCTACTTATGAAACAAAAGGTATAAGTTCCAATAGTTACTTTTAGTTTAATTAATCGGTAAATCCATATGTTGTAGGTGTCAGAGAAGAAATACCCAGTTGCAGTTACCAGTCACCCCCCAGCCAAGATATGTCTGTTGCAATGCAAGGTACGCATTTTAATAATTACTTTTAAAGTGACGTAATTAACTAATTTCCTTTGTTTATAAGAAATTTCAACACAAACACCATTACTGTTAAGCAGTAATTCACCACGAAAAATGGCATTGCGCAAAAAGCTAAGATCAGCCAGGAAGGTAACATACAAAGCTTTGCCACTAAATCAAACAATAACAGAAGCTCAATTTAATAAATATTGCGACGAAAATTTTCCCAAGGGAACATCAAATTTTATTAAAACCCAATTACGGCTCATAAAAACAGCACCACAAGGATCACGATATTCAAAAGAAATGTTGCAGCTTGCATTAACGATATACTTTTTAAGCCCTTTGACATATACATTTTTAAGAACAGTTTTTCGGTTGCCAGCTAAGTGTACACTTATGCGAGCAACAAGAAAATGGCCAATCAACAGTGGTTTTAATGATTTTTTATTTCAAGTTCTTTCACATAAAATGCAGAATGTAAAACCAGAGGCAAGAGACTGCATTCTATGTTTCGATGAAATTTCATTGAAACATCATTTATTTTACAACCGTTTAAAGGATGAAATTGTTGGACTAGAGGACATGGATAGACGAAAATCTTTTTCTCCTGCCAATTCTGCCATGGTGGTTATGGCGAGAGGTGTACAGGTGAAGTGGAAGCAGCCACTTGCTTATTTTTTGTAAATAACACTTGTTCTGGACAGGAGCTCAAAAATATAATATATGGAGCAATTCAATGTTTACAAAGGATTCAAATTAATGTTTTGTGTGTTGTTTCGGATCATGGATCCAATTTTTATAACTTTTGTAAAAACAACATAACTGTTGAACGACCATATTTTTTGTAAATAGTCAAAAAATATTTTATTTATTTGATGTACCACACCTAATGAAATCTGTTATAAATAATTTTTTTAAGTATAATTTTAGTCTAAGTCAGGTTTAACTGATAAGCATTTTATGAACGTGATTCCAAATTATCTATATGATTAGCACCTAAGTTGACAGACCAACATTTATATCCGAATAATTTTCAGAAGATGAAGGTGAAATTAGCGGTGCAGGTTTTTAGTGCCACAGTAGCTGCTGCAATAAATACCTACTTAGCTTTGGGTCAATTTCCTTCTGCTGCTATCGCAACTATAGAATTTATTGAAAACATGGACAAATTATTTGATATCTTCAATTCTTCTTTTATTACTGGGGCAAAAAAATTTAATTTACCAATTTCAGGGGCAGAATTTCAAATATTCTTTTTAAAGGAAATGACTGTAATGTTTGAAAATCTTAGAGTTTTCAATAATGATAAAGACATAACAAATAGTATGAAATTTGTTTATGGTTGGAAAGTGACAATATCGTCTTTTATACAGTTATGGTCTGTATTAAAAGCTGAAAACAAAATGAAATTATTATACACTAGACGCCATAATCAGGATGCACTGGAGAATTTTTTTGGGAAAGTTAAGAGGTCAAGGTGGTTACTCTGTTAATCCCACTCCAATACAGGGTTGCCGAGCCTTTAGAAAATTATTTTGTCTCAATTATTGTCAAGCGACAGCCGGAGGTAATTGCATAGATGATATGGATAATCTATTAACGGCAATAACTGACGAAAAAGTTAACACTTTTAAGGTACTACTTCCTGAAGATCACATTTTTTCAAATTTAACTTTAGATTCAAGTGACTACCATAAGTTAGAATTGCCACTTCAAAATGGTTTGTTACTTTTGTGGTTATTTGATTAAAAAATGTTTATCCATCCATAAATATAACACCTGTGAATTATTTGCTAAACAGCCTACATATTTAAATATTGACACATTGTATATTTATTTTAGAGCATACGAGAACAAAAATAAAGACACTTTTGGAAATTTAATGACGCCACCCAAAAATTTTTATGAATTTATTGCGAAATTAGAATACCAGTTTTGTCAACTTTTCCCTATTTTAGCAGTTGAACGGCATATTGGGTTAAAAATAAGAGAAAGATTAATTTCTATAGAATATCTACATCCAGGTACAGATTTCCCCTTAGATTATTTAGTTACTCTATTTGTTCGAGTTCGAATATATTGTACATTTAAATTTGCTAATAGTAGATTTAAAGAACAAACAACAACAAAGAAAAACAGGAAGGTTATAATACTAGAACATCTGTAATACTCAATTGTGTAATTTTAATAAAAGTTTATTATAAATATTAGTCACACCTTGAATATGTTGTTTTTTTTCTTGCTGTTCTTGTAAATTATGCTTATAGGAGTATGAACACTCTCGGAAGGAAGAACGGGGCATGATTTCAAATCTCAGATTTACTTTAATTTAATATGTTTATAGTTTGTATTAAATTATTTGCCGGAAGCACCATATTGATCAAGGTGAGGCATAACTTACTATAACCACAGTATAAAGGCATTAAACTGTGCTACAATGTAGTGTATTTCTAAACATTGAATCACTGTTCCATCATGGATGTTAATGCATAAAATTTAATTATTGATGAAAGGACCAGTAATGATATACATAATCATTTTATATTTAATGTCAACTTTATGTATAAATAGCGACATTAAGATAATTTGCGGCATGTGCATAACATTTTAGTAGTTAGTAAACATAACCTCTCTACGCTCGTACTTTGCATATTAATTCAAATCTTTGAAATTGCGCGGGAAGGTACGATCTTTTTTTTACACTCGTAGTTAGTTGCGCAGTAACGCCTAGTCCCTGAAACATCAAAGGCACCGCAATCCAGTGATCCTACTGTTTCTAGAGCTTTATACTGTGACAATACTAACTACATTGTTAACACCAACACGCGTCCGTGCCCAACGCCATTACCTCTCGGAGCTTGCTATATCCATAGCGCCCTCTATTGTCCTTACTATATAACAGCTACTGGTGGAAATTATAATTAAAAAAGAATTCGGAATAACAGAAAAAATGCGAGGATACTGGGGAAATGAAACAGTCTATTGGACTGGAATGTTTAAACAACCATCCTTAGGGTCAAACTCAACCATTGCATGGAGGTTTGCAAAAAAACAGGCTCGCGGACATGATATTTCTTCAACATGTATCAGTGACAAACGACAGCAGATGCTTATGGTGTAAAGTAGAGAGTAATGCATGGCACATTATTATAGCTTGTAACCTAGTACAGCCAATGTGGAAGTACATTACAAAAACAATCAAACAGGTAATGAACGTTCCTAAGGTGTATTTAAAAGATCAATACTGCATGTACGGACATAAAACAAAAGACAATAATAAAAATATAGTAAATTATTTAATAGTGCTCGGTATTAGTATCGCATACAAGCAACACATAGCATATGTGACAAATCCGGAAATCATCCCACGGTATCTAAAGAACTGTAAGGTGCGATTAAAAACAAGGTTAATAAATGAGTTCCAGTGGTACCTAAAGGACAATAATGTGGACAGTTTTAAAAAGAAGTGGTGCTCCACCAAAGTATTTTGTGAGGTAACAAATGGAGAGCTGATCTTCAATAAAAGCTTAGAATCCGAAACAACGTAATAATGTCAAGCATTTGATTACATATTGTTTAGTTAGGTTACCATGTAAAGCAAGAGTGTGAAATTGCTTATGTAAATATTGATTTTAATAAATAATAATAATAATAATAATACACACACGCACGCACGCACGCACGCACGCACGCACGCACGCACGCACGCACGCACGCACGCACGCACGCACACACACACACACACACACACACTCACTCACTCACGCACGCACGCACGCACGCACGCAACCACGCACCCACCCACCCACCCAAGGAAGGAAAAGTGAGAGAGAAAGCTCATTTTAACCCCAAAATGGCGTCATTTCGTGTTAAACATCAGGAGTGTATGGTGAGGTTTTGAGGTTATGCGAAATTGTGTCATATTGTGTTAAGTTAAAATGCCTAATTGTATTATTTATAACTGTAAGAACAGTACTTCCAAAGGTTTTCGTTTATTTAGAATACCTAGTGGAGATCGCAATACAGGTAGAAGACAGCTGTGGTGTGATTTAATTGCACGTCCAAATATTTATCGTGATGCAAGAATTTGTCAGGTATGTATACACAAAAAATTGCAATTTACTAGTATTTTATCTAATAAGGTATCAATTACAACGCTGGAATAACACATTTGTTTTGTAGTGTCACTTTTCGGATGCCCAGTTTGAAAGTTTACGAATGGATGGTAGAAAATTCTTAAACAGAATGCTTGGCCTGATCTTTTAAAACAACACACTATTAATGATCCTGGAACCAGTAAGCGAATTGTAGAAGAATATTCCAATTCAACTAATTTGGATAATATTAATGTGCAAAGTACAATTTCAGGAAATAAAATAAATGGTAATACTTCTACACGTTATATAAGTAAAATAAAATTAATTATTGTTTTGTTTAGATGAATCATTTCGGCAAGAAGAAGACATGACTATTTCTTCAGATGAAGAAGCTTTGAATGTAAGTGATAACGAATTATTACACGAAAACGATTCATTGGAAAATTGTACCTATCTTGTTGAAAAATTAAAAAAAGAGCTAAAAGCTGCATTGCGGAAGTGTTCCAATTATGAGATAAGGTTGAAACAAAAGCAGCTTACAAACTTGGAAAAGATTTTAATGGAGATCAGTTGGAATTTCTAGAAACTGATAAACGTAAAGGTACAATGTGGTCAGAAGATACCATAACTAGGGGGTTAAAACTCTATATGGCTTGTGGAACAGAAGGTTATAAAGAAATTCTTCGGCACAACCTTCCATATCCAAGTATTCGTACACTACAACATCGAATCAGAAATTTAAAATTTAAAGCAGGTGTATTAGAAGAAGTATTTGAAGTCTTGAAGCTTAAGGTTAGTATATGCATGTTCTAATAGCTAATACTATATTATAATGACATGTATTTTGGTATTGTGTTCTACAGGTCGATAACTTCAAGCCAGAAGAGAAGCATGCAACACTAATCTTTGATGAAATGGCTATTAAGCCAGGGCTACAATTTGACACTTCTGTATCTATGGTGATTGGTAAACCAACGATGGCAACTTCCATTGGCCAAGATGCATCAAATCAATTAGCGACTCATGCATTAGTCTTCATGTTGGCAGGAGTTTCTACAAGGTGGAAACAAATTGTAGGGTACCATTTCACAGCAAATTCTTTTAATGCGAACGAACTGTTTGACACAATTGCAACAATAATTAGAAAATGCCATGATATCAATATAACAATCCACGCTGTAGTATCTGACATGGGGCCCCAAAATCGTAGCCTGTGGAAAATCCTCAACATTGTAGCAGGAAAACACAGCAAAATTAACAACCACATTGAACACTTTTGTCTGCCCAATGAGAAGATATTTTTCGTACCGGACCCTGTGCACGTGTTCAAAAATATTGCTGCGGCAATTACTAAAGGCTACAACTTTGTTTTAGATGATTCAATAGTACAAAAGTATAATTTACCATGTAATGTTGCATCAGTTGAACCCATTAAAACTATATATGAATTAGAAAAGAACGATGTACTGAAATTGTGTCCACGGTTAAAAGAAAATGTGATTAACCCATCACATTTTGATAAGATGAATGTAGGTTTAGCCGTAGCATTAATTAATAATGATGTTGCTGCAGGTATTTGTACTACATTTCACAAGGCAAAATAGATGCAAAACATGGAACAACAGCGTGGTTGTTGCAGCAATTCCATAAATGGTTGAAACTGATGACGGGGCGATATCACGGTTTAGCCCTATCTTTATACAATAAAGAAAATTATGATGAAGCTATCTATTTTTAAATTCAATGAAAATATCACTTACAACATGAGTATCGGTGGTTCATGGAAGCCATTTCAAAGTGGTATTGTGCTGAGTACGGAATCGGCAATTCATTTTCAAGCACTTTATTTAGAAAAGTACAACTTTGATTATGTGATGCTGGGTCGATTGACACAAGATTGCCTTGAGAATGCCTTTTCTTCAATAAGATCGAGACAACCTATACCAGATGCACGATTGTTTAAAGTGTCTCTACGGTTAGTCTGTTTAGCGCAGTTTGAAGGCAGTTTAAAAACAGCAACTACAGCCAAGACGAATCCAATCACCTTATAAAATATTGTGATGAACTCAATAAAACTTTTACAACATCAAATGAAAACGTTGAAAACACACTAATCAATGAAGTGAATGAAGACAGTGAGTGTATCTTTGCTAATTCACATGACTTGCAAGTCGCTGTGTACTACTTACTTGGCTGTGTAATACATAAAATAAATAAGCACTATAGTAATTGTGCAACATGTTACAATTCTGTTAAAACAATACCGACTAACACAACTAGCATAAATATTTTTACTAAATTAAGAGAATTTAAAAAAAATTGTTTGGTTCATCCAACTTTAGAATTATTTCAATATATTTGTAAAGTGGAGATGGAATTCAGGGCTAATGAAACTTCTCTAGGCAAATAATTCTCTGACAATAGAAAATTTTCTACATTTTGTGCAGAGCAAGTTTTCACATCCTGATATTCCAACTTGTCATGATTTATTTACCAAAATATTAAAATTGTATGTTTCTTGTCGGATGTTCTTCACATTGAAAGATATCACTCTAAAACATAAAAATGTTATTGCTGCCTGCAACAATAGTAGCAGAAGTATCGCTATGCGCGAATGTTTAAGATGAATAAAACTACTTTTTTTCTCATTAAATGGATCTTTTTTCTTTTAAAACATGTGAAAATACCTCTACCTCTACGTCCTAACAAACTCCAGTTGTTTAAATGCAAACTACCAGAACAAATATTTGAATTTTGAAATTACCTTTAATTTTAAATTTTTAAATAAACCGCGCAAAAATTAACCCCAAAATGGAAGACGTTGCGCTACTGTGGGTTATTTAGTGACTGTAGAAACGTCGTTAGTAACCATTTGCCGCAACACATGATAGTGCACCAATATTAAATATAACATAATTGTAGTGTTATCCATAATAATTGTTAGTAACAAATTGCAAAATAAATTAAATCACTTTTAAATTTGCTTTTTGTTCTTTGCATAATTTGGGCACTCCGAAACATTAAACGTTAATTGTCAATTTATGTATGCACTATCACATATGTTGCGGCAAATAGTGACTAACATCATGTTTCATAAGAGCGGCTATGTCAATGATTATTGATATCATTGTATTAACTGATGCATATACTATTTAAAAAAAACATTAACTGTAAACGTCGGTCTGAGATATTTTACATTACACAATTTCGTTTACGGTATTGAAGTGAAATATTTTTGGCAATTCATTTTTCGTCCTCTAATTAAGTGTAATATAATCTATTTATATTTATACCGTGAGAGCATTAATTTATGTCTGGAAAAAATTACTTTCCCCTGCCTATGAAATCAAACTTTACTTCCGGTTACTTTAACATCATTCTGAAGTTGGCCAAATTAAATGACCTACATAATTTAAAATGTTTTTAACGTTTATTAGTAAATTAATGTTGTTTTCTTTAATTTCTTGTACAAGATTACAAACAAATAAAGGCGATTTAATAACAATAATAATTTGTAATGTTTTATTATCTTACAATTTTAGGTTATATTATTATAAAATTTACATTAATTTAACAGTTACAGTATAATTAATGAAAAATTTTTCAATACGAGAAACTGGCATTTTAGTTCTAAATTATATCGAAAGCGCCATATCAGAAGAGCGTATGAGCCAAAATGACGTATGTGACCGTAGCATAATTCCGCAAACTATATCATAAGGGCGTAAAGCTTCCCCCTCTTGCAATTGGCTCAAATATCTAAAGTTTAGTAGGCGTAAGAACCAATTTTCCAAAATAAATATATCAGAAGGGCGTATGCACAGACGCCTTCATGATATTTTAATATTGCAATTATGGTAGTTTATACGCCCTTCTGAAATGCCTATACGCCTATATGATTTTTCAGACTTAAGTCCTATTTTTGGATTTATACGCCATCTTTAGATGCATGACCTGATTTTATTCAAGATTCCTATTGGCTAAGAGTGTACCAGACATGTCTGGTTACATTGTGGAGACATTCAGGTGCACAGATTATTCTTGTTTTATGTTTCGTCCGTGTGTGTGCTCGGCATAAAAGATACTGTGGAAATAGTGTTTAAATTTGGTTGACCTCTGTGAAAACATGAACAACTATAGGTAATAAAGGAAGCCAGTGGCATTTCAGGACTCAGCGTTTACTGCAGTTAGCCCAAATATTGTAACACCAATAAACTATAAAGAGATTTAAGCGAATTGGATTAGTCTGAGTTATTTTTAGCTCTGGATCTGACAGCATTGTCAGATAATTGTAGAACTAGTTTTGAAACTCTTACAACATCAAGTAGTATGTACACAAGTTGATTCACTCCCAACGAGAATTCAAAACTGACGGAGACATAGGGAGATTAGACAAAAAAAAATTATGCAAGTTAATAAATTGTTATTTACCTACTATTCAGTTATTCACAAAGCTAAGGTTACGGAATGTAGAGACGCAGAATATTACGACATCGGTGATATAAATTATAGATCCCGAGGATGAGCCAAATAATATTCCAGATGCACCTGAAAACCAATGTTTCGAAAGTGTTGATAGTACTTTTATTAATAGTAATTCATCAATGTGTAAACCAGTAAACACTGGCTGATTTATTGCCAGAAAATAATTCAACTGATATGGAAGGTAGAGTTTGTTTAATAAAAACGATAACATGAAGGTTGCTATCACTTTTATTAATAGTAAACGTAACTATGGTTTCGACACTAGCGTGTCACTTTCAAACGATACACAAAGCGTATCTAAATTAACAATAAATGGAAGCTTATATTTATAATAGTCGGTACACATAATAAAGACTTTCTTAAATGATGGAGATTTTGACTAATATATATATATATATATATATATATATATATATATATATATATATATATATATATATATATATATATAGGGCTTCAGTAAAAACAAAGTAACAAGTGTTTCTATTTCTATTAACTATCACAAAGTAACGGCTTCCACGATCGAGTATATCAAAGTTACTAATTATTGCAGTTAACTATTAATAAAATAATTCCTTCTGAAAAAAAATATGAAGGAAATAATCTCGGCGAACATCCTGAATGTGAATCAACTTTATCAAAAATACAGAGAAATCAAACTGTTGAAAACCAAAATATCAATAAGTATACAAGCAGTGTAAATGAAGGCACTAGTCCTGCGCTCAACATTACTAATACTAATGAATTAGAAATGAGAAAATTAAACGAAAACAGTCAAAAAGGTTGGGCTTTAAATGTGAGAAAATTAAACAAAAATTTGGGAAAATCTTACAAAATAGTTACGGGAATAAATCGAGAACGAAAACCTAAAAATATAGGAGTCGTGTGCCCTTACTCAATGAAATTTAGCGATAAAATACCAGACGTTTGTAGGGAAATTTTGTTTAAAAATTTCTGGGAAACAGGAAACATAAAGAGACGAAGAGATTACTTTACATCTCATGTTTCTCGAAAGGAAATTGCGAAGAAAAAACAGAGGAATATAATTTGCATATAGGCACGTAGGATGGAAGCGGCAAATAACGAAAAAGCCAAAGATTCACAAAAAGCAAAAGAGTGTGCTCAATATATCTCTACCAATTTTGACCTTCAGGCTATCCTTTTTAGTCCTTTATTTCACGTAAAGCCAATTTTTTTACAAACGTAAATTGGCAACATTTAACCGTTTTTGATGTTGCCAGAAAACAAGGATATTGTTATGTTTGGCCAGAGTTTGAAAGCAAAAGAGGCGCCAACGAAATAGCCAGCTGCTTGAAACTCTTTCTTGAAGATTTACAAAAGCAAAATAAACATGTTCTACATTCAGATTGCTGTCGAGGGTAAAATAGGAATGCTCCATCAAATGGTTCAAATTATTCTTAATATTACGACCATCGATTTGAAATTCCTTGAGCCAGGGCATACCCACATGCAATGTGATTCAATGCATTTTACTAATGAACACGCGTCATAATATGCAAAAATTTATTGGCCAAATGACTGGATAAATATTAAGTTGGGATCTAAGAAAAGGCCATACGTAATTTTTCAAATTTCACAAAATTGTTTCAACATCTTTAACAATTTTAATAGATAATATTACTACATACGAAGAAAATCCTAAGTGTTATCGAAACGTTTAGATTGTATTACATTAATATACAAATACACCATTATAAAATCCAAAAAGATATGTATTTTGATATGTGTAATAATGGTGAAAATTTACATTGTAATATTGAATCATACTCCCTTTACCAATTTGAAAGAAATTCAACAAAACGAAATGGCTACTAAAAGTCGGAACAAACAAGAAAACTCTATGAATTGGAAAAAAGTTAAATGGATTCGTGTAGAAACATTTAAACCTAATGCTTTGCTTTACAAGAACGAGTATTGGGAGGAGGACTTTTTAACTGTTCAAACAACTTGCAAGGATCATAAATCTAAAAGTGTGCCAAATGCTCTTTATTCTGAAAAATTGGCAATCAGTAAAGCAAAACTAAAAAATGTACTATCATTGTGTGAAGAGAAAGATACCATTATTCTTCTCGAGTATGCTAATTTCTTTGTTACTAGCCTTCTCAAAACACCGATGATGAAGAATCAGATGACAATGTCTTTGCAGCAAGTTAGAGAACAAACAGAAACGAAAACGACATAGAAATTAAAATGTTTTTCAATAAAGTATTTTTTGGATCTATACATCTCTTACTTCACGATTATTACACCAAATTAAAAATATCAGAATGGCGCATAAACCATTTCACTAAAAAATATTGATACTGTTCTAATTGCTTGAAATTCAACATATGCACATTAATTTGAATGTACTCAATACATAAATGCAATAAACTTTCTGAAAAACTCGAATTACTAAATGTTTTTTCGTTTCCTGTAAAATTTACTTATTGGACCACACGCCCTTCTGATATAACACCCTTGATATGCTCTATATAACCTCCATTATTATTTAAGCAAGCATCTATTCATTTTTTCATATTGTTAAACACATTTTCTACTGGTGTTGAGTAATGTTTTGAATCGCAGCTATAATTGCATTTTTTTTATCATCTACAGTATGCAGAGCTGTCTTATATACCATATTTTTTAAGTGTGCAAATAAAAAGTAAACAAGTGGCGTTAAGTCGGGCGATCATGGGAGCTACAAGCCTCTACTAATAATTCTGTCGTCATAGAACTACTCTAAATATACAAGAGTTCGTACTCCAGTATGAGCAGTTGCGTTATCATGCTGATAATACCCTCGTGCCATTTCATCATCGTGAAGTTGGCTTATTACTGTATTTAAAAATAATCTGTAACGTTCAGCTGTAACCGTTTCATTAAAAAATACTGGACCAACTATACATCTTCTCGACGTGGCTACGTAAACACCAATTTTATTGGATGTAATGGAGATTCTACAAATTCACCAGGAGCCTCATCCGACCAAACCCCACAATTTTGTGAGTTTTTGTAACCTGTTGGATAAAACCACGTTTCATCACTAAAAAATGATATATCTAGCATTTCGTCATTCCTCAAATTGTTATTAAACCACTGGCAATTTATGCGTGTCTCGTAATCAGGAGGAAGTAATTCATGTTTTACAGTTACTTTGTATGACCGATAATGTAACTTTTGTTTAAGTGCTTTTCGACACGTTCATAACTTAAGCCTAAAATGCCTAAAATAATCAATTATTGTCCTAGCAAAAATAATATTAAAAGTTTGTACCTGTTTGTTGCGATAACTTCCATAAAGATTTTTCAGGACTACGTTCTGTGTGCACTTGTATTCCACCCACAACATTTTCAGTTAAAACAGATCTACGTCCAGATGGTTTACCCTTGTCAACACTGCCTTTACTTCAAAACTGTTCGATACGTCTGCGAATATGTCTGGTTAAGCTGTCATAATCAAATCCATTATTAGGAAAATGATTCACTACTTCCTCTATACACAAAGCAACTGAATAAATCCATTCACCATTTTCATTCTATTGCCCATATCGAAAATAGGATTCCAAAATAAATTGGTTTTCTTACAGAGAGTAAGCCATTGCTTAATTTACAGTGCGACGAAGTAAACAAAAACCCCGGAAAATATGAGAACTAAATTCTAAGTTGGTAATGCGATCAAACGTTTAATCAATCGGAATTAAGATTCGTAATATAATATATTAATAGTATCTTTGTTGTAATTTGTCAATTGTTATAGTAACGGAGCCGACCGTTAAGTCTTGGACCCAGAATTGTAATATTACTCACTGTTGCCAGTGTTAGTACAATTGTACTAGATTTAAGTACATTTATAATATGGTTAGTAGGTACGCTAGTGTTACATTCAAATATTTAGTACTTTCACTATACATTTTAAGAATATGGTACATTATTCAGTACAATACAATTTCATTTAACTCCTACCCATAGTGTTGAACCTGAGCGCGGGCTGTGATCTGACTCGCGGCTAAATCTCGATAAATGTGGACCAATCATGCCTTTCCTTGTTTGACAACTTCGTAGTTAGGTATAAAAATCTAAAATCTACGGTATAACAGGAAAAAAAACAAAACTACTGTAACCTAACAGAAATAGATTAGATACTCAAAACTACAGTAACCTAACAAAAGTAGATAAACAAAATTACTGTAACCTAACAGAAAAAAAAATTGTAGGGGAAAGTCGGGTAGCCCCGGACGGCGGGTAGCCGCGGACATTTCAATTTCTAAGAAACTTAACGCGTTGCCTCAATAAACCGTTACTGTAACTGTGCGCTATCTAGAGTAAAAACAAATGCAGTTCAGTTCCGGCGTCGGCGCAAAGCAAGTTAGTCGTGAGCGAGTGCTTTGTTCCCGCCAAAACATTTTCGTCACTCCTGTCAAACTTCATTGCAGGTTATCAAGTACATTACGTAAGTGTGCATTCTTGTCTGTTGTTCATTGTTTTAGCAAAACTTATATATTTGGAGGTTCTAATAATATTTATAACAATTGCTGTACAATTTAAGAGATGTGTTTAAAATATTGCATGACAACGGTCGGGTACCCCCGGACACGATAATGTCGGGTACCCCCGGACATGGTTTTAAGTTTTGTATTTCGCAATATTGTTTTAACAAATTACAAATAGTGTTGTCATTTTACTTATTTATGGAAAATATCTTATAATGTTGTTCCTATTATTGCAGAAACACTTAAAATATGCCGAAATTTAAGGGGAGAACTAGTGAAAGAGGAAAATGGGATGAAAATAAAATGAAAGAAGCAATGAAATGTGTAATTGAAGGTAAATTATCAGTAAGACAAGCGGCAGATAGGTATGATGTACCACGCAGCTCACTTCACGATCGCTTGAAAGTTTTGAAAAGTGGCAAAGAGGTTAATTTTCAACCGAAATTGGGTCGATTTGAATCTACATTTTCTGAGAACCTTTCTTTGACACTATATGAACATGTTAAAGAACTGGACAATCGCCTGATGCCATTGACGAGGAAGGAGTTTTTAAACTGGCATTTGATTTAGCAGAAAGTCTTAAACTCCCTCATAGGTTTAATAAAGAGAGGGGAATAGCAGAAAAAGACTTTTTTCATAGTTTTACCAAAAAATATCCGGACATTGTTTTAAGAACTCCCGAATCGACTAGTATCGCACGGGCTATTGGCTTTAATAAACCACAAGTTAACCGTTTCTTCGACCAACTGAATGACCTTCAAGAGAAATACAAATTTCCTCCTTCTCGAACTTACAATGCTGATGAAACAGGTGTATCAAATGTTCATAAAATGATAAAGTCATTTCGATAAAAGGAAAAAACAGGTTGGCAAATTAACGTCTGCAGAAAGAGGCCGCAATATCACATTAACTTTTGCAATGAATGTCACTGGCCATTTTATACCACCCCTTTTTATTTTCCCAAGAAAAAAGATGGACAAGAACGGTCGTTTAATGATAGGAGCTCCGGCAGATAGCATTGCTATTCCACATGAGAGCGGATGGATGAACGGTGATGTGTTCTTGCAATGGTTGCAGCATTTTAAACGGCATGTTCAGCCAACAGAAACAAATCCTGTCCTGTTAATCTTGGATGGCCATGCTAGTCATAAGGAGCTGGCAGTTATAGAATATGCACGTAAACATCACATTCATATGCTCAGCACACCGCCTCATACAACTCACAAATTACAGCCATTAGACCGGACATTTTTTAAACCTTTTAAGGCTGCGTTTGCTACTGCAAGTTCAGCATGGATGAGACGAAATCCTGCGGCTAGAATTACTGACTATGACATTGCTGCACTTGTGGATGAAGCTTTTGGCAGAGCAGCAAGGTTGGACATAGCACAAAATGGGTTCAGATGCACAGGTATTTACCCTTTCAATCGTGAAATTTTTACTGAGATTGATTTTTTACCATCAATGATGACCGACGTTGCACAAGACGCTTCCAATGAAAATATATCCAATCAGCCTTCAGTAGCCCTTTTTCATCGCCAGTGCCCTCTACTAGTCATGCATTGCCTGCATCAGAACCAGTGCTGTCAACCAGCTCAACAGATTTATTGAAACAGCTGTCACCACTTCCTGATGCATCAAAAAACGCTTATTGACGCGGACACGAAAACCCAAAAGAGCGAGATTATAACATCTTCACCATATAAAAAGGAAGTAGAGGAAAACAGAAGAGGAGGGCAATAAGAAAGATCAAACAAAGAAAAACATTCAAAGTCTTTCTCAAGAAGTTCGAGAAAAAGAGACCGAATGCATCATATGCGGAGAAACATTTGAAGAAGACTGGATTCAGTGCCAGGAATGCAAAGACTGGGCCCATGAAGATTGTGTTTATATAGATGCATCGGATTTTTATTATAATTGTGATGTTTGTAAGGCCAAAAAACGGTTGGGCCACCATTGATTACTATGTCCGGGGCTACCCGTCGTTTCTTGTGACGCCAAAAAAATAAGACCAAATTATTCCTAGGATATTTCTTTAAAAAACGTGATAGGATTAGAAATGTTTGATTAATGTCATTAGATAAGTTCCTAATTTTGTTTTAAGTATAAAATATAGACAGAAATTTCGTTTATTTATTTTTTATTTGCAATTCATTCAAGTGTCCGGGGCTACCCGATCTTCCCCTATGAGCCGGGAATTGAACCTGCCTCAACCTCGTGTTAGGCCAGCAATAATACCACTAGTCTAACCGTGCTTTTTCGGTTTGACGTTGAAACTATTATTTAAACCATTTAAAAACTATACATTCAAAGCTATTTCCTATTGATCCTCATATATCGAGAATTAGCCACAAATGTGGTCTGTGGTAATCTTCAGCTCACCGAAGCAAAACGAGATAGTCGGAAAATATGTGAACTAAAAGAATTTTATTTGAAATATTTGAAGCGGAAAGATTTTTAGCCAATCACACAAAAATATTTATTTTAGTACATTCACAAATCAAATTTATACTTGACAGTATTGTTTGTAGTTGTGTGTTAATTTCTTTCTTATTCTGCATTACTCGTTAGTAAAATCTGTTTTTTTTTCAAGGCAATGTTGCTAGTTGTATTTGTAAAGCTAGGTTTGTATACATATTTTAACTAAAACCTTATTTTTAATAAATTGTCTTTTAGGTTAGAAATATGGATCCTAAATCGAAGTAAAGTATTCATTCCGAAGCACGAAACATTATAGTAATGTTATTGAATTGTTCGATAGTTTTTAAAACGCTTATTTTGTAATAACACACACATATATATATATATATATATATATATATATATATATATATATATATATATATATATATATATATATATTGTAGCCATCTGCTACAACTTGAATAAAATTTACAACTTGACAACGCTGTAAAATGTTATGTGTGACTAATGTCATAGATTAAAAAAGGGGGCTGTCAATATTTTTTGTTTTTGTTGTTAAAACGTTGTAAAAGTTTTTTTAATAAATATTTAAGCATAACATCAACGGCCATCGTAATTTATTACAATTTCAGGTGTGGGGTACGATAAGGTGTTATGTTTAAATGTAATAAGTAGATTGGTTAGATTGGAGAAGTTTTGTAAAATAATGGAAGGAGCACGTGGTGATAATGCGGGCTAGGTGTAACAAGGTGCTGGTATTGTACAGGTTCCAGAGGAAAGCTTAAACGTCACCGTGCAAGACATTATATCCATGGTAGTTGTAACGTTGAGGACAGTGGAACCTGTAAAGAAAATATCAAACAGTGAAATTGGTGCATTGATCCCAGAATTTCATGGAGCAGTAGATGACGACGCGGTAACCTGGTTTCAAAGGATTGAAAGGGTTAAGGCAGCTCATAGTGTAGAAGATGACGTCATTGTGGTATTGGTGGCTGGCAAATTAAAAGGTACAGCTTTAACGTGGTTCCATTCAAAACCAGACTATGCAGCCTTGAGGTATGTTGAACTGAAAGAACACATGATAGCTATGTTCAGTCGTAGGGAACGTCGCATTAATTTAATGAGAAGGTTTGATGCTCGTAAGTGAAATCGCAATGAAAGCTTCTCGTCATATTACCATGAAAAGTTGTTGTTAGGTAACCAGTTCGATATTGCAATGGAGCACATGATTGCATATATGATAGATGGATTTGATAATGCTGTCTTGCAATTGCAGGCAAGAATGTCCTTCACCACCTTACTATGCCCCGATTCACCTAGATGTTGGAACACTTTCATGGACTCTGCAAGCTATGGTTGATTCTGGTAGTGGCATAACATTGATTAAAGAGAAGTTTATTCCAGAGGAGCAGAGGAGACCATATGATAGGAGTGAGGTATTTACAGGTGTGAATAGATCTATTGTGAATATATTGGGTGTACATAATGCTAATATTTATGTTTGTAATATTCTGATCGATATACAATTTTATGTAATTAACAACAATAGCATGTTGCATGACTGTATCCTAGGACGAGATCTAATTTCTCATGCTAAACTTGATGTAACTTTAGGAAAAACTGGAATTAGTGTAACTAGTACAAATGAAAATTCCAATCCAGTTGAAATGAATGAGATTATGTTAATAGATGTAAGCAGTGACAACGATAATGATGTCATGTTGAATGTAGGTCCTAATTTTAGTGCTAGGGATAAGTTAGATTTTGTAAGTACCTTTGATAAGGAGTATATACAGCCTTTGCGTGGAATTGAGCCAGTTACAAAACTTTCAGCTCAGGTATAATTAGAACCAAACCATAATAGATATTTATGTATTAAGGGCATAATCAAAAGATTATGGCTCGAGGGAATGTTAAAAGCCCGACGCGAAGCGGAGGGCTTTTATATTTTTGAGAGCCATAATCTACAATTATGCCCGTGGTACATACAATGTTTTATTTTATTTTGCACCATGAAACTGGAACAAAATTTTAAAAAGATTCAGTATTTTCGGCAAGTTTTTAAATGCAAATGCAGTGAAATAAAGTCGACAGTAGGCTAATTTGTTGTTACTAAGATACTGTGATATTGCTAAATTGTTGCTAAGGTACTGTTTGTTTGTAAATAATTTGCATTCTAAAATGGAAGGTGAAAACGCAACATATCATGTCATGTGTTTGCTGTCAATCATGCTGCTTAGCAACAATGACATTTCCGTGCTATAAAGACCACATTACACCCGCATTTGGGGGCGTATAAAGAACATTATGGTGGCAAAATAAAATAAAAAATTTTATTATAGGCCTCGTAGATTATTTTATGTTGACAAGGTAACAGTTGAAGGAAAAAAAAAACTTGTTGGATGATGGGATTATAAAAAAAAGCTCATCTCCATATTGTTCCCCAATTGTCTTAGTAAATAAGAAGAATGGTGAGAAACGGTTATGTGATTAGAATAAAATAACTGTAAAGGATAGATATCCTATACCTAGAATCGAGGATCACTTAGATTGCATAGGATAAAAAGTATAGTAAATAGATCTGTGTTTTGGATGTGGGACTAATGTCATAGATTAAAAAAGGGGGCTGTCAATTTTTTTTGTTTTTGTTGTTAAAACGTTGTAAAAGTTTTTTTAATAAATATTTAAGCATAACATCAACGGCCATCGTGATTTACTACTAATATATATATATATATATATATATATATATATATATATATATATATATATATATATATATATATATATATTATATATATATATATATTATATATATATATATATATATATATATATATATATATATATATATATATATATATATATATATATATATATTATATCATATATATATATATATATATATATATATATATATATATATATATATATATTATATTACTAAATTTAATCGTTTCATTTCTAATAGATAATTCTTCCGCATCAACAACGGCTCTATTAGTTCTATCTAGTTTTTAGACAAGTAACATTTATTGACCAGAAAGTACTTGTGTTGCGGTTCAAGGACCGATTTTCAAACATTTAAATTTATCGCCGAAATACTTCTCAACCTGAATGTACTCTGAAAAGACGACAGCCACGGACGTTAAAAAAAAAGATGGTCTGCTAATTGGTGCTTTGCCGGCTTCGATCATATATACTACGTGGATAGAACAAATTTCTATCCAAATGTTCGATACACCACGGTGCAAATATATCTATCGATCCTTTACAGCATAATTTAACCGATGCGCATGATCGAAAGGTGTTTGTATGCGAGATGTGATCATGTGATATCGATTATCGGTAGACATTTTACTTTTATCCGTTTGTTTACAACGTGAATGTTTTTTATTTATTTGTTGAAAATTACTTGTTATTTAGTGGAATAAACATGTCGTACTATGTTTTGTGCAGAAAATATAAAACTCCTTGGAATTATGAAATATCATACTTTGGGTAAATTAAAATTAAGATATGAAGAAGTATCCGTTACTTATAAAATTTGTTCATTACATTTTGATGAAATAAATTTTATAGATAACAGAAAAGGTGGTGGACTTCGAATTTTAAAGCGTGGCTCTATACCATCTGTTAAGCCAGCCGTTTTGGAAAGGTAATTTATTTGTACTTACATCTTAATATGTATTTATTTATTAAGGATTTAATATCAGTTGTAGTAACGTGAACTTCAGTTCGGGTTCAAATGTAGCAAATGACCACAACCAAATTCCATGCTCATCCGTAAATTTACATAATGTATCTGTTAACGCAAGGTATGTATTTTCCTCTCCTAGTTTGAATTAAATACATATCTTACTCTTTTAGTGATTCAACATCACATGTAAGAGAAACCAATTTGGAATGCACTACACCAACTAAACGTAGTCGACTAGCAGAGCGTAATATGTTGCAGATCACATATCAACGCCCAGGCGAACAAAGCGTTGTTTGCAGCTATGCAAAACTGTCACCAGACAAAAAAATCTCCAATTCAAAATTTAAAAAAACGCAATGGAAGACTTACAAAGAAAATTAATAATTTAAAGGATGTTCTTCATAATTTGAAAGCTAGGAACTTGTTGTCTACTACAGCTGTTGATAATATGATGGTAAGATTTAATCTGTTTGATTTAATTTAAGTATTGTATACTTTTTTATAGACAAACATCCGGGATGCTTTAAATATTATCCGACGACCTGGGAAACAACAAGGTAGCAAATATGGTCCAGACATTAGAAAATTTGCTTTAACAGTACAATTCTATTCTACTAAGACATATGAATATATTAGGCGAACTTTCAAAAATCTGTTACCACATCCAGTGACATTAAGTAAGTGCTATTCTGCTATAGACGGAAATCCTGGATTTACAAAAGAAATGTTTCATGCATTAAAATCAAAAGTGAGAAATAATAGTGGTAATATTATTTGTAATATAGTAATAGACGAAGTATATATTCGTCAAAAAATATCATTTGATGGGCATAAATTTCATGGCCACGTTGATTTGGGATTGCATAGTGTCAATACTGACTGTGAAAATTTACCTCCAGCTAAAAGTGCATTGGTATTCATGTTTGTTTGTTTGAATGGTTACTGGAAAATACCAATAGGGTACTTTCTAATAGATAGTTTAAGTGGAGAAAACCGGGCACGACTTGTAGAAAATAGTTTGCATTTATTACAAGAAACTGGAATAAAAGTATTTTCTGTAATGTTCAATGGTGCTGCTGTCAACACATCAATGTGCACGTATTTAGGTGCCAACTTAGATATAATGAGTAACAACGTTAAGCCTTATTGTATAAATCCAGCAACTAATATATATATATATATATATATATATATATATATATATATATATATATATATATATATATATATTTGTTGATCCATGTCACATGCTAAAATTAGTTCGCAATGCTTTTGGTGATAAAGGGATTTTAATTAACAGTGATAATAAAGAAATTTATTGGAAAAACATTATACTGTTAGAAGAACTTCAAGAAAAGAAGAGTTACGAGCAGCAACAAAATTAACAAAAAAACACATTAAATATGAAGACAACAAAATGAACGTTAATTTAGCGGCCCAAACATTGAGTGAAAGTGAGTTCTGCGTTAAAATTTGTAAACGTTTAAGTATACCTGGATTTTGTAATTGTGAAGAAACTGCAGAATTTTGGCTATATTGAATAATGTTTTCGACATTTTAAATTGCCGTAATAGTTTTTCTATGAAAAACAAATATAACACACCACTTTTGGACAACACACTGCAATTTTTAAAATGTGAAATACACAGATTTGAACAATACATTAAAGGTTTAAAGGATAGTAATGGTCGCCTACTTATTGATTCACCTCGAAAAACAGGATTTGTTGGGTTTATTTTTTGTCTAAAAAATTTATTCAAACTTTATTAAATTATTAAAAAGAATGGAATGGAGTAGCTATTAACTTATAAACTAAATCAAGATCATTTGGAGACATTCTTCAGTGTTTTGAGAAGTCGAGGTGGTTGCAACAATAATCCTGATGCTAGACAATTTCAAACGCTTATTGGTTAGACATGAAGTAGAATCTTCAGAACATGGACATTGTCTAATAGATAATGTACAAATACTTCATGTGCGTTCAATTTATAAAAAAAGACATCATTTTATTGATGAAACAGATTTTGTGTCCAATTCATTTGACCACGATTATATACATTGTATGTGGGGATTATCTCAATATGTTGAAGATGTTAAATATATAAGTGGTTTTGTTGTTTATAAGTTAATCAAACTTGGTGTATGTTCTGTATGTAAAACACTTTTAATTGATAAAAATTGTGATTCGTTATTAATTTCTTTAAAAAACAGGGGAAAGTTACAACAACCCAGTAAAGATGTAATAACGATTTGTTTAAAAACTGAAATGGTCATAAAACAATTTAAAAATCACCTTTGTTAAAAAAAATATAAAAGACTTTTTAATACTAAAAACATATTATCTAATATATGATTTATTTGACAATGAAACAATGAATGTTCACATAAAGGAACAAGATTTGTGGGAAAATCACAAAGTTTATTTAATTAAATCTATTATTGAAATCTATGTAAAGTTAAGATTACATCATGAAACAAGAAATTCATATAATAGCACCCAATTTATAGGACAAAAGTATACAAAGTTAATACTATTTAAAAATCATTAGTGTAATTGTTATTGTAGGATATGTAGATATAAAATTGGTTAAGATAATTAAAAATTAGTACTTAATGGTTAAGCATAATTATGTTAATTTTATTCTGAATAAAAGCTTATGGATGATTTATGTATTAATTTTTTAGTAAATAAGAACTCCACTAATGAATCTTTGTAATACAATCATAAAGTAATTCATGGGCGTAGCCAGCTAAGGACAGGGAGGGGCAACTGCCCCCCCCCCTGGAAGAGCAAAAATAAATTAAATAATTTTTAAATTTTAATAAACAAAAAATTAAATCTAAAATATACATATTTTCTGTTCTGCATATTTTTTTTGTTATCTGTTATTAGTTTAATTTAAGTATAATTAAAATCTCAAAGTTTTGTTTTCATTTGCCTTTTCTTTTTATCCTAAAATTTTAAATTTTGAACGACCATGGACCATGGTTTGCCCCACCTGTTATAAATCCTGGCTACGCCCTTGAAGTAATTGTTAATAGACAATATAACGTGTTGATAGTGAAAAAAATAATGTACTTACTTTACATAAGAAAAAAAAGGACTTTAATATCATGTCTAAAAGTCCATATAATGTAAGAACATTTATTGCAAGAATAAGGTTAAAAGTAATTTAAACCCTTGTAACATCTAAACATAAATCCTAAAATTTCCTGGTAAAATTTAAAAACTGACGCATGCGCGTTTTTGCTAATATTTTGTAAAGGATAGAAGATCTCGCTCTAACATATTGAATGTTAAGGACTCAAATTTCACATTGAGGTAATAGGCAATGCATCATCCACGTAGTATGTATGATCGAAGGTGGCGACGGCGCTAGCTCCGCTCTCTCAGCTATCATGTTTGCTTCGGTCAACTGTACCACAGAATACAGAACGTGTACTTTCAAAAATTTCTGCTTAAAAACCGCTACCGCGTTGCTTCGGCGCGCATATATGGAAGTGCTAATTTTATTATTCGTTGAACAGCTGTAGCAAGTTTTTGTCGATTGTTGCTTGTTTTTAAATATATTTTGCCTAATTTTATTAAATTCCGATCTGTAAATATTTAATTTGGTTAAACATTTCGTGTGTGTAGCATAGTTATAACTTGCCAAAATATATTAGATTTGACACTAGAAGTTAATTAAATAAATAATCATGGTGAACTACTGCAGTGTTTATAACTGTAAAAATAATTCCAGGTATAAACCATCTTTGAAATTCTTTCTTACTCCAAAAGATCCTTTGAGGTAAGTTAAGATTCAATTTCACTTATAATTATAGGCGTTTACGAAAAGTGATCGGGGTTAACTCTGGAGCATAAAATCGTCCAAAAAGTAATCGAGTTAACTTATAACTCTCGTTCGGAAAGTAACCGAATTTATTCTAGCGATCAGCTGTCAGTGATCTGAGTAACCCTACTTGCTTGTAGGGTTATATGGGTTACTTGCGAATTTGTTTGACAGTTATGCTATATTAATGTTAATATATAATTTCTTTTCTCATTTTCACTTTCTTCTCTTGGCATAACATGATCACCATCTTCATCATTTGGCACTATATTTGCATGTTGTTCATCATCTACTACATCATTTTCATCAATACATATGTTGTGGAGAATGCCACAAGATAAAATAATTTTAGGGATTAATTCAATTCTATAAACGTGTAGATTTGATAAATAACGAAACCGAGCCTTGAGCAAGCCAAAAGCATGTTCTATTTTAATGCGATTTTTTGAAAGCTTTGTATTATATATTTTTTCATTATCCCGTAATCTTCCATTGTCCCTAAATGGTACTAGTAGATGTTTGTGTAATGGGTATGCAGAATCTCCTATCACATGTTGTTCTGGCAACAAATTTATTGTATTATTTGTGAGTTGATGTCCCAAATTACTCTTACGTAACACTCTTGCATCATGCATGCTTCTAGGCCATCCTATACGAAACAGAACAATATTACTTTAATATACTGTATTTTGGAGTGCAATTTGTTACATACCACATGATACATCAATAAACTTAGAAGTGTAGTCACATACACCTTGGAGGATCACAGAGTAATAACCTTTTCGGTTAATATAAGAGTCTTTGTGTTCCGAAGGAGCTCTAATTTCTACATGAGTGCCATCAATACAACCAACAATTCCTGGAAGGCCTGTTACATTTTGAAAACATTCGCTGATTTGCAAAGCTTTTTCGGCATTTGGCCAATTAATAAAAAAATCCCTTTTCTCGATTAACTGGTCTAATAATTTGTAAAATATGTTTCTCGCTGTGCTTTTGGCTATGTTAAACCGATCTGACAGTTTTTTGAGTCAAATATAATGTTAAATTCGGTATTTGGCTTACATGATTACATTTACCTAAACACCTCTTTATTTCCTACCATCCATAACATTACCATAAATTGGCTCTTCAATGAAATAGGAGGCCTTCCAAAGTGATAGACATTCTCATCCTCCAGTAATGTTACAATTTTCATCATTGTCTTTCTTGACATACGAAAATGACTTTTGAATTCTGCGTAATACATACACAGTAAACAGAAAACACATTTTGTTACTATTAAAATTGATATTTACCTGTTTCACTGTATTCTTGGACTACCATCTCAAAATCTCTGATGCTTGTTCTTACATTCTTAATTTTTAATAATACCAATAATTCATCTTCCACTTCTTCTTCCTCAAAAAATAATTCATTTCCTAATAGAGCGATTTCTGTTACCATTTTATTTTAAAGTTATATGTACACAGTAGCGTTTCAATTAATAAAATAAATAAATTACTTAACCTCATTCCTAGACACTCTGCTAGGTACAAAAAGTGAACGAACTAACCTGAACCCACGCTTACAGCTGATTGAACCTAACCATACCCGGGAGTTAACCTAAAATCACTTTTCGTAAACGCCTTATGTCTTATTTAATACTTTTTTTGATATAAAGTATTGAAACATAAAAATTCCTATTATGCAATTGTGAAATTTCATGATATGAGTCAATGCAATGATAATAATAATAATAATAATAATAATAAATGTACACTAATAAATGTACCTTGTGCAATATAAATTCATTTCCCTGTATAATATGAACTATACTGTAGCAGATTCATAATAAAATACAGTTCATATTCACTCGATATGTTGTTACCATTTGAACAAAAACAATTTTTAGACAACTTATATGGCTACAATTAATTGGATATCCAGAATGAGTTCTAAAGGATACAGAATTTATTGCTGGAAAAAGATTATGCAGTGAGAATTTTTCTTCAAAATGCTTGCAGGTTTGTCTGTCACTAGACTAAAAAAAGATGCTGAGCCTGACATATTTGAAGAAGGAGTTGGTTTAAAAGGTAATTGAAATGTATGTTCCTAATTTTGGATTTATATTTAGTATGTTTTAAGGAGTACCTGTTGAAGTGTCAACAACAGTATCTTCAACACAGTCCAGAAGTGCAGAATTCCCTTTAGCTGAATGCTGTAGCAATACTCTACATGAAGAACATTCTCTAAAACATAATATGACTAATACATCTGATTGTAAGTAAAATGTAAAAGGAAAAATATTCTGAATGCAATTATAAGACGAAAAGTTTTTGTATTCTGAATATGTAGTTAAGTTTCAACTTCGTACTCTAATTTCAATTTTTTGTAGGTGACCACCAGTCTATCCAGACTTCACCAAAATTATCATCATCCACTCCCCGCAAGAGCAAGCTTCAATTGGAAATACGATTACTGAAACGAAAGTGTGATCGTTTATCAACAACTTTTGAAGCAGGGAGTAGTTCTGAACCAGAAACAATCAGTAAAGAAGCTTTTATACACTTTTGCAAAAGTACTTTTTTGTGAATAATTCGTGTGAAGTGGAATATTTAAAACAAATTGTGTCTACAATGATTGCCAAATTAAAAGAGGTTGGTCTCAACGTAAGCACTTGTGTCAGACCAGGGATCAAATTTTTATAAATTTGCTAAAGATGTTAGTGTAACTGAAGAACAACCCTTTTTCAACGTCGGAGATCACAAAATTTATTTTTTATTTGACACTCCCCATCTTCTCAAATCGACTAGGAACAATTTTTTTAAATACAATTTTCAAATCAATGGCAACATTACTAACAAACAGTATTTAGACAGTGTGTTTGAATTTGATAAGGGCCGAATAAATAAACTGGCACCAAAGTTGTCAGAAATTCATTTAAATCCAAACAATTTCCAAAAAATGAAAGTGAATTTAGCTGCACAAATTTTCAGCAACAGCACAGCCACTGCTTTGGAATTACTTATGTTTTAGTTTTCTGCCTGTGGAAGCAATCTATACCTCAATATTTATAACTGACATGGATAAATTGTTCGATATATTAAATTCTGTGACCTTTCAGGCTAGCAAATGTTTAAATCAACCTTTTATAGGGAGTAGTGAGCAGACTGAACATCTAATAAAAATGAGGAACTTATTTAGAAAGTCTTAAAAGGTGCAAAGGATGTAACATCATCTATGAAGATTTTAAACGGTTGGCGCATTACAATTTCGGGACTGTTAATGTTGTGGGATGACCTGAAATTGTTAAACACACAAATTATATGTACTCGCTTCCTAAATTAGGTTGCATTGGAAAATGTCTTTGGCAATTTGAGATTTCAAGGTGGTAATGCAACCAATCCCACACCTAATCAATTTCGGAATTTATTCAAACAAATATTTTGTTTGAACTACTTTGAACACAAAGAGGGAGCAAACTGTGCTGATGATTTGAGTGAAGTTTTAGTTCAGTTTAACCAAATTATAGCTGAAGATGTACACACTATAAAGTTTGAAAAACTACCAAAGAGATTGAATGATATTTTTGGTGACATCTTATCAATAAATCCAAAGGAGTATAACGACTTAGAAATTCCTGAGAAAACGCACTATCATATGTTGGTGGATATTTAATTAAAAAATGTATTGCCTCTCATACGTGCAACATATCGCTCCGTTGATAGAAAAGTGTCACAACTCGAAAATTAGCATTTTAGACATTATTGAAAATCAGCCCTCAACACTAGAATATGTATGTGGAAAAACGACACAGTTTTAGGTTTTCCCACTTGCCGGTAGAGAGCAGAAGTGTCGTTTGTTCATTTACAGATTTTGCAATGATCTTATACAGAAATGTGGCATTTGTGAGTTGAGTCTCGTCGAAGACCGTCGTGTGTAGTAAAATATTTACAGAAAAGCGTCGTATTTCATTTGTGTCAGTCTTCTTTAAAAAGAAGTGTATTTTAATTGGTGTTATTTCTTGTTAAATGTCATATTTAGAGATATGCCATTTTTCTTCATAATTCTATAATTTTTTTGATTGCACATAAGGTCACACAAATATCACCAGTTCCTGTTAACAAGAAGAAGGCAACGAACAAAGGAAGAAAAAGCTCAAATTCGGCTATTATATCTTCATCGCCATACAAAAATCAGTTGCAAGAGGAATTACAGCAAAAAGAAAATAAGACAAATGACAAGAAAGTTAAAAGAAGAATTTGTGAAGATGAAATTATTGAAACAAAGAAAAAGGCAATAAAAAGGAATAAACGAAATAAGAAAATTCATGAAGATACCTCGGAGGAAGAATCATCAGATGAAGAATTTCATCCAAACGATGACGATGCTGATGATTTAGATGAATTTTCTGGAAAATCTATTCCCGAGAATGCTGATGCCACCTGTATATTTTGTAACACCAACTTTTCGGTAGATAGGAAGGGCGAAAAATGGATTCAGTGTGTAATGTGCTACATGTGGGCTCACGATGAATGCGCAGGAGCAGAGTATGATATTTACATATGTGATTTCTGTAAATAACTAATTTCAGTTTTTCAATTTTAAAGATAAATTTTTAGTTTTTATTACAAATAGTGAATAAATATTTCGGTTCTTTTGATGCTGCAGTCATCTTTCATTATTTTTAGCAAATTTTTTTAATATATTTAAGCAGAACATGCCAGCTACATTTGAGTGAGTTTTTATACAATTTAGTAATAAAATGTCAAATTTGACAGCAAAAAACGAAATGGTAGCCCATATTTGTACCTTCTCCTCTATATTTTGCACTTGTTGAGTCTAACAAGGTTATTTCTTCCGTTTGCGAATTCATGTTTAGTAAAAACATATATTAGTAAAAACTATAACATAACATAACCTTATATTTAACCATGTATCGCCTTACCGCTCTAAAAGTGAGTAAAAAATCTCATTTATGCGAACCTCTAGCGGGTGTGCATCGGGGGAAAAGGGGGATCTGAGAATCTCATATAGAACTCAGAATGATATTTTTAAAAGAACGGTTTGTTGTCAAATTTATTTGAGATGAAGTGAGATCTCAGATGAAAAGAACGGACTATATTTCAACAGGAAAGACTTTTATTCTATTGTGCTACAAGGTATTTGCGATCATGAAAAAATTTCACCGATAAATTTGTGGGCTAATTCAATGTTTTTTAACAATATTGAAAGGAAATGTGAAGGTGCTGTACATGTTATAAATAGATCAACATTCTATTGTTTAAATTGTTACAGGATATTTTGTGTTAGGGGATAGTGCATATCCACTATCTCTGCAAGTGTTAACACCATATCGTGATAATGGACACCTAACAAGACCACAAAAAAATTTTAACCAAAAATTAAGTTCATGCAGGGTGTCCATCGAGCACGCCTTTGGTCTGCTTATACAACGTTTCAAGCAGTTATACCATCTAAAATTAAGAGGGCATGAAAAGATTTGCCATTTCATCAGAGTACGTTGTGTATTACACAATTTAGCTAATAACGACGATCAACACATCTTCAATATGCAAATTGTTGAGGAACAACCTGCAGAAGAGACTCATCAACAACAGGGCATAGATATAAGAAATGAAATATGTCGACAAATGTATTTAACACACAACTAGTTACATTTGTGTGGTATATAGGATTTTTAATGTAAGTTTAGTATGAGATCATACAGCAGTCTGTTGCAATGTCATCTCGTGCATGTAGCTTTCCTTGTAAGATGCACTAACAGCAAGAAAAAAGGACAGAATGAAGTGTGGTTCAGAACAGTAAAGTAAGTTCACCTTAAATGCTTCTTACAAAATTTTAAAGTCTGTTCCAATGAAAGCTTCTAGTCTATCTCCAATGTAAATATATTATTACGTTATATTGGAATTAAAAAATTACTACGTATGAGATCGTACTAAACTTACAATAAAAATCCCATATAAAATTGTATAAACATATAAATTTATTTTTGCATATTTTTTAACTTTTCCAATAATTCATTTTTTCGCTGTAATTCGTGAATTACTCTCTCTTGTTGGTCATAACGTTTTTCTTCATATTGAATTTTTTTAACTGTTTTTAATTCAATCAGTGGCCGCTGTAGGTGTAGGCGAGGTAGGCAATTGCCTAGAGCGGCAAGCCTGGAGGCGGCATTTTCCGCCCATTGAAAATTATTAAAAAATAAAACATTCGTTAACGGGGGGTTCACAAAATAGTGATACCGAGAAAAAATTCTTAAGTATTTTTCGCAGAAAATGTTAATTGTATACAAAATTCTACGAATAGAACAAAATGTGAAGAAACCTTTTAAATTTTTCCTATTGTTAAAGTTAATCCTGTCCCCTAATCCGACAATAAATAACGATATAGTACAAATACAAACCTACCAGTGTACAATGCAAGTGATATAAGCAACTTTTTTTAAAGCGGTAAATTTCATAATTTACTTTTCCGAAATAAAAACTGAACTATATGATTATTCTATTGATTGTAACTTGTAACACTAACAGCCTTTAAAACTTGAAATCATTGAAATAACTGAAGTACTTACTATGGTAAATCTAAATTGTGTCGTTGTTTTTTTATTCATTTCTGAGTTAGTATTAAAAATATATTTTTAGAAAATATTGAATTATGCACCTTTTAAAACATTCGTTGTCAACGTTTCTTGCAAAATAACTAATACTATGTAATTTGAAAACAAATTTCCTAAGAAATGTATGCGCTATCTTTATAGCATATCTGTTCGTCTTTATCAATTAACAATTTGATAGGAATACGTACAAATGATTACTTGAAATAATTTAAATATAGATTGAAGACAGGGCAAGGGTATTTGGTTTATAAAGAGAACCATAAATCAAATTATGACAAAGTAATATTTTGCAAAGTGGCTGTTTTAAATTTGAAATCATTTTTTAACCGTCAACAGTTTTATTCTTATCTTGGTACTGACTGGCATATTTATGGTTGTATAATCAGCTTAACATAACAAACTTCCTACCAGTTAAAAGATGTACCACGGAGGGAGAGCAGAAAATACATGCATTTTAAATAAGGGATATGCTTGATTTCATTTTTTTAAATAGGTACGTACTATAGTATTTGTTAGTCATTCAGTATAGTTAGTGTACACACGAACAACTGCAGTATAGGGAATTATTCGTAAAAATATTTTGACGTCAGGTAACGTACTTTCTGCTCTCTATTAGTATTACATATATATTTTTTATTACATCGGCAACCAAGAACAATGTTTTGATAAAAATAATTAATTAAGAATTTTAAGTTAAAATTTTCCGACCGCGCAGGAGGCTCACATCTTGCTCAATATTGCGTTCAAGGCATAAATTGTAGAAAACAAACTAATAGCAAAAAATTGATTTTTTTAAATCCAAAAAAATCAAATGCCCTCCATATTTCATTACATTACATAAGTTTTCTTGAATTGTACAGATTGTGTAATAGAAAATGTCCGACAATAGAAAACGGCTTTCTGGCTCTCAATGCAAAAGGAAGAGATTAGAGAAAGAAGTTGTAGCAAAAAAGCAGGCAAAATCTCTGTTAAGTTTTTTAAAATCCGGGGAAAACCCACCTACACCGTCAACAACCACAGATGAAAGCAAACTAGAAATTATGGAAGCTTCTTCTCTGCCACTGGACACGGACAGTGACGTGGTTGTTGACAAGGAAGAATTAGAAATGAGCAACACACATGTAGATTCTGAACAAGACGAAATTTCATTTATTCAACCCGAAACTTCACCACCTTTAAGTTCTGATCCTGCTAATTGGCCTCTGCGATTAGGAGAAGCAGAAAGATTGATTCTGGTAAAATCTAAACCACCAAAAATTAAGCAACATTTTGATTATCCGGCAGATGCAAACGGAAGAAGATTTTCTCCATTTTATTACAAAAGGAAGTTAAGCAATGGCGAAATCATTACAAGAGATTGGTTGCTTTATTAAGAATCTAGAAATACCATTTTTTGTTTTTGTTGTAAACTGTTTAATTCAACTTCATCTAGTTTAGCACAAGAAGGATACGGCAATTGGAAAAATGTGGGAAAAATCATAAAAACACATGAGTGTTCAAAAAATCATATGCAATGCCAAAAATCTTGGATGGAATTAAACAAAAGAATTTCAACGAACCAAACTATTGATTCAGAAGCTCAAAGAATAACAAACGCAGAAATCAAATATTGGAATGGTGTTTCACAAAGAATCGTTTCAATTACAAAAACTTTAGCACAAAACTGTTTGGCCTTTCAAGGAAAAACAGACAAGTTACATGCACATAATAATGGACATTTTTTAAAGCTAGTGCAGTTACTGGGAGAATTTGATCCTATCATGGAACAACACATAACAAGAGTGATGAATCATGCAAAAACTAAGACAACTTCATATTTAGGAAAAAATATTCAAAATGAAATTATAGACTTATTAGCAGATACCTACTATTCGAAACCATATTACATCTGAAGTAAACAAAGTCAAGTATTACTCAATTATATTGGACTGTACTCCAGATTTGAGTAAGACGGAGCAAATGACGATGGTTGTTCGGTATGTCTCCATTGCGAATAAAGAGGATAACAAAAATATAATGGAAGTGAAAGTAAATGAACATTTTGTAGATTTTATCCCTATTGAAAGAGCCACAGGTTCAAACTTAACAAACGTTTTACTAGATAAATTAGGATTATCTCTGCAAAACATAAGAGGACAAGGTTACGACAATGGCTCTAATATGCGTGGTGAACATGCTGGGGTTCAATCCAGAATTTGTAATCTAAATCCTTGTGCTTTTTACGTGCCTTGTAGTAATCATTCATTAAACCTGGCAGTTAACGACATGGCAAAATCATCTTTGGAAGCTACACATTTTTTTAATATAATTCATAAGTTGTATTTTTTTTTCATCCTCAACTTTTCTCTGGGCTATTTTGTTGGACAGTGTTAAAGATTTTACTCTTAAACCTTTAAGCACCACAAGATGGGAAAGTCGCATAGATTCTGTAAAACCATTACGATTTCATATCAGTAATATTTATGATGTGCTTTTAAAAATCTATGAAGATAGTGATATGGAACCGACAATAAGAGATGAAGCCTCAGGATTGTTGACCCAAATTAAACAATTTAAATTTTTATGTACTGTAGTTATTTGGTATAAGATTTTAAGCCATATAAACCCAGTCAGCAAACTTTTGCAAACAGAAAATTTTGAAATTTCTTCGGCCGTTTCATTAATAAAAAATTCAGAAAGTTTCTTTAAAAATATTAGGTCGGATGAGTTTTTTGACGATATTTTAGAAGAGTCGGCCGAATTAGCAACTGACATAGACGTTTCTTCTGAATTTAAAGAAACTATACCAAGGCATAGAGTAAGATCAAAAAAGAGACAATTTTCATATGAATACAGGGATGAACCAATCCAAGATCCTAAAGATAAATATAAAATCGAATTCTTCCTTCATTTAATAGATTGTGGAATTAATTCTCTGGAAACAAGATTCCAACAACTGAACGAGCACAGCGGTGTTTTTGCTTTTTTGTATGATGTAAGCAAATTACAAAGTTTACGTAAAGAGGAATTAATGACACATTGCAGAAACCTTGAGTTGGCTTTAACTAATAAAAACGTTTCAGATATTAATGCAATAGAACTTGCAGATGAACTGTCAATATTATCAACTATGATTCCAAACAAAAAATCACCAAGTGAAGTTTTGCAGTTTATTAGTGAACTAAATTTTGCACCAAATGTCAATGTCGCGTTGAGAGTATTATTAACACTTCCTATTTCGGTAGCTAGCGGCGAAAGAAGCTTCTCGAAATTGAAATTAATCAAGAATTTTCTTAGAACAAATACAACTCAACACAGATTATCAGGCTTAGCTATGATTTCTATTGAGTATGAACTGTGTAATTCCTTAGTCTTTAATAATATCATAAGAAAATTTTCCGAACTAAAAGTGCGCAAAAAGTTATTTTATTAATGTTAGCTTTATGTTTATTTCATGGTTTTCTCTGTTCTTTTTTAGTATTAGTATTTTGGTTATATTATGTTGCCACTAGACACATACCAATACCATGTGAAGTATTATAAATAAATGTTTTTTTAAATTTTCTTGAATGTGTTTGTAAATGTGTTGTCCTATAAAAAGTAGTAAAAAATAAATAAGTTCCTTTAGTGTGACTTGGGATTAATGAAATGAAACTCAAAAACTAGAAAAAATATACCAAGATCATCAAATGAAAGTTAAAAACCATATATTAAATTTTTCAGATAGGACAAGAGGGTGGGGGAGCGGCAAAATTTTTTCTTGCTTAGAGCGGCAGAACTAACATGCGTTATCGCATCTTCACTTTCTGATGGTATACTTCTATGTATAACTGTGCTGGCATCCATAACAGTGGGTGGAATGATGCTAGCTCAAGTAATTAACAAATCTGCCAACTCTCTATAACACAATAGAAGTAATGTGTAACCACTAGTTAGGCTATACCTTCGAAATCATTAAACTAAAAATATACCTTTCATATGGACAAGTTCTTCGTTCTCGTCCGCTCTTCTTATTATTTTCTAATGTTTTTTTGAAGGACCGTTCCAATGCTTTCCATTTATTTTCACAGTTTGCTGGGGTAAAATTATATTTATGTTCATTGATTTTATTACAAATTATGTTCCACATCTGTCGTAACGCTTTAATTTTTCTGTTTTCCACCAATGTTTTGTTTTCTTTATATCATTCAATTAATAGCTTCATGGCACTATCGGTCCAACTAACTGGCGAAGTTGTTACGTCTAAAAGACTACTGTTTTGTGATTGAGCTTCGTCAAAGTCTTGAAGTTGCAATTTATCAAAGTCTTGAAGTTGCGATTCATAAAAGTCTTGTGGTTGAGACTCGTCATCATATGCAACCTCTTCAAGTTCAGCATTAATTTCAACATTTTATTTTCTGATACTTTCACAAGGGTCCCATTTTGAACTTCGGCAGCTCTTATGGGGAGTTCATACCGCACCCCATCTACACGGAGAATTTTCTTTTAATGTAGAAAAACAGTTTATTTTGCACTTACCGTCAGCTATTAAAATGTAGCTGTTATTACGTACATCACTAACTTTTACATTTTCTATTGTTGCCATTTTTTAGGTTAGAGCAAATACTGTTGATAAATCAAACACGCGCTAAAAAAACATACTTGACAACTTGTTTGATTTTACTCCACCTAGGGTATACTATAAAAAAAGGGTATTGGCGCACCGCCATGTTGTAGGTATAAAAGTGGCGGGAATTTTAAAATTTAATTACATTTTAATGAGTATTATAATTGGATTAGTCTTTTCGTCAAACATAGTCCTATTTGGTAATTTGTTACAAGTAGGGGCGTGCAATTCGGTATTTGTGTAAAGAAAAATCACTTATAAATAGGTGAAATGTACTAATGGCTCTCATTAATATCACACATTTTGGAACAATAACAATACTTTTTTTGTAAAATCACCTACGATTTTGAGGCGCTTATTATGAAGAATTTCGAGCATGCTCAAATTGCATGTTTGCTCCAAACATTATCTTACAAATGTTGTTGTAGGTTACGTCCTGCATCCCTTTTGTAAGGATTCGCCGAATGGAATGTTTTAATTATATATTGTTATTCGGTTGTGAGCCCCAGGTAGAGTATAACATGAACTGGCCAATTTTCAGATGTTGCTATAATTATATTAGAATCCAAATAACATTACTAGCTATTATATTAGGGTAAAACGAATTTTCAATGTTACAAATATTTATAATATGTCAAAAACAAAGATATAAACATCAAAACATTTTCCATGATAGTTACAATAATAAACATTAGTGCCTATACATACTGTAAACTATATAATGAGAGAAATTTGTATTTTTTTTTGTACACATTGTACATAGTGCTGATTTTAGGATTTACAGAGCCCTAGACTGAACCTGTGGTGCGGCCCCAGCGGTGTATGACATATTTTCAATGAAGAGTGTACAAGGGCAAATATAAGAATAAGAAGTCAACCTTCGAAATTTCATTTTAGGTAAAGTTTCTAATTAAAAACTTAAAAATGAACATTCATTTAAAGCATTAGCGAAACTTACCTAAATATGAATATACCTAGTAATACTTTAATAAAATACATTTATTTTCCGGAGAAATTTATGCAGTTATACAGTGCGTTGTCTCCATCAGATTAATACTTGTAAACTGGCCATATGCATTTCTATGAAAAAAAGCATGAAATAAATCGTTTGCACTCATAACATAACATAAACATTTTTGAAGAATATTAAATCTAATTAACTACAACAGAGAAGAACTGTCAATAACACCATTCATTAATTTATGTAACATTATCAAGTTCAATGTTTAATATAACAAAATATCCTAGCAAACAAACTTACGTCTTTTTAACATGGAACTCATTATAAGCGTGATATTAAACTAAAGGTTATAATAAACCAATGAGAGCTTTAAATTAAACAAAGCCATCTCCTGACGTCAGTATGTTTGCTGGGATCAAGTTTAAAAGCAATAGACAAAAAGGTTCAATTAAAATAGTTTTTTGGATACACATGCACTAACAGATTTAGAACTATACACTTTAGCAACATGTTCCTTGTCTTCTTGCTTCAACGAAAATTGTAGGCGAGCGTTAAAAAAAGCAAAACAAAATTTGTAGGCAAAATGACAATCACATACAGGTAGATGCGACCCACATAGGTACTTTGTAACTTTATGAGATAATATCTGAACCACATTTGTTTCTTGACCGTAGTGTCGCATGTTACGTATACAAAATTTTTCAATGTATTCGGATGCTAATTGTAAAGCCACTGATAAATTTTTTAAATCCTTTTTATCAATTAGTGCTGTAACTACTGAAGTATAACCATACTCTTTAGGTTGCGTAGCAAATTCTTGGCAACCTTCACAAATTTTTTTATATATTGCATTTACGATATAACCAGTGAAGTGGTGCAATGCATCTATTGGTAATGGATGCAATTCAATATGCACAGATAGATTTTCCGGAGGTTCACTGCTTTCTGCTTCGCATGAGTCATTTTCTAATTGTTAATTTGCTTTCCTTGGAGAAGATAGAAACTGGAGAAAACAGTGATCATTTGCTTGTTGACAGTTGCTGTGACGTATATCACATGTGAACTGAGCAATAGAAATTAATCGCAGAGCCTGAAGTGGGGATGGAGAAACAGTACCTTTTATTCGTACACGAGAAAAAGTGTTCTCCAGTGCATCTTGTGTTAGTCGAGAAGTTAAAAAGAATTTCAGTTGCATGGTAGAAATTAAATGCAAACTTAATGCAATAACATTTTTAGTTGTTATAACGATACCTTTTTGCGAAGGTTTCCATTTGAGATCAGTGTTCATTTTTTGAATAATATAAACAAAATTGTTCAAAAACTCGTGCTTTTCTGCCAGTGTTCGTTTTGATATACACTTTTTATAATGTCGACTAGTCATAATAGAAAACCATTTGTTAATTTGTAGGATAAACCATGCTGTTGTATCAACTTCAGGTGGTACAACTTTTAAGGTGCTAGCGGTTTTTAAAGCTGCTGCCAAATTTTCTGCAAATATTTCTGTCGCAAATGTAACTCGCATTTTTTCAAAATCGCTGGGATTTAATAAACGTTTATTTTTAAAAAATTGCGGTGCCAACTTAAAAACAGATGGTGAAGATGTAACAACCTTTTTTTGTGGTTGTATTAAAAAATACGTTAATCTAAGATCATTAATTTATTTGGCGTAAAATTAGAGGAGTTTTCAATTATTTACATGTAAAATTGAGAAAGGCAACTTAAATTGCATTTCCTAGAACATGTATTTTGGGTGTAACATTACATAAATAGTTATAGTTCCCTTTCTTTTAAAAATTGGACTCCGATCATTGTATTTCGCGCAATGCGTGACAACTTCTTGAGGGGGGGCACTTACAGAAGCAATTCTGAAAGCCTCTATTTTTTTCTTCACTTGCTGCTGAATGTTAAACCAGAAGACATTGTTATAATGGTTTTTACTTAATTTTTATATTTGGTGCCATCAGATTTTGGTGGTAAGTTATTTTTTAATTCATTATATTTTAAGCTTAAGTATTTGCTCTTTCCAGGCACTCACGTACACTCATTATAGTACTTATATTATTCCCTTATACTCACTTAAGGCACTTATTTACTTACTTTGATATGGTACTTTTATAAGTCACTATATTTTTAATCTCAAATGGCTCTTAAGTTACTTATTTACGCAAGTTTCTCTTCATTCAAATAATATCATCTTAAAATGCAATTTTAATAAAATAAAACATCAAGAATACAATAAGTTTAGTGGATTGAAAATTTCTTCAAATACATAGTTGATCGCGTTGTTACAAGAATACGCAAGGAAGATGTAGAAACGCTTTCATACTGGTTGACCGTTCCGCATCCATAATTAAACACTGGAAGCTGTCTATAAGAAAATCATTATACTGAGGTATTTATGTGGTGATTTTTTATTTTTTAAGCTTAGTTTTAAAACCTTTTTCTTTCCTCTCCTTAACCATCCATATATTGGTTAAATAAACTTAATTGCACATTGTTAATTTTTGATATTTATAGAAAGTTTTTATTGTTCATTATTTAGGATTTGTTATTCCTGCAAAGATAACATGGCGCTCGAGAATTCATTTAATCATATATTTTTTTTATAATTTTTTACATTGTTTTTTATTAATTAGAGAAAGGAAAATAATTAAGCAGGAGAGAAACAAGCCGCATTTCATGTGTGTTAACAAGTCAATATAGTAGAACCCACCCTATATTTAATCTACCGATTGTGGACGAGACGGCATATAATTAGTGGTGAAAGGTTAGTATTTCAATTTGTTAAATAATTTGTAATTAGGGAAAACTTTACCCAACTTCCTTATTTATTAATTATCTGGTTCAAATTACATCACCGTATGAGTTTTTATTAAGCTTGAACTTTATTAGACCATTTAAATTTTCTTAAACCTACATCACTACAATATTTTTTTATTATAAAGATTCCACTTCAATAAGCATTCTTATGTGGTGCGATGAAACTATGTTAGAGGAAAGGTTATATTTCATAACCACATCATTCGACAATATTATGTCATGTTTTAAAAATAAAGATTTTAAATTTTTCAATAGATGTGGTACACCTGCAAACATAAAATGCATCATTTTGTCGAAACGGGTGTGGAATGAAAGTATTATGTGTTCCACATTTGTAAGAAAAGATCCCCAATTTGGCCCACATTGATAGGTTTGTAGGTCCCATATCTGAAGTAACGCCAACGACTTTTAGGCCTGCCTGTTCCAAAACTGTAATACCTTCTAGAACAAAGTTCCATAACAGTTCTCCAGTTACTGACTTGTTGGTTATATGTACACCAATTATCTGCTTCCATTTAACTTATAATCCTCTGGACATCAGGACTAGTTTATTTCCATAATCAGCAGTATTATCTAAACAAAAATAGCGATTTTCAGAGTATATAGCTGATTTTAGATGATATTGATATCAGTGCCAACAATATAATGTTGTGTCATGAAAAAAGAATTCTTACCTAGTGACACTCGACCAACAACTTGCTTCATTGCCGCATCATATTCCAATCTGGGCGACAATTCCATTTCATCAACAGACAGCACACAGTGCATTGCATATATTGGCATTGACGACACTTTATCTTTAATTAAGTGTATTAATGAATAATTAATACCAAATTCAATTGGCAATTTTTGGATACGCCTGCAAAGTGTCGAATAGGATGGGTAGGGCCAACCTAAACTCAGCAAAAAATTATAAGCACTTATGCCACAGCAATATCTAATTTGAAGGGCTTCTTTAATTGTATCCTTCGACCACTTTGCTACTTTCCCTTTCATTATCAATTCAACTTGATCTGGTCGCAGTAGTTTTGTAAATTTGTCTCTCAAGTTATCCCGTTCCTGTTTAATTTTTGTTAGCTCCTTTTTCAAACAATAAATTTCTTTTTGTAACTCATTAATTCTTTCATCCTAAAATATAAAAATGTATTAGTAATCTGTTAAGCAAAACTGTATGAAAGCTTGAACCTACTGTTCTTACAGCAGCCTTAATCGGCTCTCTCTCTGTATGATCCACAGGAGGGCTAATATTTAATAAACTGTTTTCTGGAATGCTACAAATGCAATCATGGCCTTTGTTTGCGTTAGAGTCTACAGTTTTTACCGGTTCTGTCTCTATGTCGTTATGCTTCCGTTTACGATGTATCTAAAATGTGTGTCAGTAATAGTAATTATGCAGACATTACATTGTTCATTATACCTGACTAGTATTTGAAGATAATGTCGAATTGGGTAACCTGTGTGTTGTGAAATTGGTAGGTACAGCATCGGGTTGCAACTTTTTTAAATTGTCTGCTTTCATTTGCTCAAATTGGGCTTCGTCAAAATGGCACTGTAACAATAGAAATGTATAATAAATGCCTTGTATTTAAGGGTTGTAACTCCTAAATGCAATCACTTATTTAACTTATTTACATAATCAGTTTGGATCTAGAGAATAGTTTTGTAATCAACCTATGTATTAATAAGCAACTAATAATATTCAAAATTAACATTAAACATTGCCGATTGTTAAAAAATGAAGCAAAGGGCACAACTAGCTTGTGATTAACCACCTTACAAATCCTGTCCCATTCTTTTGGGTTCCAATTATCTCTATGCATATTTGCAACCCATCACTGAAATCTATCAGAATCACTTGGAAATCTTTTTAAAATACAGTTTTTAGACGAATGACTACACTGCACTGCAGCACAAATTTGCGGCATTCTACCACTATTAAAATTACGCAAAGTAAACTTTAAGATATTGCAGAATCACGCAAAATAGCACCACTGCTGCTATACTTTAAATTTCGGCTGCCATGCGATCTTAGAAATGCAGAAACTAAATTAAGTATACTTATAAAAGGTAAGGTTAGAATAGATCTTGATAATCTCAGAAAAATACCAACTTTTTGTAACAATTGTAAAATTTCCTACAAATGTTTAGGGAATTTGTGTTTAAGGGGATACCACTAATGTTTAGACGGCCATTTTGGAGGTTTCTCCATAAGAAGAATGGAGCGCCAATACCCTCTTTTTATAGTATACCCCAACTCCACCTATTTAGGAGTAAGATTGGGTAACGCTAAACAGTTTGTAGTAACACCACAGATTACACACCTACACAGATGCGAAGCTCAACGATACCCGCCAATGTAATGTTAGAATGCGTATGACCAAAATAGGTGGTTTTATTGTCAACCTCCAAAGCTATTATTCGTAATTCGTTTGGCGTTTTTGTGTTACCGTTTTATTGTTAAACTTAAATTGTGCGTTGTGTTAGTTTTTAGTTATAGTGCAAATTTTCCTTTTTATAGGTACGTTAGTAGTTTTATATTTGTTATTTGTTTAGTTTAGGTTAAGTTAAACTTGCGTGTCATTTACATAAGGTAAGTAAGAATATGCCCCTGTTAGCAATAGTGAATCAGTACATTTTTATAGCTTTCATTATGGAGAAAAAGGGAGGTGCATCTTGCATATGTAGAGGGTGTTTTACAAAGTGCTCGCAAGGACTATCAATGTTTAGAATACCTAAAGACAATGTCATGTAAGTGTCAAGTGAATCTATTGTATGTGCCTAAATGAGATCTGCATACAAACTGTTAAATATTTTCGGTTTATAGGTCTCAAACATGGTTGCAAGCCTGTAATCGTACTGACCTTATTCGAAAACCTTCTGATGTTCTGTATAATAATTACAGAATTTGTGAACTTCACTTCGAGGAAAGGTGCTTTTCCAAGAATAGCACAACCAGAAAAAGGATACTGATGAATGTGGTTCCGACAATATTTCGCAATCTCAAACGAAAATTGGAGGCAGATGCCACAGCTATTGAAGTTAATGCAGTTCACAGCAATGTCGTTGATTCTACTATGTCACCATCTACAGCTGGCACTTGCATAAGTGAAAAGTTTTGTGAGGTTGACTTAAAACACATCAAACTCAGGTTTATACTTTAGCTTTAAAATTTACTGATATCTTATTTGTTGTTTTGTAGAAATTCAAGCAAACACTAATAGCTACAATGTTCATACATCTTCATGAGTTTCAAATTCTTCAACACAAACCACAGCACGTCTACATTACACAATCCGTACACCGAAGCATGTTACCAAGTTGAAGTTGTTAAGACAACAAGTGACAAGGCTGAAAGAAAAATTGTCTGAAAAAAATAGATCACGACCCAAATATGAAATGGAAGATTTCCTTGAAATGTGTGAAACGTATTTACCACCACCTTTGGGCTTACTTATTCGATAGTAGGCGATACTAAAGAAAAAAATCGTCAGGTAGAAGGTACTCCTCTGAGTACAAACAGTTCGCATTGCAATTATATATAATGAGCCGTAAGGCATATAAATTTATGCAATCATTCTTATACCTCCCTTCGAAACGAACTTTAGAACGGATAACACAGAGAATGCCTTGTTTACCAGGGTTACGTAATGTATCTATTTTCAATTCACTTAAACTTAAAGTAAACAGGATGATAGAGCAATATAAACATTGTGTTTTATGTGTGGATGAAATGGCTCTACAACGAAATCTTTACTTTCACACAGGACGAGATGAAGTTGTAGGATTGCACAACACAGAAACCAAAAAAATGGCACAAGATGCACAAAATGCATGTGTTATTATGCTTCGAGGAATTTATGGGAACTGGAAACAACTAATTGCTTATTTCTTAGTCCACTCACAATTTAAAGCACCTGAACTTAAAACTATGTTGGACGATTGTGTTGGGAGATTAACAAGTATTGGTTTATATGTTGATGCTTTAATTAGTGACATGGGATCCAATTTTTTACAGTCATCATCACAATTAGGTGTATCAGTGAATAAGTCGTTAATAAAATTAGGTGGTAAAGAGATGGTTTGCTTATTTGATACATCGTCATTTGATGGAAGCCACACGGAACAATTTGCTAAAAAATACTTTTCTGTATGATAATAATACAACAAGCTGGACGCATATTAAAAACTTTTATAACCAAGATAAGCAGCAATTTTATAGATGTGCACCCAAACTAACTGATTCCCATATTATGCCAGAAAATTTCGATAAAATGAAAGTGAGTCTTGCTACTCAAGTGCTAAGCCATACAGTGGCAAGTGGTATGTCCCTTTATGTTAGTTTAGGCAATCTACCATCAGAAGCAGTACATACAATTAATGTTATTGAAAAATTTAATAACTTATTTGATATTGTTAATTCTTCAGGTAAGTATAAACATTTGTTTGAAGGGGCACAGTATCAATTAGATTATGTAAATGAAACGATTGCTTTTTTATCCAATATGAAGATATTAAACAGTTAAATGTTGTGGGCTACTTTACAAAATTGTGATTTTAAGTATTTAAAAACTAGAAGGTTTAACACGGATGTAATAGAAAATTTTTTTGGAAATATTAGAAAAGGTAATGGTAATGCAAGAAACCCCACTTCCATTCAATTTGAAAGATCATTCCATAAATTCTTTATTCAATGTTACTTTCATACCACAGGAATGAATTGTAAAGCTGATTTTGACCAGTTGCTATTAAGTGTTCAAGAATTAAATACTGTAGAGCAACATCCTCTCGAATGCACAATCCAAAGAGCAATAAGTTTACCCGATTACACATATCGTAAAGAAGCTTGCCCACACAAAACGCATTTTCATACGTGTCTGGTTACCTTATCAAGAAATCTCTAATGGTGCATTCATGTGATCAATGTATCAGGTATTCAAAATTATAGAGAATTTAGACGCTTCAAAAATATTCAATCATTATAAAGCATTTGATACAGAAAAAAGCATTTATGGTGGATTAAGAGTACCAAATGAAGAATTTATTCATTTTATCTACGAACTTGAAAAAATATTTGTTTCCAAATTTGAAGAAGTATTTGCAAGCAATAACATTTCAAATTCGTATTACCACATCATGAAAAATGTTATACAGGGTGTCCGGTGAGGAACTGTACAAACTGAAATGGTATGTTCCTTGGGTCAATTTAAGTAAAAAAAGTCCCATAAACATAGGTCTGATTCGCAATAGTTACCCAGATACAAGCGTTTAAAGTTTATAAATGATCACATATTTTTTCAAAAGTAATTATTATTAGTCAACTGGAAAAACAAAACCGAAACAATCTGTCATTTATTCGTTTGTTTTCTAATAATGACAAAGTGGATTGCAGTAAATTAAGTGTAATTTAAATTTAAAATGCCTTTTCAATTTTCTAACGAAGAGTATGCTGACATCGTTTACATTTATGAATTTTGTGATGGAAATGCGAGAGCTGCCGTTAGGGAATATGAACGAAGATTTCCCAACAGGAGGATTCCAAATCACCAAACCTTTTCTTCTGTGTTTCAACACGTTCGAACTCATGGTTCATTTCCATCAGTTTCCATAAGATCTGATCGTCCTGTGGAGTTAAATGTGAATGAGCAAGAAAACATTCTACAGATGGTTGATCGGAGTCCAGGGTTGAGTGTTAGAAGAATTTCTTCTCGAACGGGAGTTTTGTATCCCTATCATACACAAAACGTTCAGCATCTTGAACCTGGAGATTTTGCTTTGCGGTTGAATTTCTGCCAGTTGCTACAAGAAAATCCACAACTAGTTCCATTCATTTTATTTAGTGACGAGGCGCAATTTACTAGAGATGGAGTGAACAATACACGCAATTCTCATTTGTGGTCAGATGAAAATCCACATGGTACAACAGAAGCTAACTTTCAGCGCAGATTTTCTGTTAATGTAAGGTGTGGTATGATTGACGATCAACTTATTGGACCTTTTTTGTTTGAGGAACGTCTTACAGTTAATTTACTAAAATCCACTTTGTCATTATTAGAACACAAACGAATAAATGACAGATTGTTTCGGTTTTGTTTTTCCACTTGACTAATGATAATTACTTTTGAAAAAATATGTGATCATTTATAAACTTTAAACGCTTGTATCTGGGTAACTATTGCGAATCAGACCTATGTTTATTGGACTTTTTTACTTAAATTGACCCAAGGAACATACCATTTCAGTTTGTACAGTTCCTCACCGGACACCCTGTATTTTCACATCCTTGTGAAAGTTTCCCTGTAGATTATGTTGTAAAATTATTTATAAGATTAAAAATATTTTATTCCTTAAAATATATTAACAGAATGTTAAAAACCAAAATGAAATGTAATAAAAGTATTCCTAAGTTAGCAATTTTGTCTCATGTTTGAGTACATTACTTCATTTTTATTATTTTGACAATTCTAATTTTTGTGTAATTGTCATTGAAGAGCTATGTTTTGTTCTTAATAAAGTTTACCTATATCTAGGTGTTTTATAACGTGCATTTTTATTCTCACTGGTGAGCTCATCGATTAAGCAGAAATTCGGGTTGGCTGTTTCATGGGCGTAGCCAGCGAAGGGCAGGGAGGGGCAACTGCCCCCCCCCCCTGGAAGAGCAAAAATAAATTAAATAATTTTTAAATTTTAATAAACAAAAAATTAAATCTAAAATATACATATTTTTCTGTTCTGCATATTTTTTTTGTTATCTGTTTTATATATTTTGTTTGTTGTTATGGTCGTTTGGTTGCTTTTATGAACATTTTAAAATTAATTAATAAGCTCTAATAAATAAAATTATTCGCGTGTCCTTTGTCACTAAAATATATTTCATCAGCAAAAAACAAAGCTGTTTGAAAAACTGACATAGTGCTAAATATATATTAATAGCGTTTTCGATCTATGCATTTAATGCATTGGTGCACACTAGAATTGTCCCACACCAGAATTGGATAAAAACGATGTTCGATTTACTCTCAGGATACGTCAATTTTTAGTGTTCGATTCAACCACTTAACAGTCGGACATTTTTGAGAAAAATGGTAAAAAAATTGTCACTTTTTTTTTGTTTTCATTTAACTACATTTTTTAATCCTATTAATTAATTAAAATAAATTTACTCAATAAGTAGTTTTAGTGGGAAATATTTTGAAACATTCAATACACAATCCTACATCAGAATCCGAAATAAATACTCTTATAACGTACGTAAGACCTGTACCAACAAGTTAAACAAAAGTTGTCTGAACGAGACTCGGGATCGTCAGTGTACGGAAAAATGTCACGCCCGAGTGCAGTTCGTGCAAAACTATCAAGTGGTTAAAACACAACTTGCTCCAAATCCTAACATAGGACAATATTTTTTGCAACAACTATTGAGTTGGTGTGTAAGTGCTCTTGTCTAGCGACAGTGTCCTATTTAATAGTGTAACGAAACGTCACTGGTTTTCTTCGAGAAAAATCGAGATACAAGTGAGGAATATACGGGAACCGGCGATGCGAATGTTCTGGCAATTTCTAGGCTCAAAAAGGGTATATAAAATTGCCTATCCGACGCGAAGACAGACAGTACAGTACAGTACATAGTGCAGGATACGAAGTTGCATACGGCGAATTGAAAGCGAGGCGCGAGATTTAAAACCGGAATAGTTAAAAAGTGTTGAGAAAGTGAATATTTGTGTTGTTTTGTTAACTTTATTGGTTTTAAATAAAGTTGGTGTGAATAATTATCAGTGTTAAATTACTGCCTGAGAAACAAGAGGGAAAATCCGTAACAATAGTTTTACCACAGAGTAAAGAGACAGAAATCACAGAAAAGACAATATGGATTGCGCGAAAACGGTGCCTTGAAATTAATGCTTCCTTCGATAGTTAAGGCTCCCCGTTTGCGGCAACTACTTCTTCGAACTTTCAATATGATAAATACGAAGGACCAGTTGTAATTAAAATTAATTTATTACAACAACTTATATAAAAACTTTGTTACATTTTTTTTTCACTAACTTTGAGAGAGTTGATCTATTACAAAAAAAAATATATAATTGCGTTGTTGCGATGTTTCGCAACATACTGCCCCCACCGCAATAGTGTGTTGGCAATTATTATTGTAAGTCTGAACATTTACATGAATTTACAACTGATTGAAATCAGGAAGTTAACTAAATAATTCGGCGTAAGAGACCGGATATTATTGAACAAGTTAGGATTAAGTCCGAGATAAATTTGTTACTGAGAGAATGGGAATGCGAGGACGTTAATAAAATAAACAAAACAAACAATAAATATATATATAATATATATATATATATATATATATATATATATATATATATATATATATAAAGGAATATTTTTACATTTTCTTTCGCAAGAGGAATTAACAATCTGCCTGTGGAAGAGGGCACACTTTTGTAATGGAACGAGTGAATTCTCCCTGTTGTGTTTTTAGGCGGACAACTCTGACCTTTCCATCGGCGCCTTCAAATGTTTCCAAGACCCTGGCCATTGGCCAATGCAGAGGGGGAGAGTTTTCTTCTTTCAGCAAGACTAAATTATTTTGCTGCAAATTTCGAGTCTCAGTCATCCATTTTGGTCAATTTTGTAACCGGTTTAGATAATCAACTGACCACTTTTTCCAAAAATTTTGCTGAAGTTTTGAACATCGCTGCCAAAAGGACACCTTGGCTTCTGCTGAGTTGGAAATGTCTTTTTCAGGGTATGATGAGAGGCTAGTTCCTATTAGAAAATGCCCAGGAGTGAGTGTTTGAAAATCTGAAGGGTCGTTTGAGAGAGCAATGAGGGGTCTAGAATTGAGAATAGCTTCAATTTGAGCTAATATGGTGGCAAATTCTTCAAAAGTGAGTGGAGTAGTGCCCACAACACGCGAGATGTGGTATTTGGCACTTTTTATTGCGGCTTCCCAGAGTCCTCCCCAATGAGGGGATCTGGGGGGGATGAACGTCCATTTGGTTTCATTTTGAGAAAGGTAAATTTGAATAGAATTTCGGAAATAATCGTATAGTTCCTTTAATTGATTTTTCGAACCCAGAAAATTAGTGGCATTATCACTATAAATGACCGACGGATTTCCTCTTCGAGATATAAATAAATAAATAAATCTCGAGTGGCTAGAAAAGCCTCAGTTGACAGATTTGACACTAACTCGATGTGAACTGCTTTAATCGCCATGCATACGAATATAGCTATGTAGCATTTCATTACCGGTGCCTTGCGTAAATGGGAGGACTTTATGAAGAACGGTCCACCAAAATCGACACCGACTTTTTGGAATGGTCGTGTGGTAGTCACTCTGTCTTTTGGCAAATTAGCCATGATCTGTTGCACTGATTGTGCATTAAATCGAAAACAAATAGTGCAATTCCGAATAATTCGTTTTATGTGACGCAGTCCGGTCTAGTGGCCAATACCGTAATCGAACATTGGAAAGTACATTCTGAGGACCAGCTTGGCATAATCGAAGATGTTCAAACTTCAATAAGAGAGAAACAACGTGATCCTTAGAGGGCATGAGAAGAGGATGTTTTTGTTCAAACAAAATTTCTGCATTTTCCAACCTACCACCCACACGCAGCAATCCGAGATTGTCCAAAAAGGGTTTTAATGAGCGAAGTTGCTTGTGAGATAGAACTTTGTTTGAGTCAAGTTCCAAGATTTGTTGAGAAAAATGTTCTTGTTGAACCTTTTTTATAATTACAGTGAGCGCGGAGTCCAACTCCGAAATAGTCAAAGGGCCTGTTGTTTTTGCTTGAGAATGAGTGACGTTGTGAACAAAGCGTAGCACATATGCAATTGTTCTATGCAATCGAGAAAATGACGAGAAACGTGTAAATATTGAATTCCAAAAATTTTCTAAAAATTGATTGATGATTAAAGATATTTTTCTTTCCTCAGGAGGATTGTCCACCGAGAAAGGAAAATTCTCTACATTTCGCACTTCAAATTTAGGATTGAGCAAATATTTGGGCCCGTTAAACCAAAAAGTTAAATCATCAGAGTTCAAATGACCACGGGACAGCATGTCTGCGGGATTATCCGTTGATTTTACATAATTCCACTTATAGTCATGAGTAAGTTCTTGAATTTCATGCGACACAAATGCTGCCCATCGACTTGAGTGGCTTTTACACCAGTATAATGCAATTTGCGAGTCTGTCCAAAGTGTGACAGAGGTAGGAATTAGTTTATTTTTATAAATTGACACTATTTTATTAATCAATTTTGATAATAACAACATGGGACAAAGTTCGAGTTTGGGGATTGTAATTGTCTTGATTGTCTTGTGTGCAAATGTGTTAAATGCACACCTCAGCTGTCCTACTTTAGAATCAATAAATATGAACTAATGTATGTATACACGACACTCAGTTAGTTATTATTAAATAGACAGGGTCATACTTTAACAAAAAATCAGTAGTACGTTTAATTTAATGCCTCCATTCTTAACCCTTATTAACAACCTTTAACATGGCGACCGTGGCAGTGTACGTAAAATAAATATGAGTGCGAGTACCGGAATAGTGAGTGAATCACGAAAAACTTATTACCACTAAATCTAAAACCAAATATAAACAAATGGGTAAGACTCAAAGTCATCATGCCGATCAAGAGCTTACTGAAAACGGTGCGGTAAATGCAAATTTTATTACGCAGACATCTAATATACAGTTAGTTAGTGATGTAAAAATTATGTTCTACATAATATTCGTAATTGTGGTAGTAAGCTTTATTTTAAAAATCGTAAAAACTTATAATAGTCACATCAAGCGTAGAACGCTTAGACGTGCAGCATCTTCAGCAAATGTAGTTTAATTAACAAACATATGAACAATCGACAAATCGCTGGCGTCGCGACGTGATAAATTACTGAGTGAGCGCAAAGAGCAGACAATTCAAGATCACAAATCATACCAAGGAAGTCGAAATAACCAAAAGGATCAATTTCGACATATGGAAGATATCACCAAAGCCCAGTCGAAGCAATCAACAACGGCACAACGTAGTATTGCTGATAACAGTAGGTAATTGACTTAATACACAAATTCGTAAATATGCAATATTGCGTATTCATTGTGAAATGGGAACATTTATTTAATAATTAGCAGAAAAAAAAATTTTTTTTTTCATATTCACTTTGTCAATTGCAATTCTAATTTTGATAGTGTGAAAGAAAAAAAAATTTTGTTAAATTAATACTAAATGATGTCAAAGCTGGAAGTAATTTTTAATTTTAACAATTAGCGTTATCAATTCTGTGGGAAGTCTTAGAGGCAAATTTAAAACGTTTGCAAGATGAGCATTATGTACAAACTAAGAGAGTAATCAAGAGATTAGTTCCAAAAATTGAAGAAGTTAGACTTGAAATATTAAATGAAATTATCAATATATACAATGAATACGTTACACTTGCAACTACTTCTTGGAGCCAATGCAGTTTGGAACATCAAGGCATAATAAATATTATATTTCACAAAATTCGTGAGCGTACAATCAATGCGTTTTCGAAACTTGATTTGGATTTCGAAATTCCTCCTAAATTAAATAAATTAGATATTAATTTGGTAATACAAGAATTTCAAAAATCGTTTTCACAAACAATAATCACTATGACTTCGTTATCAGATTTTATTAATCTAGCTGATAAAATTCTTCCGAAATCGTTTGACGGTAATTCGTCGGCATTAGACTCGTTTATTGATTCATTATTACTACTTAGCAAAAATTGCACGGGCAACGAGGATAATGCTTTAACCTTAGTAAAAACGCGATTAACGGGAAAAGCAAGATCTGCAACTACTGATCAATTAGCAGAAAGTCTTCAACAAGCATACATCTCGGAAGGAGTTCGTCAAGACACAGCGCAATCTTTTGTGAAACATAAAGTAATTAAAACTTTGATTTCAAATTCTAAATCTTAAAGAGCAAAAATAGTTATAGAAGCAGGTACGTTTGAAACAGTTCAGGATGCTCTAACCAAATATCTTAGTGTTGATTCAGCTAACAGTAATGCGACAGTTATGTTTAGCAACTCAATGAGAGGAAACCCCAAAAGACGAGGCAATTTTAATCGCTTCTACCATAACTATCATCGTGGAAATTTTAACCGAAGAAATGGAAATCGCGGTAACTTTTCACGCCAAAATTACCATGGTACTAATAATACTAGCAGACCTTATTATAATGGTTGCGGTGATTCAAGAGCTGGAAAACGTCAAGGTTTTGCGAATAGCCAGTTTTCATTTATTGAAAGATAATGTAGGAAGTGACGCACTTTCGAGAATTGACATTGAACAATTGAGAGAGACTCGCACATGTATACTCCGTTCAGACAAGATCAATAACTGCTAAACAGAATGACTGTATAGACAAAAAGGAACTCAAAGAAACCGAAGATGAACCAAAAAGAGACGAAATTACTACATATAAAATCTACGAAACACTAGAAAATTTTGAAGCTTATAAAAGTCCTAAGTTGAATTTTAAAGTTATAAAAAGTGCACTAAATAATACTAATATAAACATTAAGGGATCCCAAATTAAAGTTATTATTAAGTATAATTCTCATAGTTACTTAGGAAAGCCCGCACTAGAGCAGGTAATTTCCAAGCTTGAAACATTAGCTGGTAACCATGGAATTGATAAAGTAAAGCTCGAGCTTAACAGTGATATTTTCAATTTCGTTAATTTATATGAATTTAAAAGAATTAGTAATTCAATGCTCAAGAACTTGACCATACTTTTGACAAAACCAATTCAAGTTGTAAAAACTGACGAAGAAAAACAAAATCTAATTATCAAATTTCATACAGATCCTCTACTAGGTGGACACTGTGGTAAAACAAGACTTTTAGCTAAACTTCGTTCCTATTTTTACTGGAAGAAAATGCGTCAAGATGTCGCAAAATTCGTTAAAACTTGTCATAAATGTCAAGTGAATAAACCAGGAAGAAAAATAATTGAACCAGTTTGTATTACAGAAACGCCCGTGAATGCCTTTGATTCAGTAATCATTGACACAATCGGGCCATTTGTAAAAACAAACTCTGGAGATTCTTACGCGGTTACACTTCAGTGTGATTTAACAAAATATCTCATCACTGTTGCTATTTCTAATAAAGAAGCTAAAACCGTGGCACGTGCAATTTTCGAAAATTTCATTTTAATTTACGGTCCTATGAGAGAGTTACGTACCGACATGGGTACCGAATACGTAAATGAAACTTTAACTGAATTGACAAATTTATTAAATATTTCACAAAAAACTTCTACTGCTTATAGGCCACAAACAGTTGGAACAGTGGAAAGAAATCACAGAGTCTTGAATGAGTACCTAAGGATGTATATTAATGATTCGCGATCTGATTGGGATGAGTGGTTGCTTTATTATACTTATTGCTACAATACAACCCCATCCACAGTACATCATTATACCCCTTTCGAACTTGTTTTTGCAAAGATTCCAAATCTACCGAGCGATTTCTCCTCCAATAAGGCTATTTCACCAATCTATAATATAGAAAATTATGCCAAAGAAGTGAAATTTAGATTACAAACCGCATTAGTTAGATCCAGAAAATATTTGCAACACGCAAAACATAAAACGAAGGGAAACTTTGATACGAAAATCAATCCTTATGTCAATATAAATATAGGAGATTTGGTATTGCTATCTAATGAAGCAAGACAGAAATTGGACCCGATGTATGAAGGGCCATATACAGTAACTAGTTTTGAAGATGTAAACTGTACTTTAAGGGACCAAAATTCAAAATATTTAGTAGTCCATAAAAATAGGCTAAGAAAATATTACTAAGTGATTCAATATAGTTACTTACAGGTATTTCTACTTATTACCTTTTTAATTAAAATAACATTATTATTCTTAATTATTAGATATATTTAAATTGGATCCAATTAGATAAATACAAATTTAAACTCAAGTTAAAAATGCATAATAATTATTTTGCTTGACTGTCGATAATTTTTTTAAAGTAGGTAATGATACTGTTAGATACGAATACCTATACTACTTAAACGCATATTAAGCATTTATTATTACATGTTTATTAATAGTTTTCATGAATAGTATAAAAGCAATTATATATATATATATATATATATATATATATATATATATATATAATCATTTATAATTATTCCAGTACATAATTTTAAGTTACTATTATTATTAACCTCATGCAAGATTTTCCATTAATTTTAGTACTTTGCATTATATAGAGTTAAATAGATTAAGGAATGTGTGTTGTGTGAATGCTAGTTCTAAGTTAACTTAACAAAAAAAAAGGGGGAGGAAAGTTATATAAGTAATTAATAAGTTATATAAGTAATTAACGTAATTAATAAAAATTAATAAAATCTAATGGGGAAGGTGTTGTGTGCAAATGTGTTAAATGCACACCTCAGCTGTCCTACTTTAGAATCAATAAATATGAACTAATGTATGTATACACGACACTCAGTTAGTTATTATTAAATAGACAGGGTCATACTTTAACAGAAAAATCAGCAGTACGTTTAATTTAATACCTCCATTCTTAACCCTTATTAACAACCTTTAACAATTGGAACTACGCGCGATTTAGATGACAATAAATTACAAGACACCGAGTTGTCTGAATAAATGGTTCTAATATACACACAAGCTCCATAAGCAAGATTACTTGCATCAGAAAACCCATGAAATTCTACATATGCAATATTTTTACTAGAAAATAAACACCGAGAGATTGTGAGATTTTTTAACCGAGAAAAGAGTTCACAGAGAGCTTTCCATTCTGTTAAAATCGAAATGTCACGTATTTCTTCATCCCATTCTACCTTATGTAACCACAATTTTTGCATAAGAATTTTTCCTTTAACTATAAGAGGATTCACCAACCCAATAGGGTCAAAGCATTGAGCGAGATAAGATAAAATTTTTCTTTTTGAAATGGGGCAATCTTGTAGAGATTGTGAAGGAATAAAGATTTGAAAATTGTCTGATGAGGGATTCCACTTCAAGCCGAGAATTTTACATGGGGATTTTTCCAGATTGAAGTCAACTTCTGTGGTTTGAGGGTGAGATATATTTTTTAAGAAATCATTTGAGTTTGAACACCATTTGTGCAAGTGAAACCCGTGCTTAGAGAGAAGAGAGGTTAATTGAGAATAAAGTTTAGGTAAATCTTTTTCCGTTTCACATCCCGACAGAATGTCGTCCACATAAGTTTGAGTAAGCAGAGCATCTGATACTAAGGGATAATCGGAATTATTGAGAGCGATATCATTTAAAACCCGAGTGGCAGCATAGGGAGCAAAGTTTCTTCCGTATGTGATGGTTTGAAATTCCAAACATTTTAAAGATTTACGAGGTGAGTCACGCCAAATAATGTTTTGCAGAAAATTTAGGCGAGGATTCGTGAAAATCTGCTGATACATTTTCTCAATGTCAGCGGTGAGTACAAACCTAAACGAGCGAAACCTACACAAAATGTCATATAGATCTGGTTGAACTTGAAATCCTTTTAAGGTAACATCGTTTAATGAGAGTCCTGAAGATGTTTTACAAGACGCATCAAAAACCACACGCAACTTGGTGCTGACGCTTTCATTTCTGATTACGCACAAATGAGGAATAAAGTATTTCCTTTCTAACCTACTGTTAGTCGGAAATAGCGGAACATATTTTGCATGACCTAATGACACATATTCATAGATGAATTTTTTATATTCGTGAAAGAGGGAGGGCTCTTTTTCAAATCGTTTTTCAAGAGAAAAGAATCTTTTTTGCGATAAAGAAAGAGAATCGCCGAGTTTATGATGTTCATTTGTGGCTTTCAAAGGAATATCTACTTGATAATATCCATTTTGAAGAATGCGAGAAGTAGTATTAAAAATTTGTTCAGACTTTTTATCTTCTGGAGAGAGCAAGGGAGGTTCGGAGAGTTCTTCAATTTTCCAGAATTTTGTTAAGAGAGTTTCTAATTCATCTGTATCATTTGAGTGGTTAGTGGAATGATGAGAATAGGATGTTGAAGTAGATGGTTCAAATGTATACTTTTTAGGAACGGTTCCTGATATAATCCAGCCCAGATGCGTATTTAACAAAGTAGGATAACCTCTGCCTAATTTCACTATGCCATACGTGAGAAGTGTGTAGTAACTATCTGCTCCAACAAGCAAATCTATATCGGATGGAGTGTGAAAATTAGGGTCAGCTAGAGTCATCTTAATATGATCTGGGATTTGTAACTTATCCGAGTGAATTTTTATTTGTGGGAGTTTATGAGTTATCTGTTCTAATATAGCACAAGAAACTTTGAATCTTTTAGAGCGGTCTACGTTTGAGTGTATATACCTATTCACCGCTTTATTTGAGAAAGTTTTGTTTTGAGAAATTCCAGAAATATTCAAAGCTGTATTAAAGGTTTTATATCGGAGCTGATTAACCAGTTTTTGAGTACAAAACGAGTTCTGACTTCCGTTATCTAGTAGTATTCTTGCTTGGATAGGTCGTCCTTGCGCAGTAAACAAAGTTACTTGAGCTGTGGCTAGTAATACGTGGCAATTTTTGGGGGAAAGAGCGGAAAAACTGGATAAATTTTCAGCCGGTAGCTGATTTGCTTGCGAAGTTGACGCTCTGTTTATTCCAAAAATTGTGGACACCCGTAAATTTTATGAGATTTATCGTAAAAAATGCACGAGAGAGCGTAACTGTCACTTTTCGAGTATAGTGTTACTTTACTACATTTTGAGTTGACTAGTGTTTCATTCCCTGAAATGTTTTCTAACACAACACAACGATTTTCGAGAAATTCAAAAAATTCTGCTAAATTTGGCAATGTCTTTAAATCACGACCTTCCTCAAACAATTTCTTAGAGCCGAAATCTAGTTTTTTTTTTAAAAGAAAAATAAGTAATGATTCAAAATTACATTTATCAGAGAGCTTCATGTTTTTTAGTGATTCTAGGTTTGTCTTACAGGTTGTAACTAATTCTCTCAAATTTTGTGAATTACATTTTGTTATACAAGGAGCATTTAACAAATTTTCGAAATGGGAATTAACAATCTTATTTTTGTTTTCATATCTTTGCTTAAGTAATAAAAGAGCTGTAGAGAAATTTTCATTAGTCAATGACAATGATTCAATTAAACTAAAAGCTTCACCTTTTACCAGTGTTTTTAGATAATAAAAACGTTCCACATTTGAGAATTGTGGGTTGTTTATTATTAACGCATCAAAGAGGTCTAAAAAGGGCTTCCAATCGTGCAAATTTACTGTAAAGTTGGGAATATTAATTTGTGGCAATTTTATATTCGAATTGTGTATATGCGAGCTATTTCTAATTGAATCATTGTTGTGACTTACAGTGACATTTTGAGGAGATAATTTTTGTATACATTTTTCAATAAGGGCTAACGTTGTAAAATACTGATTTTCAATTTTTTCACGATCTTCTACATCTGAATTATCTTCAAATTCTAATAAATATGAATCTATCTCGTCTTGAGCACATTCGTATTCAGAAAACGCGGCTTCCAATCTTTTTTGTCTACATGACAATTCTTGAACATCTAATGTCAAATTTTGATAGCTCTGCACCCAATTCTGAATACGAGTGATTTTGCTTTTAGCATTTGTGCGAGTAGTTTTTAATTGTTTGAAATCCATGACCATTCAAAACAAACAATAAATAAGAGAGTTAAATAAATGTGAATGCGTATTTACTATTTGACAGTTTTTGCAATAGTTTTATGTAAACAATTTAGTTCACTAACCTTTTTCTCAGAGTTTTAATACAAACAAATGATCACTTTAACTTACTGGAATCTTTCGTGGGGTGGATTTGACTTGGACCTATGCGGAGGGCGTCAGCTAATAGGAGTTCACACGTAACTGGAACTTCGAATCAACCATGTGCCAGGGGATAGGGAAAACGTTGAGATCTTTTTAATTGTGTGGGAGATTTTTGAGTGGAGATCCGTCTCGATGAAGACCATGCGCGAAAACGGTGCCTTTAAATTAATGCTTCCTTCGATAGTTAAGGTTCCCCGTTTGCGTCAACTACTTCTTCGAACTTTCAATATGATAAATACGAAGGACCAGTTGTAATTAAAATTAATTTATTACAACTTATATAAAAACTTTGTTACATTTTTTTTTTCTTTTTTTTCACTAACTTTGAGAGAGTTGGTCTATTACAAAAAAAATATATAATTGCGTTGTTGCGATGTTTCGCAACATGGATATAAGAAATTGGTTACAAAAAAGTAAGTTAAATAATTTCAGTAGAAAATTAAATTTTTAATTAAAACTTTAGAGTCATTCCATTAGAAATGGTCCAAAAATTTGAAAATTGGTTGCTCGACCAGCACCAAATAAAACAAAACTACCATGTAATGATAGCTTATAATGTAGATATGTTATATCCGATGTTAATTTTTGTTCAAAATTATTTGTATCGCAACGTTTGGAAAAAAATTCAATTGCAGCCCTTCACAAAATTGCCAATTGCTCTTTACTCTTTGCTTGTATCTTTGTGAAACAATTTTTATTAGTTTTGGCAAAAGATTCTGTGCATTATTAATATAATTTTATATATTTTTCATTATTATGATGCCGACTTTTTTGCCTTCTAATTATAACAAAAATTACAATAATGCACTGATTTTGACAGCTGATATCTCAAATGGGACTAAATATAAAAACTTGAAATTTTCACATATTAAAGATCAAACAGCACTTTATACGTGCTATTTATTTCATTTTGTGTTTTTAATCTAGAGAAAAAATATTAACATCGGATATAGTATATCCACATTATAAGCTATCATTACATGGTAGTTTTGTTTTATAATTTTTATACTAGGGACTAAGAACAAGAATGATATTAGGTTATTATTTTTAGGTCAAAAATCTCTAAAACGGAAAAAAGTTCATGATGACAGTAGTGAAAGTGGAAGCAATGATTGTGATGAAGATGAAAATAAAATGGTCAGAACATCAAAATCGGAATCTATTTTTGAAGGAGGCTCAAGTAGTTCTTCAAATCTACATGAAGCTGTCTCTGGAACTGGGACCTCTAAACAAACTGAAGAACGCGATGGCTACCATGAAAATGACATTGGTCGTTATATTAGTTGTGCCAATAATTTGCCTTCTGAAAAAAAGAAGGAATTGTTGACAAACCCTTGGGTTCCATCATCCAATTACGATTTTGCTTCTGATGCCATTCACTTGAAAAGAAAATTTAACCATCGCTGGTTAGATCAGTATACTCCATGGCTGGTATACTCAAGTCGTTTGAAAGGTGCTCTATGTTTGTATTGTGTTTTATTTCCGCCAAAAATTGCTACAGTTAAAGGAGTTTTGGGGTCATTTATGGTAAGCCCTTACATGAAGTTTAAGGATATACATGAAGATTGTAGAAAGCACGTTGGCAGCCATTACCACAAATCTTCAACAGCTGCTGCAAAAGCATTTCTTGAAAATACTCCTGTTGATGTCCAGTTGCAAATAGGGCACCATAAGATGATTGAAGAAAATAAACAAATATTGTCAGCAATTATTTCATGCACAATATTTTGTGGAATTCATGATTTGCTGCTTAGAGGGAAACAAGGAAATGAGGGAGTTTTCTTTGACCTTTTAAATTTGAGGATTGACTCTGGTGATGAGAAGCTAAAGAGCCACTTGGATAAATGTCAAAAAAACGCAGTCTATACCTCACCAACAATTCAAAATGAGATCATACAATTATGCGGTGAAGTTATCAAAGAAAAAATAATCTAAGACTGTAAACAGGCAAAAGCTTATGCTATAATGGCTGATGAAACAGCAGATATCGCTGGAAAAGAGCAGCTTTCTATTGGATTAAGGTTCTATGATGAAAGCCAAAAAATAATCAGGGAGGAATTTGCAGGCTACATTGAGTTAAAATGTCAAGATGCTTCTACAATCGCTAACGCAATTCAAAGTTTTTTAGAAGATAATAATTTTTCCGCCGGTAATTGTATGGGATTCGGATTTGACGGGTGTTCCACGATGGCCGGCAAAGAAGGTGGTGTACAGGCCATTCTTAAAAAAAAGTACGCTAAATCTTTATTTTTCCATTGCTCCAGCCACAGACTAAATCTTGTGGCCAATGATTCTAGCAAGCTACCAGAAATAAGAAACAATTGCAACGGTTAAAGACACAATAACCTTCTTTCGTGAATCGCCAGCCCGTAGGAAATCGGTTCCAAATCTTTCAAGGCTCTGTGAGACCAGATGGTCGGAAAAATATAAGAGCATAAAAAAATTTTCAGAAAGCTTCACTGACATTGTTAAAGCACTAGAACATCTATCTGTCGAAGGAAATTATGCAACAAGAAAATCTGCCTACCAATTGCACTGTGCAGTTACTAAACCAATATTCATCTTAGGCTTAAACATAATTGCAAGATACTCTGCAATTTTGGAACCCGTTGTAAACGTTTTACAAGGTAAAAGTATGGATTTGGTTATGGTGAACAAACATATTGATGATATTCTAGATGTAATCAAAAAAGATCGACAAGATGTCGAAAATGTTTCTTATGAATTATTTAAAAAATCACTTGATATCGCAGAGAAAGTAGGGGTTGAGTTGTCAGTACCACGAGTCACTCAAAAGCAAGTACACAGAAGTAATCCACCATCTGAGTCTGCAGTTGAATACTGGAAGCGGTCAATAATCATCCCCTATCTGATTCTTTAACTTCGTCTTTGGATGCTAGATTCTCCAACGAAAATACACCTGCTTTTGCTTTAACTTATCTTCATCCTTCAAGCATGCTCAAAATGGCTTCAAAAGATTTCAAAAATAATGCAGAATCTTTCATGGAATTTTATAAGTTGGGCGATGTCTCTGCAGAATTAGATTTGTGGTACAATATGTGGAAGAAAAAGAATTTAGCAGAAGACAAATTAAAGGACATTGAAGTGGCTGCACTTTTGGAGGAAGCTAATGTTTTTTTCCCTGCAACAAGGCATGCACTGCTAACATTAAGTGCTTTCCCATCCACTACTGCTACCGTGGAAAGATCGTTCAGTACCCTGTGAAGGGTCAAAACCTGGCTCAGGAGTACAATGGGTGATGGCAGACTCACTGGGTTGTGTTTGATGAGTGTGCATCGAAAATTTTTGAAGGAAAATCAGGACTGCATAGTGAAGAAAGTTTTGGATAAATTTAGTTTAAACCTAAGAAAAATGTTATTAGTTTAATTTAAGTATAATTAAAATCTCAAAGTTTTGTTTTCATTTGCCTTTTCTTTTTATCCTAAAATTTTACATTTTGAACGACCATGGACCATGGTTTGCCCCCGTTATAAATACTGGCTACGCCCTTGGGCTGTTTTTAACCTCACCACTGAAATTAGATGGATTTCATTGGTCCGTTTTTATTTTTATCTGTTATTTATAGGTGAAAGTACGATTAGTAATCGGATTCATCAAGCTTCATTTACGGTGAACTGGTGAATTTTCAAAAATTTAACCTCAAAATTCTCTTTTTAAACCTGAATTTGTCTTGATTCTTAATATTCATTTCCATTTTTAAGTAGAATTCCTTGGAAATGACTATTAAGAGTGAGATTTTTGACATATTTTGTTGAGTTTTGGTTTCTTTCTTGTTAATAATGTGAGGTGTTTGACTAATTTTTCATCACAAAATTTAAATTTCCCGCTTAAAACCACCAATTTTATGGCGCAAGGTCACAGGATTTGACTTCATAAACTTCTAAGAGACAGACAAGAGCGACGTATCTGATAAGGTGTGTAATCTGTGGTAACACAAACGAACACAGGTCAAACAAGCTTAGTACGACAAACGAACGCACTTTTCTACACTGAACTACTCTGAACACTCAAACGAACAAACCTTTAGAGGCGTCCGCTTCACACCCTTAATCCAAGCATTTCTTCTTTCACTAGACAGTGCATTCAAATGATTTCCTCTGTTAGTCAAAACAACAGGAAATCGTTAAAATGAAACATTATCTCTTTCAGCACGCATTTAACACGCTACAAAAATGAGGAATTTTTCTATAAATTGGACTACGTTTCAACAACTTCATAAGAAATACTCTCGATGTTTACTTATGCAAACGTGTAATCAAATGCTATTGTGTGCCACCCAGCAAACATGGCCGAACTGTCTCATTCTAGAATTGTTAATGGCGGCTAATTCTCGATATATGCGGACCAATAGGAAATAGCTTTGAGCGTATAGTTATTATATTTACTCTTAGATCATATATTTATATGGTCTAAGTATTTACTACACTATTGTTTATTATAAATTAAATCACACCATTGGCAACACTGATCAAAACAAGCACTGAAATACAAAAGACGGCCTACCGCGCACACGGTTGCCGGTATTAGATGGTACCAAAAAAAAAAAAGTGATCTATGGTAATTACCATAGAGCACAGTTAGACTAGTGGTATTTTTGCTGGCCTAACACGAGGTTGGGGCAGGTTCAATTCCCGGGTCATGCAATTGTTTTTCTGCTAGGTTACAGTAATTTTGTTTATCTAATCTACTTTTGTTAGGTTATGGTAGTTTTGTGTATCTAATCTAATTCTGTTAGATTACAGTAGTTTCGTTTAAGTTTTTTTCCTATTATACCGTAGATTTTACATTTTCATATCTAACTACGAAGTTGTCAAACAAGGAAACGTGTGATTGGTCCGCATTTTATCGAGATTTTGCTACAAGTAATATGTTAGTTCAAAATTCTTACATCTAGTACAATTGTTTTTAGTACGTTTAAAAAATTAAAGCTGGAAACACTGAAATTAATGGAAAAATAAAGATTCAAAGATCATTATTATTTGGCATTTACGATAAAGGAGCGGTGCAAATGTCGCGGTCTGTCTCGGTAAACAGCTGATTACGGAGCGGTAAAAGGCGGGTGTATTGAATTGTCGAACGCTTCGGTTAACGGGTTATGCACTTAACCTAATTATTTGTTATTTTTGTTAATCTACGATGGAAGTTGCAAAGTTGGGGAGAAAACGAAAACAATTACTAACATTATTAACCGAGTTAGTTGATGATAGTGAAGACGACCTTATTACAGTAGTGTGTAATACTGCGACATCGAAAAAAAAAGCACGAATAGGTATAAAGAACTACATTGAAAATGTGGCATCTCTCTATGATCATAGTGGTATGGAATGGTGACCAGTTATACTGTATGATAAAGCCTGTCCGGTAGAACTGAACGGGTATCGGATTAACAAGGAGGATTGTCAATATATGGTTCTATTGTGCTTGAAACCGCCTTAATGCTTTGCTGTCTCGTACTTATTGTACGTGACAAAGAAAGATGGATATATTATGAATAATGCCTCTATTTCTGCCGAACAAAAGCGTTTGCAACTTTCACACATAATGACAAGGCAATAAGAATCAGATGCAGGTAGAATAGAAATTCAATAGGTATAATAAAATGCCAGTGGTTCTCAACACTGCTTTAACATTACATTTAAAATTTATGGAAGAATGCAAGTTTTTATAATAAACATTTATAAAAGCCATTCATAATAATGAATATTCGATTAAGTATAGGTATTTCAATTTACATTTAGAAAGTTCATTGTATACCTAAGTATGGTAATGACGTTTTAGTGTACTCCAATTACAAAAGAATCCAAATAAATATGCAATACTGTAACAATAAGTAATTAATAATAGATTATTATACCATTTAGTAGGTACATATAGGTATAAATAAAACAACTGCAATATCTATATTATCATTATTCTTTGAGTAAGCGTTTATATAAACTAACCATTAATATAATGCCGAAAAGTTGAGTAAAGAAATTCGCGAATTAGTTTTAAATACAGTCGATTATTTTAAAGAAGAAAAGAAAATGGTGGTCCACTATTATCTACATTTTCTGTTCAACAAAGAACAGCAAACGCGTTAAAATTTTCGGTTTCGACGGTGGAAAATCTGTGCTTTAAAAAAATGGCGGCGAGTTGGAACCTCCAGTGAAAAACAGCGTGTCAAACTTTGCACTACAGATTTTCCAGAAAATGGAAAACAAACAATTCGTGCATTAATATACGAGATGTACGCGAAGAAGGAACACGTAACGTTAAATTCATTATTAAACTTCTTAAAATTGAGAACCGCGTATGAAATAGGAAAACCAGTTTGGCTCTAGTGTTAAAAATATGGGCTTTAAATTCCAAAAACCAACAATAGACGCGGTTTGTGAACAAAGCCACATTGTCGCCAAAAGAAACGTTTTTCTGAGAAAGTATCTCAAAAATCTTAACTCCGAAAGTTCGAGACAGTTTGTTTTACAGACGAAACGTGGATATTTAGTAAAGGTAGTACGTCAAAATGTACTTGGCAAGATAACAGTGAAAGAGTTTACATCAACCGAACAAATCATCAGATGGAAAACGATTTATTATCATTGAAGCAGGTAACAGAAACGGTTTTATCGACGGAAGTCAATTAATTTTCGGTACAAAAATAAATCATTAGATTATCACGATAATATGAACGCAGAATTGTTCGAAAATGGTTTGAGGAATCACTTTTACAAAATTAGAGGAACCATCAATAATTGTCCTTGACAATGCGAGTTATCATTCTCGAAAGGCAGAGAAGGCAGTCAAAGTTTCTGGAAAAAGAAGAAATACAGCAATGGTTAACCGCTAAAAAATAGCGTGGGAAAATTTTATGACAAAGGCAGAGTTAGTGGAATTGGCCAAAAGAAACAAAGTAGACCAATGCGAAAATATGTAATCGATGAGCTAGTCTATCATATGGACATGAAGTTTTGCGCCTGCCCCGTATCATTGCCATTTCAATCCAATTGAGTTGGTATGGGGCATTACTAAGAACAAATACGACAAAAGTATCGTTGCGACATCCGGAAAGACGAAGATGTTCTTAATACGTGGAACGACGCATTAAAAACAGTTAGTGCGGAAATATGGCAAAATGTATTGATCATACGGATAAAATAATTAAAGATACTTTTGTTAATGAAGAGATTGTGGATGAAGTAAGACCTCTTATTTTCACAGTTAACACTGAAGAAAGTGATGACGATGATCTTTTCCAAGATTTGGATGACTCAGGAAGTGATGAATCTGAAGCCGAATGACAATTATAATTTTACATTTAATTATAAAAGTATATCTTTGTAATTTAATTAATATTTACTAACTATAATAAAAATGTATTTGTTATTGTTGTTATAAGTATAAGTGAAAGGTGTCAATTGAAATTACTTATAGGTAATTAGTAATCGATTATTATTTTATTATACAAAAGTTGCATTTCTTACAAATTATATAATGTTAAAGCAGTGTTGAGAACCACTGGCATTTTATTATACCTATTGAATTTCTATTCTACCTGCATCTGATTCTTATTGCCTTGTCATTATGTGTGAAAGTTGCAAACGCTTTTGTTCGGCAGAAATAGAGGCATTATTCATAATATATCCATCTTTCTTTGTCACGTACAATAAGTACGAGACAAAAGCATTAAGGCGGTTTCAAGCACAATAGAACCATATATTGACAATCCTCCTTGTTAATCCGATACCCGTTCAGTTCTACCGGACAGGCTTTAGAATTGATATGCTGTAATTTTAAAGTATATAGGCTGTCGGAAAATTTGAATGTCAGTAAGTAACCAATGGTCTATTAATGAAAAAAGTTCACATATTTTGATGGAACATTATCAATAATGCACTATGTTATCTGGCCTACTGGTACGGAATCACACAAAATTCAATTGTGATTTTAAAAGCAAGGGTTTCTCTGGTAGTACTAGGAGGCATTGACAGGTACATTTATATGCACATATTCACTGCACACGAAAGCATAGTTTAAAAGCCGCAATTATATTAGTAATACAATTGACAATTACAAATGTATCATTCAGTGGTCTCCAAGGTGTGTGTGATGCAAATTGTTTGTTTATTGACGTTTTTACAGGTACATACATTACCTACATTTAATATTACCGTATTTTTAGATTACTTTACACGTTTTTTAGGATATTCTGGAAGTGTACATGATGCACGAGTGTGGCGAAACTCTCCATTAGCCAAAAAAATTAACGACACACCGCTTGAAATATTTCCCAATGCCGAGTGCCATATTTTGGGTGATTCAGCCTACACTTGCACAAATTATCTATTAACCCCATACAAAGACAATGGCATCTTACAAGAAAGCAAGGTAATTTTAATTATAAATGATCTTCCACAAGAGTTTTTATTGAACAATGTTACGGTTTATTAAAAGGACGCTTCAGAATCTTAAAACACATAAATGTATATAATACACAATAAATTCCAAAAATAATTGTTGCATGCTGTGTACTACATAATATATGTATGACAAAAGATGATACCTTAGATGATGTAGAGGATGTAAATGTAAATGAAACTGAACAAAATTTTTATAATGATCACGATAATTGTGGTGTAGTAAAACGCAACACAATTGCAGATCAACTATTTCATATATAGAACATAGTAACGGTTATGTACAATGTAAGTTACACATTATTCGCTTTTAAATAAATGTAATATTTCTTTCAACACCCCCATTTTTTCAGCATGCCGATTAGCTGCTTCTGTTCGTAAGGTCTTTACACATATAGGTTCTTCCTGTATAAACCTTTTCCTTTTATTTGGCATTTGTAAATGTGGTGTAGGTGTAGCTTCCTCACCTTCGACAACCTAAAATATACAATGTAGATACAGTTGTGAAATATACATCACCTCTGTTTCACTTGATGTAGGTGTTGAGCATGTAATAGAATATCCATCTCTGTTAGATGCTAGAGCATTGGGATGAACATCAGCTGATCTTCCAAACATTTTATCAAAAATATTGAAATAAGGCCAGGGCACATTACCTGTGCCAGTGTTTCTATTATTATCTACGATCCTTTTGTAAGTCTTTTTTAGATTTCGGAACTTGACATCACATTGCTCCCCATTAAAGCAATATCCTTGTGATGTCATATTTTTTGCTATAAGATTCCATATTGATTTGTTCGTCTTTCTAGGTGATGTAAATAAATCTAAATTATCTTTATATTGTGTTAATAATAGTAATATGCTCTCGTGGGTCCATTTTGACACTTTATCATTTGTCTCTTCTAAAGCTCCATTTTGTAATTCAGCTTCCGATTCTGCCGCCGGTGTAATGTTTGTTTCAATTCCTAAATACGCTCTATTTTCATTATTGTCATCCATATATCCTGTAGTCTTATCTAAACAGTAAGAATTAAAATTTAAAGTGAAATATAATACCTATCTTACTAAGTCTGTTATAGATAAAAATACGACCATCGTCATCATATATTATGTTATTGTATTGGTCTCTGATGGGTTGTAAAGCACTACTCATGATTTTTTTGTTCACAACTTTCTTGTTCCGTAAACACAACAAGGAAAGTACACATACAAAATGAATATGTGAGGTTAGTTTAGATATAAACCGCGAAAGAACCGACTAAAAGACCAGATCCACAATTTATGTATCGGGTGGACATTTTCAACCTCTCACCGACAATTAACGAACGCGGTAAGGTAGATGCATCGGTATGAACGAACGCTGTTGGTACGTAGCGTTACGGAGCGCTCCAATTGTCGTAAATGCCAATTACGAGTTTACGACTAACCAAGTTGTAAGCAGCGCAATAACTACCATGCACGAGATTGATAAGAATGTGCAGGATATAAACCTAAACGATCAAAATAGTAAAAATAAACGTAAGGACAAGGAATGGATAAACGAGGAATTGTATAACAAAATGAAGGAAAGAGACAGACTATTCAAGAAATAGAAATCAAATAAAAATAACACACAGTACAGAGAAACATATAAAAAATTTCGAAATGAGTTAAACAATGAAATAAGGAACAAGAAAATACAACACTTCAATATCAAATCTGTACATTTATTTTGTACAAAAATATATTTGTTTATAAACATAGTTAGGGTATGTTAATTATCATTGTTTAAGAACACATGTTTTTGTGTATTAATTTCAGTTTTTTTTATGCTATCGTACACTTTCTAGATCACCTTATAATTCCTGAATATTGCATTATTTTGTAATTAACATTTAATTTTCTGGATACTCTAATTACTCGACAAAATATATTCTGGGATAAAATCATAATTCTATTTTTCTGTATAATAGAACTTTATTTCACATTACCAGAACTATTGGTTATTGTTCAACAATCGTTATCTATTGTGTGAATGCTAATTATTAAATTGGAAGTTTTGAATTACGAAGATACATCAAGGTGCATATGTACATTTATTTTCTACAAAAAAATATTTGTTTATAAAAATTTTATGTTGGCACAACTAATGTTACTTTCATCTTCTTTTTCTATTCATAGATGGCAGTGCGATTTCCTGTTATTTTCAAAATATTCTTTTCAATTCCTTCCTACACTTTTCTTATCTGTTATCACTACACAGTACTTGCATTTTTCCCCTAAAAGACCACTTCCTTTAATGGTGTTGAAAGGTTGTTATGTGCATAACTTTAAAATCAGTGAATTACTGGATTAGCACATCCTCTCTTTATTAATTGAGTATTGGTTTTTTTATGGAAATTGTGTTAACAATATTTTATTATTTGTCGGAAAAATTCCGGATTTTAACGGCACCTACACCTTCAGGTCACCTGCTACCTACGGTGAGTTAAACTTTACTCTCAAGCTACCTACTTATGTAGTAATTTACCTTTTTAGACCTGTTTTGATTACCTCTCTTCTCGGGAACTTAATGCAATTCTTCTTACGTGTAATTGGCCACATATCGTCCCAATTAGGGCAGACATTTGAGGGCTCTCGCTCATTTTCCACCTAAGAGCACATACAGTGTATTATTAGACCAGTGAAACTCACAACTGTACCTGTAACCTGGTGACAACAGAAACCATTCTAAGGGGTTATTGGACGACACACTTCAAATTATTCTACTTCTCTGTGCCATCACCACCAACCAATTACTACACCGTCAACGCTGCCAGTTAACTGCTTTCCTGAAACGACAAAATCCTAACCATCTAGGACTGCAAAGAACTCAATTGCCAAACCTTAGGTATTCCTTATTATCGATTTGGTTCCTGTTGATCCAACTTTTAATTTTGACGATAATATATTGAGCGTCTCTAAATATCTAACATTATTATTGTGTCACTACGCATTTAATTTTTTTGTATTTTGAGCAGCTGTGATAATCACTCGTAGCCTTAGAATATAAAACAGAAAGGAAGGAGCAGCATACCCTAACTCCCACCACTAAAAAGCGAGGGACCAAATCGGCCATCTTGACCCTCTATCTATGACTCATTGGGTGTGTTTTTTTTTTAACAAGTTGTAATTAGTGCACTCTAACTTGTTCGATGGTGTTTTTTTATCTGAGATGTGTAACTCCAATGGGTTTTGATACGGTTCAAATTTATGTTCGGTGTTAACTCATACGCACCAGGGTGATAGGTGATGCTTGAGAACAGAACGCTTACCTAACCTATAATTGCTTCAAAAACAAAGTGGTGGTAAACATGAGTTTTATTGGTGGGTATTGTACGTTAACTACAATTTCGAACTCAGGTGAAGATTGGCAATATATCGTTTATCATGAATGTTTTGAAGGAGTATCAAATATTGCAATAGATGAAAATAATTAGGTTTGGAAAGAAGCAGGTTAGTATCTGCTGATTTATAGTCACATTTCCAATTCTTAACTTTATTAGATGTGAATGCTTATTCCAATGATGAGCAAACACAAGATATGGATGAAGAAGAGGGCAAAGAAAATGAAGTCATGAAAAAAGTTGTAGAATGGAGTCACAATGGTATTTCTCTGTTAATTGAGAAATATCGCACATATAAAAGTGAATTAGGTACAAAAAATTCTATAAAGAAGCATATTTGGAAAAAGTAAGCTGAATTATCTTAATTACAGAATTAGTGACGAAATTAATGATCTTGGATACCACTATACGTGGGAACAGATACAAAATAAATGGAAATCTTTAATTAGAACTTACAATGCAATTAAAGATAATAATAATGCAACTGGCAGAGAAAGAAAACATTGGAAGTATTATGATATAATTGATGAAATTCTGTTTGGAAATCCAGCAATAGATCCTCCACTTACGGTACATAATGGTATTGTATCAAACAGGAAGGCCCCAGATACCTCTGATACAGAACAGTGTGAGACAGCATCACCATCAAGTACTCGTTCAAACACACCTACACCAAAACGTAAAGCAAATACCGATGTCACTAATTTACTTAAGAGTATTATACAACAAAAGCAGCAGCATCATTTAGAAAATTTGCAAGAAAAACGCCGCTTTAATGACCTGTTAGAAAAACTTATAAATAGTCAAAGTAAATAATCAGAATTTCATTATTTTTTGTAATGCATATTTACATATAGATTTTGTTACTTTTTTGTTAATAATAAACTGTAGAATGTCTTAGCGTTGGTTTATTTGAGTTTCAAAATTGTACATAAATTATAACTGTTACATCGTATTCATAATTGCTGAACGTTTTTGTTCACCTTCTCTAGCTGCAGGTATATAATTATCTTCAATAGGTAATTGTAACAAATCGTCTTCCAATTCTATATCATTGTCACCAAAGTTATCATTGTGACCTAAGCAAATATTATGGAGAACACAAGCAGCACTTATTACTTGTGGAATTAGGTCTGCTTTATGTAGATCTAAATATTTCAACCGTCTCCATCGACATTTTAATAGCCCAAATGTTCTCTCAATGACTGATCGAGTTACTGCATGAGCAGTGTTGTATCTTTTTTGATTTCTTGGTAAGTGTCCATTGTCTCTGAAAGGAATCAAAATATGTGAAAGAAGAGGGTATGCTGAGTCACCTATTAAATGACTATTATATGGAAAATATTGATTTTGATTGGTGCAACGCTCTAGTAGTCCTGATCTAAGAAAAACTCAGGCATCGTGAACTGACCCTGGAAAACCTATGAAACAGTCTAGAAATCTACCCTGATGGTCACAAATTCCTTGTAGTATTATTGAAGGTCTGCCTTTTCTGTTAATATAGGCTGCTGAGTTATCTGTTGGAGGACTGACGTCTATATGACATCCATCTATTGTACCAATCACTCCCGGAAATGATCTTATTTGCTACAAGTAAATGTGCAACTTACAGTCGTACACAACCTACACAAACTCACCTTAAAGCCATTGATAATGTTAACTGCTTCATTATCACTAGGCCACTTTATAACATTTTTGGCTTCTTTACTTAAAATTGTGCATACTCGAGTTACACAATGAAACACGGTGCTTTTTGCAATATTAAATCTATCTGCAACTGACCTAAAAAATTGAACCAATTTGGTTTGATGTTTGCTTATATGTTACTACTACCTGTAGCTTTCTTGACTAGCAATCATCCAAATTGTTACCAAGCACTGCAATAAAGGAGTCTCTTGGGGTCTTCCAGGCACAACAGTATTCCCTTCGTTTATATGTAATGAAACCATGGTGCTGATTATTTCTAATGTTACACGATTCATTCGGAAATGTGCCTTGAAGTCGTCAGGAACATAACGTTCAACTAACCCCAAATAGCCTTCAACTTTTTCATGTTTTTGTTAAGTTTTAAATTTGGTTATAGTAACTAGTTGAGACAATAGATCATCTTCGTTATTTTCGAAAAATAATCTTTCGCCTTGCATTATTATCAAATTTAATGTATTGTGTTTCGCCATTGCTATACTGAAATTAGGATTGAGGAAGCAGTATACAAAAGTATGATATATTTATTAGGTTATGTCTGTCGTTTCGTATATGGTTCGTGTCGTTTTTTAAATACATGTAAAAGTGCGGCAACAGATCTATTCTGGTCGCACTCGCTCTAACCTACAGTGCAAAAAAAACACACTCATTGTTTTGCATGTTGGTTATAAATGTTTTTAAATATTGAGAGATTTGCTCTGTTCAGTGTTCGAAGTTGGATTCTTTGCAAAAGAAATTATACGTGTGTTTCAGTTGAAATAATTTTAATTTTATGTAGCATTGTCTGTGTCAATTAGGAGAACATTTCGATATTTGAAGACGATTTAAATTTATGAACTATGGTTAGTTGTGCATCTTATGGTTGCTCTCTTACAACGAAAAATAAAAATTCTGGTGTAACATTTCACAAGTAAGTAGTTTTGTTGCTAATATCAAAGAGTATATAATAGGGAAGAGAATCAACCTTATGGATAAACTCGTACGGCGTAATGTGTGTTGCCTATGGGTCAATACTATTATTTTATCTTTGCCTTTCTATTGTAGAAAGAGCAACGTGAATGTTGACGTATGAAAGAAGAAGATGTAAGACAACGATTATTGCAGGGTAAATGAAACTACCTGCTCTTCAACAGGCTTCCTTTACCAATGATGCCAAATATAGTATTTACGTTTAAGAACTCTAAAGGTTCGCTAAGCAGGTAGACGCTATTCAAAACTGCAGAAATCTCACGCCATAAATTAATTACCAAGTATTGAAAAGTACTGATTATCGCCATTAATATTGTATATACGACAATTTAAATTAGGTGGTATTTTAATGAAATAGAAATAAAAGTTTTTTCTTTATTGAATAATCAACAAAACAACTACAAAACCTATAAATAAAATAAATATATCTAACGCTAATAATAGGTATGCTGCACCGATTTGATTAAATAAATAAAAGACAACAGTTCATATTTAAAATTTTATTTCAAATCAAGAAACAAATGACAGGTTTTTGTTTAGTTGCTATAAAATTACTATGCATTGCACTAATTGTAACATTAATTATAATTTTTTATAAGTAAATCGTTTTTTGGAATAGTTACAAATTACAGCTTCTTTTTAAACGTAAACAAAAGAGACTAATCACTTAATGCCTTAAATAAGTTAATTAACAGCAATTCAACCAAATTTTTTGTAAAAAAATTTGGAAACAATTTAAATGTACTATGGATGAATAGATGAAAAAGGAATTATTACTTACTAATTCCTTCATAAATTGTTCACGTTTTCCACCTTTTGATTATTTGTTTGTTTATTACGCCCCACTACTTTTAAATCCTGAGATAACCACTTTAAAGTTTTATTCAATTTACACATTATTAAATGTTTCATAAAGAATAATTTGTGTTCATAGCAATTGTCTTTGTCGTCTAACCACTCCGGCATCACTAATTTAATTTTGTTTATACACATGTCTAATAAAATTCTTTTAAAATTACGTTTTGCTCGATTATTGATGAAATAATTTGGAAATATGTCTAATGCAGTTTAGGTTGAAGTTTTGTATATTTTTACCTCGAGTAGGATTTGAACGTACGACATCCACTTTATTTTTCTATTTACGGAATTAGTAAAAGTACTTATTTATATGGGTTTTAAATTTATTTGAAAATACCATTTGCACCCAGGCAAATGCACACTATTTGTTAACCGGATTGTTAATCCGAGAACAATACAATTTTTCCGTGAAAATTGCTTAAAGCGCCTTATTTTATTAACAATTTTATTAACTTATTTTAGTTGTTTCATATAATAATAGTATGAATTCCTTGTTCAGTTTAACAATTGAAAAATTTCAACAAAAAAATTACATGTGAAATATAAAAGAACCAATACTTTATTTTAATAATTAAAAGTCATTTTGATTTTTCATATTAATTATTCTACAATTTTATAAATATCCACACAATGCAATTCTATTAAGTTACCTATTTAAAGAGCGATTATGTTGTGTATGAAACAACCAAATTAAATAACAAAACCAAAACGACCATTCCTTTGTATAATTCTAAATGTAATACGTTGCTAAATAAACAAACGTCATAAATCAAACGGTATCCTTTCCAGCAGGTAATCGCAGAGATTATGTGACAACGCTGTGTCAACAGCTTTGAAGAAATTTTTGGAAAACGGTTCAATTCTAAAATGAATTAGTTTGGTTAGTCGAGTACTAGATGGCCTATGCTAGCACACAAAAGCGGTCGACTAACTTTGGCGTATACGATATTTAATACGGACATTGCCTCTCTTCCCTATTATATACTCTTTGCTAATATATTGAAAAAATAGAAGTATTTCATTTAAACAAATTTGAAGGTTAGAAAATTCAAAACATTACGTAGTGCATGGGCGTAGTATGGGGTAGGTAACGTTTTTGAAAGTTTACCGATTACTTATCAATTAAACTAAACTAGAATACCTTATATGATTTTCACGAAATGGAATTTGTTCGAGGGCACGTGTTTCAACAACAGCACCTTTTCAGGTGTTATATAAGGGTATTCTATGCTAAATTACAGGATATTAATATTGTCGAAATACATGCTCACCTTCGCAATGAATATTAGCTTTATTCGATTTAGTTGACTCTACACGCCATATGTCAATTTGGTCACGTCATCGCTATTCGTTTTAGAACATATACTTACACACCTATACTGCTAATACCAAGCTTGCTCCTGTAATACAGATTAGCGTGCAGATATATATTTCTACACCGTATCGTTGATCATACCGCTTTGCGCATGATCGGAAAAGATTACTTTTGTTGTTGATATTATTTGGTTTAACCTTCCAAACGAAATAATAAAGGTTATGTCAGAGTTATGTTTATGTTTATCATATCTTAAAGTGAAATTTTGTTTTGAGTGCGTTGTTCTTTATGATTTTACATAACATTCCTTTTACATTTAAGTTACATATTATTACATTACAATACTATTAAAAGACAGTGTATTTTGATAGTTAGAGTTCAAGACGTTGTTTTTTGCGCGCTGAGAAAGCGCCAACAACTTTGCATATGTAAGTAAATCTTTATTATACCATATAATATAATATATGATTAACATGTAATAGGTTCCCAAAAGACCCTAGCAGCCTCTCTTTATGGAAACAAATTTGTGACTTACAAGAGTTTGACGATGTATCTAGATTATTTCTTTGTTCAAATCATTTTAAGTTGGACGTTTATCGGGAACCATCAGCAAAAAAGTTTGGTGGAAAGTTAAGATTAAAACCTGGTGCATATCCTTTTGTAGTAGTACCTAATAAAATACATATGTTGCAACATACAACAAGCAGTATGCCAATAACAGCACAAAATCTTGGTAGCGAATCGGAAGCAAATGTAGAGCAGTCATTACCTGTTTCAACAGCAGAATCGTCAACTATATGTAATTATAAAAGGAAATCAGGTACACATCTAAAAACTAGTAGGTACTCAAAATGAATTATTGGTAATAATACATTTCATTTATATAGATGATCAACTGATGAGCACCCCTAAAAAAAGGATGTTTTATGAACCACGATATTTTGGTGAAGTAACAATTTCTGACCTTGATACCCCTAGACGAGGCAAACGGGCCTTTTATCTAGCGAAAGAGGAAGTAAAGCGACAACGTTTGAGGAACCGTGCTCTGCAGCAAAAGACTAGGAGGATGAAAATTAAAATCGCATCGCTTCAGGAGCTTTTAACTCATTTACAAAAAAAAAATGTTTTATCTGAAGGTGCTGGCGATACACTATTGGTAAAATTGCTTGTCGTAATAATACAAAATTTGCTCAAGTTTTCTTTTTAACAGGAAGTACTGCCAGAAACTGCGAAGCAGCTTATTACGAGAAAATTAAAATCGAAAAAAAGCAAATATTCACCAGAATTGCGAAGCTTTGCTTTAAGTTTACAGTTTTATTCTGCAAAGGCTTACAATTACGTTAGAAAAACTTGGCAAAATTTATTGCCACATCCTTCAACCCTTAGGGCATGGTACAGCGTAGTTGATGGTAAACCTGGTTTCACAGCTGAAGCTTTGCAAGCAATAGCAGCAAGGGTAAAGGACAAAGACATTATTTTGAACTTGGTGGTTGATGAAATGTCGATAAAAGAGGAACTTGTTTTTGATGGAAATATATTTTATGGTGGAGTGGACTTAGGAGCAAGCATTCGTCACCAAAATGATAATGTGGAACTTGTAAAAAATGTGCTAGTGTTTATGGCGGTAGCTGTTAATAGTGGGTGTTGGATACTTTTTAATTAAAGGCCTTATTGGTTCCGAAAGGGCCAATTTAATAACAAAATGTTTTGAACTATTACATTCCACTGGTGCTATAGTTCAGTCATTGACATTTGATGGAGCGTCAGTGAATATTAGCATGTGCACACATTTAGGTGCAAATTTTCAATATGGTTCTGCTAGTTTCAAGCCTTGGATTATCCATCCCATAACAAAAAAGAAAATTTATATTTTCTTTGATGCTTGCCATATGGTGGAACTAGTAAGAAACACCTTAGGCGATTAGGGAATTATAGTAGATTACGAAAATAATAAAATCAACTGGTTACACATCAAGGAACTAAATAATATTCAACTTAAAGAAGGATTGCACTTGGCCACAAAATTAACAAAAAAACACATCCAATTCGATACAAACAGAATGAATGTGCGTCTTGCTGTACAAGTACTGAGCAAAAGTGTTTCAAGTGCCTTAATGTACTTAAAAAAATCCAATTATATGCCAATTGTTTTTCAAGATTGTGAGGCTACCTCTAAATTTTGGTTATTTTTTAATAATATTTTTGATGTTTTAAACAGTAGAAATAAGTTTTCTAAGCGAAATGTACCAATTACTAAGGAGTCACATGAAAATTTAAAAGAACAATCTCTTACTTTCGTAAATTATGTTAAAGAGTTAAAAGATCCAAATGGTGTACCACTTATATTAGGTAATAGGAAAACTGGATTTTTAGGATTAATTATAAATTTAATTAATGTCTTTTAATACTACTCTGAGATTGCAGATAAAGTAGAATATTTTTTGACTTTTAAACTAAGTCAAGACTATTTAGAGACATTTTTTAGTGCAGTTAGAAGTCGTGGAGGATTTAACAATAATCCGAATGCGAAACAATTTGTAAGTGCATATAAAAGACTTCTTATTAGAAATGAAATTAAATTATTTGATACTGCAAATTGTCTGGCAGATGGAGTACAAATACTTTACGTTTCTCCAAAACGCTCCAAATTTGTGTTTCCTCTCACTGGAGAAAATGAAATTACTTCTGCTGATGTGTTTGACCATGACTACGTTAATACAATGGGACACATTAAACTCTTATGTTGAAAATGTGGTGGAATACATCAGTGGATTCATTGTTACCAAACTCTTAAAAGTGATTGTATGTAGTATATGTAATAAGTACTTAATTAGTGATAAAGACTTATTGTTCATAATGATCAAAAATAGAGGTTCGTTGGTATATCCTTCCAAAGATGTTGTAAATGTTTGTAAAATTAGTGAAACTGTCTTTAGGGAACATATCAACAAACTTCCAAATGTAAATATCAAAAAAATGTTATCTAACAAAATATTTAGTAGATGTTCAAATGTCGCCTTTAATTACCCTGAGTTACTAGAGCATAATAAGAATCAGGACTACCTCGACAATCATGTTGTGCAAATGATTAAATTAATCATTGAAATTTTTTTAAAAATAAGACTGTTCCATGAAGCAAACTTGGCTTCAGTAAAAGATGAATATGTTTGATCTAAGTATACTAAATTAATTTTATTTAAAAATCAATAATTTGAAAAAATGCAAAATAGGTATACAAATAAAAATTGAACATAAGCAGTACCATAATTTTTTTATTATTAATTATTAATTTATTATGGCAGGGGAATTATAAAAGGTGACAAAAATGATAAAAACCCATATACTTAAATATATGATAAAAACACGGCTGCCATATGATAAAATGGCGCTAAATTTAAATTCGTCCCAACTCCGAAAAACCGATATTTCGCACCTGCGCATATTTGTACAAGTACAGTACGGTGTGGTCAAACCTCTCGCTCTCTAAGCTACGATTTTCGTGCGTTACAGACATTGGGAATACGCAGTATAGGTGTAAGTATGTGTTTTAGAACCACAACTTGACTGTGGCTGCCTTTACGCTATTCGTTTTAAACTTTCAGCGGTCAAATCGGGGCTACATAAGTCACGTTTGTGCTACCTTAGCCAACACATGCTAGCGGAACATGTTCCAGGGCCCCGATTCTAACTCAATTTCGACTGTTGAAATTTCGTTCTGTAGTCGAAAAAGCGTCATAATCCCTCTTACGGATTTTGTTGAAATCATGTTATGACGTTATAACTTGGCGACTGTCGAAAATAATTTTCTACTACTCGTTACTGGTTGAATTTACAGGAGGCGGTAGATTGAGACTTTCCGTCGATGACGTCATGTATGTTAGACGTCATCATTTTGGCGCCATACTACTGTAAACCCCATACACTGTAAAACATAGCAAAAGTAGATTAGATAAACAAAACTACAGTAACCTAAAAGTAGATTAGATAAACAAAACTACAGTAACCTAAAAAAAAATTGTATGGCCGGGGATTCGAACCCGCACCAAAAGCGTTGCAAGCGACTCCGCTTCCACGACACCACCAGCGCTGTAGCAATTTGACATTGAAAGTGATATTTAAACCATTTTTAAATAATCGTATTCATGTAGATAAGGCATGCGCATAAAAGAGCGATGATGACATCACATTTCAGCTTGAAAGTCTCAATTTACCGTCTCCTGAATTTACGATATCGATGTCGAAATTACAAGCCGTGACAGTGTACCTACCGCAAAATTAGGTTATCTAAATTTAATAACATGACTGATACGAAAATTACAGCCGTAAAAAAAGAAAATTTAATAACTTTTATGGAAAATCATTTAGATTTTGCAAAAGGAAAATTATTAGGTGTAGATGGTAGAAAATCACGTGTGGCGTTGTGGGAAATTTTAGCAACACAGTTAAATTCATGTGATGGGCCGAAAAAGTCAACGGTCAAGTGGCAAAGAGTAAGTAAACAGTTCACTTTTCTATACTAAAAATAAATATTACTAAATTGATGTTTTTAGGTATGGATTGACTTGAAAAATAAAGTTAAAAAAAAGCCAGTGAAATAAAACGAAGTCGGTTACAAACTGACGGCGGCCCAGAAACTTTCTTAAAACTCTCCACCCTAGAAATAAGACTGCTTAATTTTTTAACAGAAGAAGCTGTCCATGGTTTGGAAGCCACAGATGGTTTGTCATTTGATAGTGAAGAATTCGGAGAAGAGCCGTTTGTTGGTTCCCCAAATAGGCAGGATATTGATTCAACTATTTTAGCAATAGACCATGACTACATGATACCTGTAAGTTTATATTTCCTACCACGAATTAAACTTCAATATTATTTTCAAATGTGTTTACATTTTAGATGCCAAGCCCTGGATCAACTACGTCTGTACCATCGACGTCTCAAATGTCTGACGGTGAAATAACTACTGGAGGATCTACTAGAAACATAACACGTAGGTACTTGTGATTGTAATAAAACTTATTACTACCATTATTTTACAGTAAAAAGAAAAAAAACACTACCGAACAGGTTATACAGGAATTTTCCACTTTAGCTGAAGAATTAAACAAACAAATTGTAAATATTGTCGGAAAATTAGATGAAAATATTAAAGAAAGGAGGAAAACCGAGTTGTTGGGAGAACAAAATAAAATAAATAAAGCTACAAATGAACTGTTAAAGGAATTAATTAATTTTATTAAACAAAAATAGATTACGAGGAACATCAAATTTTAATGTAAAATAATTGTACTAATAAATACTTCTTTTACAAATTAAAAGTAACGTTGAATATACATATGACGAATTTCTTGCCCTCTTCGTCTTAACACAGCATCAAGTGCATTATTCAATGGACGTATTGGCTCACGTCTGATATATAATTCATCCCAAATCTCAACTGGATTTTCAACATTATAATTAATACAAATATTATGTAACACACAACATGTTAAAACTATCTTTGCTGCAGTTCTGGGAGAATAGTGTAAGGTACGTTCTTTTAAAAGACATCTGAATCTACCTTTCAATAATCCAATACAACGTTCTACATTTTTAAATCTGCATCACAAATCTACAGTAAACAAAAGTTACAATAAACCCATTAACCCATTTTTCAGCAGCATACTTACAATTTGGCAATTCAAGCTATGGTAACCCTTACGATTTACATATACATGTTCGTTTTCACAAGGTTTTGTAATGGCTACATGTGTTCCATCCACAATTCCAATTATTTCTGGCATATTTCTAAGTCTCATAAACCTAAAGTTAACGTCTGTTTTTTATTAGTATAATACTTTAAGATTACCACCTTTCTCTTATCTGATTCCTCTCCTCTCTAGTTCTAGGAAAATGTATCCAAATTCTTACCATATGTCTTAATATTACATTAGTCACTTCTCGAATGGATCTACTCACCATTGTTTGACTTATGCATGATAATAAGTTTGTTCCTATACTTCGTTGGTAACTTCCAACAGCAAAAAAGTGTAAGGCAGATAATATCTAACAAATTAAGATTATTTTACATTATAAAATTAAGTTGTCTATACCCTCAACATTATCGGAAGTCTATTTGCTTGAACACCTGTAGCCATATGAGGTTCTAGTGCATTTATCAGATCTAAACAAGCTGGCTTGTTTAAACGGAAGTTTTTAATAAATTCACTTTTCGAAATGGTGAAAGGATTTTGCACATCTCTTAACATTCGGCGAAATAGTTTTATCCTATTTCTTTCTTGTAATCGTTCCAATTCGTCCACAATAACAAAATTTACGAATGCAAATGCCATTTTAAAACAAATCGGTGCACAGCATCAAATTCGTAGATGAGTTCTCTAGATGACAAAATACATGCGTAGATCAAATCAACAAAAGAAATCCAACGTAATATCATACCAACAACACAAAACTTACATACAAACTTAAATAAAATAAATGTCCTAAAAAAACACTAACAGTCGAAATTTCTTGAGATACGTCATTGAATGTGTCATGGCGGAGGCTAAATAAATTTCAACGGTCGAAATTGAGTTGGAATCGGGCTCCAGTTGCGCCAACCTCAAGATTTTGTCGTTTGAAGTTACATAAAAAAATTTGCAATTTCTTTAAAGGAACGAGTTTGCTGTTTAATAAGAAATTATGGAGCAGGCACGTTTTAATTTTTATGTCGTTGATCGGTAATTTATATTTTCCTTTTTTTAGCCTGTGTACATTTGTTCTGTGTGCAATGCAAATGTAGGGAAAACCACGTCAACTGCAAAGCACCATGAATACATGCAGGGTCATGAAAGCATATGGATAGTGGACAATTACATCTATTCATATGATCCCACAATGAACAATTCGCAAAGTGAAGAATTCGTTACTCAACTGAGGGACATCTCTAACGGTAAGTACACTTTGTGACAGTATACTTAAAAAATTCTTTATAATAGGAATCTACTCAAATTTTTAGAATCTAATGCAATTGTGGACAGTGACGAACAATGTTCTGTTACACCACAGCTGTGGTCACTTCAAGCAAAGAAGTTACTAATAGAATTATACCCTAAATATTTCAAACGTTTTTCCGATAGACTCATTGTTTCTAAGGAACAAATGTTTGTAAAACTAACATTAACTAATTAAACAAGTATGGATACAACTACACAGCTACACAGGTGAAGTACAAGTGGCGATGTTTTGAGAAAAGTTATAAGAATTTTATTAAGCACACAAAAAGTACGGGGCAAGGGTATAAGAAGTTAGAATTTTATGAGGACCTTCACGATGTATTTCAAAAGGAACCCAGGTTTTAGCCAGAAGTACTTACTTCAAGTGTAATGACAACCAAAAAATTAGAAAACGAAAATGTACCGCCCCAAAATGAGAATGTGCTTCCAACCAGGTAGTTTTACCTTCAAACTATAGCCTTTGTTAAGATAATTTTTTTAGTGAGACACCATCTGCGAGTACCAGTGCAATCACTACTATTACGCAAAACCGGCCTCAAACTTCTAATATTCTAAAGAACGGTCACAAACCTATGTCCATTGTTCTAGAAGGAATACAAATTGAAATGAGACGAAAAAATGACCTTGCTGAACAGAAATTAGCCATAGAAAAGAAAAAAAAAACAATTATTAGAACGTAAGTTGGAACTAATGGAGAAATACTTAGCAGGGAAGGCAAAGTTATAATTGCTAATATGTGTTCATATATGTATTTGATAATAATAGTTTGTTTACAAGTAGCATAATTATAATAGTTTGTAATGTTTCCATCTTATAGATAAGTAATTATGTATGTTTCACCGAGTGCACATTCTTTATAAGACACTTGCAATGTAATTTCTTTTTGCCACACCAGAGGTTGCTTCAAAATTCATATTGGTATCTGCAACAGTAATATTTACATCTTCTACTGTAGTCAAATCCAGTGGATTATCTTCACAATCAAACAACAGTTTATCCTGTATTTGACATAAATTGTGCAACACACAACACGATTTTACCAGGGCAACAATCCGTTCAATTTTGCGTAGCTTTACATGGTACAACTGACGAAATCGTTGCTTGAGAATGCCATTTGTATGTTCCACTTTGATTCGTAGTGAGCTATGTACTGTATTATAGCGTGTCTGTATTCTATTCAGATGTCCATTATCTTTGTACGGAGTAAGGCAGAAATCCAGGCATGGATAAGCCGAATCTCCTAAAAGATGTCCATCTGCAAGAGTTTATGTCCATTTTTCTATTGTTTAATAATATACAAATTACCTTGACATAATTCTCATAGTTGCGGATATATAAAACTGGATGAGAATACACGGGCATCCGGCACAGAACCTGGATACCCAATAAATGCATCCATTATTTTACAATTGTCGTCGCATATAATTTGTATCTGTATTGAATGGTAATGCTTTCTATTACAATATGATTCTTAATGTTTTCTAGGTCGGTCTATTTTAATATGTGTCCCATCTATAAACCCTAATTTACAAATTTATTTTAGGTACAACAGTCTGTCAACTTCAGTGATCTCACCAATAACACCGGGAAATAGAGTTCTTCTGAATATTTCTGCTTTGGTCTGCTGTATTTGTTGTTGTGAAGGCCACTGAATGACTTCAGCAGCCATTTCATCAAAAAACGCATTCATACGCGTTATTACTTCAAATAACGTCGATACTGTGATGTTGAACCGATCACTGACATCTATGTAAGTACAGGAGTGACCCACATACCACAAAAAACTTCCAAATGTTTTCTTGATTCAACAACATCCTTTCCTTTTGCTAAAATGTTAGTACTTCAGTAATTTTAACTACTTATTAAAACAAAATTTACTATGAAAATGTTGCAAGAAAATTTAGCTTTCAGAAAATCGTGCTTTTAAACTGTTCATTAGGTCCTTTGACATTCGAAAATGAGTTTTAAACTCATTATCGTTGTAGCTCATTACAGTGATTTTACTATAATCTTTTATAGCGTTTCAATCTGTCCTTGTCAAAGAAATGATTGCGTCCACTACTTCATTATCAAAATCAGAAGATGAATCTGTAGCATCGTCATCGATTTCAAAAAATAAGCTACCAAAAAGAGCATCCTCGGTGAGTGTCATGATTCAGCAACTGCAGGTAATTTTGGATTTGGAGGTTAAAAAAACGGATGTGTTTAGAACTGTGGTTATGTTAAAAACATTCGTTTTTATGCCCTAACTTGTTTTGTCTACAGTAAAAAACTTGACTTCAAGGTTACTGTCATAAGTTGACGTTGAAATTAGTTCGTGCGCGCTGCATTTCTAAAACGAATAAAGCTATTATCATTTCAACTTTATTTATGTTCTAGCTTTCCTAAAAATGAAAAGCACAATGGATTGGTTTTTTGAGGAAGCCTGAATTTATACCCAAAAGAAGTAGTGTTTTATGCTCCCATCATTTTGCTAATAATTGTTTCGATCGAACATCAAAGGTGAAAGTAAGACTGTTTCCAAATGCTATTCCGACAATTGAAGTGGACCGTTTAAAATATGTGAGTAACTAAATATTATACTCAAAAAAGAAGTAGATTCTGGTGAAAATTGTTTATTAAAGATTAATTTATTTTAGGTAAGGACATTTAATCCAATGCTTACGAGTTCTGTGGTAGACGTGGAGAATGAATCTCAAAGCCCAGATATACTGCCTTCAACTTCTACTGGACAACATTTTTCTTCAACTCCTTCAGAAATAGGTTTGTTACATTTGGAAGAAACTTGAAAAGAAAAATCCATCACTTGGAAAGAACTAACAGTTTGAAAAGTCACAAAATACGTAAACTGCAGAAGATCATTTGGCGACAAAAAAGACGTATATCTTCATTGAAGGCAATTACAGTGGAGCTGAAAAAGAAAAATCTATTGCAAGAAGAACATGAAAATGTGATTATAGACCACTTTCGAAAAAATAAAGAGTTGATTCAAAGGCTTTTGAACAAATCACAAAACAAGATGGTAAGCAAATCCTTTGAACAGTCTGTACGAGCTTTTGCAGTCACATTACATTATTTCACGCCAAAAGCTTATACTTATGTTCGCCAAAAATTCGAAAATTGTTTACCACACCCAAAAACTTTGTCCAAGTGGTATTCATCTAAGTAAAGCCTGGATTCATTTCAGAGGCTTTTGATTTTTTAAAACTGAAGGTACAAAATTCAAATAAAAAAAAATTATTTGTTCTTTGATTTTTGACGAGATAGCAATCAGAAAACATTTAGAATATGTTGGAAATGAGTATTATGGGTATGTTAATTTTGGTAGTGATTTATATGGGGATTCCATGGATCTAACCACTGAAGCTTTAGTATTTATATTAGTATGCATTAATGAACCATGGAAACTACCAATAGGCTATTTTTTCATTGCAGGCATCAACAGCCAGCAAAAAGCATCTCTATCCAAACAAGCCCTAACATTATTACAGGATGCAAGTGTTACTGTAAGTAACATAACTTTTGATGGTTGTGTGGCTAATTTTAGTATGTGTAATATTTTGAACTGCCATTTTAGTCATAATAACATAGTAGCAGATTTTACACATGCAAATCATAAATATTTTTTACTCCCTGATCCAGTGCATATGATAAAACTGGTAAGAAATTGTTTTGGTGAAAAAAGAAGGTTTGTTAATATTGATGGTGAAATGGTTGATTTTGACTTTGTTGAAAAACTGAATTATTTGCAAGAAAGGGAGGGGCTTCAGCTTGGAACTAAACTAAGAAAGCAACATATTCAGTTTTTCAAACAAAAAATGAAAGTAAAACTTGCTACTCAATTATTGAGCCGTTCAGTGTCGGAGGCCTTAATGTATTGCAAAAATTAACTGCATTTAAAAGAATTCGAAAATTTTTGTGCAACAGCAAAATTTATAATTGCAATCAATAATATCTTTGACATTTTGAATTCCCATAAAATTTCGGATTTTGATTTCAAACAGGCAATGTGTAAAAAAAATATTGATAATATTAGGACATTCAATGAAGAAATTACTCAATATTTTAAAAACTTAAAATTCACAGATGACACTCTCATCCTGCATTCCCAAAGAAAGACTGGGTTTCTAGGTCTGTTAATTGGTCTGAAAGCTGTATTAGGATTGTATGATCAATATGTCTCCAAAGGAGATTTAAAATTCATTCCTACATACAAGCTTAATCAAGACCATATTGAGCTCTTCTTCGGAACAACCCGTTTTCAAGGGGGATACAATAACAACCCCACTTGCAGCCAATTTACTGCAGCTTTTAAAAAAATTATAATTCATTCAGAGGTGAGGGAAGGTGGGGCTGGAAACTGTATACCTCTTGAGGATATTAATATACTAAATGTGAGCTCGAAAACTAAACCTCCTGAACAAATTATCAACGAATCTGTATCGAATGGTTTGGAAATAAATTACGCCCAGGATGACCATATCATAAATAAGTTTTTGATTGATCATGATTACGCCTTAAGTTATGACTCTTTATCATCCTATAAATCGGCAGTAGTAACCTACATTGCTGGTTTTGTTTCCTTCAGATTAGGGCAGAAACTGAAATGTGAACACTATGTTTCGCAATTATTTGGAGATAAAGAGGACTTCTTAAATTCGTTGATAAAGTATAAATCTATGGGCGGCTTGAGTTATCCTAGCGTACATGTTATCAGAATTTGTAAAATGACAGAAAAGTTTATTAAAAATGCAGAAGGCTGCAGAAAAAAAGTATTAAAAGAAGGTGTTACAACATTTCATTGGGTAAGAAATTTTCGAAAACATGGCTGCCCATGATATCTCTCCAAGAGAGAATCATAAGGTTCTTTTAATTAAGAGTATTTCTAATTGTTAGGTCGTTACCAGAATTCACCATATTTGTAAAAATTCTGTTACTGATGAAAGAATCAGAAATATGTATACAAAACTAATTTTATTCAAAGGATATATATATATATATATATATATATATATATATATATATATATATATATATATATATATTTGAGATGTAAGACAGGGATCGGATAGTTTAAACTAGTAATTTCTTTAAAAAAGGGTTGATATCAAGCATGATACATGTACGAGGGATGTAATTGATGTAATTTGGTTCACGTTGGTAAGAAAGTGGATTTGTTTCGGTTAAAACAGTCTTAATAAAATTTATACATTTTGGTTTAATCATAAAAAGCATTGTGCTACTTACAAGAATGTCAGGAATGTTAAATAAACTTATTTATGTAAATTCGATTCAGTATTTTAGTTTGTTTCAATAAATTTCAGTTTTTCGAAAGTATTTTGGCATGTGAATATTTTACAGGTGTTTAACACATAGTGTAAAGTTAGATTTATATTAGGGACATTATATAAAGTAGATTAGAATGCAGGAAATATGGTAAAATTTAAGAAAGGGTTATAATACGAACTTAATATGATTATTACTCACATATTTTCGGAAGCGAATGTGTGGCAAAGAAAGTGATGCATTTTAAATATTAAGAACAGTGTATAGAACATATTTACACAAAGATATTTACATGCAGATACATTTTTATGATAGAATTTTAAAAAAGTGTGTTAAACGATATGACTTCTTAAAGTGACATAAAATTATACAATACAAGCAAGATGAACAATAAGTATAATAGAGACAGTTTTTACAAGTTATTTGGATAACATTTTGATTTACATGAACGTTTTTAAACGCATATTATTTATATTTTTAGAATTAAGTTAGGTTATGTCTTAAATTTAATGTTTTTTCACAAATTTATAGTTTTTTTAGATTAAGTTAGGTTTAAAATGGATTGTTAAAGTGAATAATAGGAGGCTTTCCTCATTTTTACATAGTAATTTAATGTGTACAAAGCATTTCAACGCAAAATTTATGAAATGGGGTTGATTATACAGTTTTACTTGGTAAATATAAAATTCCTTTAAAATTAAGATTTCGGACATTTAATGTGTGTTTTCCAATGCAAAATTTCGTCAGGATTACATATTTGTAGTTAATTTAAGTGTAGTTTGTAATATTATTTAGATATAAGCAATTTTAAGTTAGAATAGGTCATTTTGTATAATATTTAAAAGAACTATATCAAGTTGGGTATCTATTTATGCATAATTTAACACAGATTTCATTTCTGTTATTAAAATTTAAATCTATAGCTGTATAAGAAAGTTATCGCTAAATTTCTATTTTAGTTAAGTTTTCAAATTATTTTCGACCAATCAGAAACATAGTTACATTATTTGAATTTCTTAAAAAAAGTTGAAGATGTGGTAACCAACAAAAGAGTATAAAAGGAATTGCCCTTGATCAGAATCTCTCTCTATAATTTGCCAGTTGTTTGAAAAGTTTAAAATAGTGTAGTGTTTTTTGTGCAACAAGTAAGTTTAAATAACCTCAATAATTATCGGGAAAATTTAATATAAACGGAGAGACGAGAAAATCAGGCGCAACTGTTTTTAAACCTACGTTTGTTTAAAAATAAGTTAGGTTACCGATACCTGTTCACATTCGTAAAGTTCATTACGAATAATTTTTCTTACTTGTCACGATTAGTGTTTAACGATTTAAAAATTCGTTTGTTAAATTTGAATACTGGTTACGTTTTGCCAAAATAAATTAGTAATCATTTTTCTTCAATTGGGTTTTATTTTCTGCTGCGATCTTTTAAATAATTAATGTTTGAGCCGGAGTCTAAAAATAAAGTGACATTAATGTAAAAAGTCTCTACAATTATTAAATATTATTTAAACGACAAAGTTGAAAAGCATTAATACAATTAAATAACATCATCGATTAAAAATTTGTGGTTGGGTGAAGCCGTAAAGCATAAGATAATAGCATTTACCGAAGCAAAGTGACCAACAACCCAAGGACCAGTCTGCAGCTAGTGGGTGAATGGTAGCAGTGAACATCGTATTTCAAGAAGTTCGATAATTGGAAAGTGCCTGCATCTATATATGGAACCAGCTGTATGAAGACATCTGTTTGCAGTTTGGAATGTGCACATGTGAGTTAATTTTTGATCATAACCCTGTTTATTGTGTTCTTAGTTGTGCGATTTCCTGTAATTATTATTTGTATATGTATAGGTGTAAATGTTTATATAATACTTGTGTAAACATCTGCAAATAAGCAAAAATTTAGTTTATTTCCAAATTTTAAATTTCAATTATCCAGTTATAATTATAATCACAAATTCAATAAGTCATTATTTAACAAGTCTGACATTTTTTGACAATTTGCATTCATTAAATTTATAACGCATGCGTTATAGTATAAATTTTGTTCAGATACATTTTTCATTTAAGACATTTTTTATACAGTGCAATCCACATATATTCGAACCAGAAATAATTTCCCTCTAAACCTGAACCCTATCCCCAAATGAGATAAGAGCTGGTCACAGCACTCAAATTTATTATTATTATATTGATAGTTATGCATATAAATTTAATTTAAAACCTTGAACCCTATCCCCTAAAGACATTCAACATTAATTTATAATAATTTTATATCTCACATCACAATGTATATATATATATATATATATATATATATATATATATATATATATGTAATTAAATGTGTGTATTTTGTAATACCTTTTGTCTTTCTTGCACGTGAAAATCAATAAATTTTATAACCTACGCCACTGCTCAAAGTCGGCCATATTGACCCTCCGTTCTGGTTCCACTTATTTCAGCCAATGCTCCTTCCTTTCTGTTTTATATTCTAAGCTCGTAGCATGTCTTTTTTGTAGGTTGTATATATTTCACTTTTAAATGTGTCTTTAGTACCTCCACTAACCTATTATTTGTTTTGTTCCTTCCCTCCGTTATTCGATTAATGAATTGAGCATCACGATTACTTTGATATTTTTGTTTACATATGTTTATATTAATTAGGGATTTCCGCAAGGCATAATTAATTTTTTTTTGCATATGTCTTTTATTTATTACACTTGGCTTTACTGCACAAAACGCACACTTTAGAATTGTTTCTATAAAGGAATATATGCGTTATTTTAATTTGGTACTGTTAACAGTTGATAGTTGGCAATGTTAAACAATAAATGTAAATATAAAGTACATATTGAGCATGTTTCTTAAATGCTAGAACAACGACCCGTGTAGCGATCGTCGTTTTATATTACCTCAAATTTTTGTTCACGTCGTTTTTAAATGGCACCATTTTGTTCGAACTCGAGTTTCGCGCACCTAGTCCATACTCTGTGTAGCAAACTCGAACACGAAACATGAATTCAAATTTGTGTGTGTGTAACAATATTTTTTTTTAAGTGTAAAGTGGAGTTCTTTTATGATGGTAAATTAACATTGTTAACAATATAATCTACATGTTGCTTTTTGCAGAGTGAACCCTCTAGATTTACATGCTATTATTGCAACTCAAGTAGTCCTGACTGGGGAATTATTTTGCAGCATGGTTTTTTTAGAAGTAGCAGTGCATTAATTCTTGATGAAAATCGGGTATATCTGCAGGATGGTAACATTTATTACATTACACATATCTCAAACACCAATCTTTGTTACTTACAGATCAATCGGAAGTTGATGGAAACACAGAATATGAGACATAATTGTCTAAAGACGGAAATGAAAACAATTCAAATCACGAAGAATAATTGAATAATGAAGATCAAAATGTTAATGGATGGAGCCGGAAGCTGTTCTGTTACTGTTTGCCAAATATGAAGAAAACAAACAATGTTTAGAAAAGAAAAATGGTATTAAGAAACACATATGGCAACGGTTTGTAATACAACTTATTTGTAACAAGGATTATACTTTGTTTATATTTCAGCATTGCTTCGGAAATGAGAACGCATGGTTTCGAATTTTCTTGGGATCAACTACAGAATAAGTGGAAATGTTTGTTACGAACATATAAAAGTATAAGAGACCATAATAGTAAGTCAGGATACAATCGAAAAAATTGGCAGTATTTCAACGAAATTGATAATTTGCAATAAAAAAATCCAGCTGTAGAACCTCCTATTATTGTACATAATGGAACACACATTATAAATCACACATCTGAATCTCCATCAAGTTCCAATTCCACTGCAGGTTGTTCATTATATCAAGCTAAAACAATGATACAGGATTGGTTGAGCTAGGTGAAACGTCACATGCACATAAAAGAAGGGAAATAGTTACAAATGAAATTCTTCATTTAGCCCTTGAAGAGAGTAAAAAACAGCACCAAGAGGATCTTTAAGAAAAAAGGAAATTTAATCATTTGCTTGAAATGCTTATAAACATCACAAAAAATCAAAATGGCAAATGAGTGAAGTTGTGAGAAGGTACCTTTAAGTATTTATTTTAATAAAAAAATGTTTTAAGTTTATAAATTTATTTTCAAATGTTTCATGTATTATTCATATTACTTATATCTACTTACTAAATAAATACTACTACTACTAACACTACATAATCATTTTGCAAATTTTATGTTAGGTAAGGTTATTACAAGCCTTCGCCAGCAGTTTTTTAATAGAGCAAATGCTCTTTCGATAGTAGCTCTTGTTGCTGCATGTGCAACATTGTATTTTATTTGTTAAGTGACCATTGTTTTTAAATGGTACTAAGATATGTTGACCAAGAGGATATGCAGAGTCTCCAAGTAAGTGAGAATTCTTAGGAAAAAACTCCTCATTGCTGCAACGTTGCAACATTCCCGACTTCTGAAAGACACACGTGTCATGCACCGATCCTGGAAATCCAATAAAACAGTCCGTAAATACACAAAGGTTATCACATACACCTTGCAGTAACATTGATGACCTTCCTTTACGATTTATATACACTGCTGAATTTTCTTTAGGCACTTTAATACCAATATGACATCCGTCTATTGCTCTGAGGAAAGATTGTTTAGACTGAAAAGCTATTAGCAAATTTCTTTGTAGCATTGATCCTGATAATTGAACTTACATAAAATTCATTTATTACTTCCACTGCTTAAAACCTACAGGCCATTTGATATACACTTCACCAAAGCTGCTTAAACATACTGACATTCTTATTAAGAAATGGTATACAGTGCTCTTTGATACATTCAATCGATTTGCTATTGACCTAGAGTTGAATATAAAAAGAACATAGTACAATAGGATAAGCATTGTTCCTACCTATAACTTTTCTGATTGGCAAGAACCCACACTGCAACCAAACATACAAACTTAATACTTTCTTTTGGCCTGCCACGAGGTGCTTGAAACATTGTCTCGTAATTATTATTATTACCTATCATATTTATAAGTATTTCCATTGTTGTACGTGATAAACGAAAGTGTGCTTTGAAATCATCCAGGAGATAACGGTCAGTTAACTCAAGATATCGCATGACACGTTCTTGTCTTGCTGGTTTCTTTGCAATCATACCATATGTATTGATAGCATGTCTAGTAAGTTCTTTGATCAATTTTCGTTTTTTTGAATTAAATTTAAAACTCCCAGCTTGAATAATGGTTGTATTAATCAAGGTATTGTTCATTGCAGTATTTTAAGAAAATAATGCAATGAATGTTATGATTTATATTATAGGTTATTTTATACAATACCCGTTTTTAAACTAAAGTAGTTCGAGTAAAGCCGTTTTTTCGCGAATGAATTATTTCAACCCGTTCCATATTGGTTCAAACCAATTCGATTCGAATTTTAAGCGAAGAAACGTTAGCGTTTAATTTTTGTATTAATTGGTACCTATACCATTAAAAACATGGAACAAAATATGGTGGAAGTGAACCTGTTTTGATTTATTACTTTCTGTCGATGAAGAAACAGCAAGTAATCTGAAAGGTAACACAAACTTTTGCTTACTGTATCTGCATAATACTGAGTGATCTGTCTTATTTGTAGATGAAAATTTTGCTCCTAATTATTATAACGCAATTAAAGAACAAGTTTCAGGAGTCCAAATTACAGGTGGTAATACCAGCACGTTATGGAAGTATCCCAAAAAGATAACTGAAGAAGATCGTGAGGCAACTAATCTGTTGTTAGCATTAAAAAAACAATATGATGATGAATTTAGTGATAAGAAAACTTCTAAAAATGATATTTGGACAAGAATTGCAAATAAAATGAATGAAATGGGGTATTTTGTAGGAGACGGCATTGCAGGACGGGAAAAATGTCGCCAGAAATTTGCCAACCTTCAACGACCTTATTTGAAAGTAAAAGATCAAAGGAAAAGAACTGGTGAAGGCAAAATTAAAGACCCAGAATATTTTGAGGAATTAGATGCCATTCTAGGTGACAAACACAAAGCAAACCCAAGTGTAATGTTTGATTCTCTAGATGAGCCTAGTGATTCACCACTAACACTGAGTTGTTCATCACCAGCACCTAGTTGTGTATCGCAAGCATCTAGTTGTTCATCAATATCTACACCAGCATCAAGACATGATACTCGATTTGATAAAGTACAAAAAACAGTAAAACCCAAACCTTCTCGAGCTTCGGCATTAGAAGAAATCTTAAAACTGCAACGAGAAAACCAGATGAACAGAAAAACAGAATTTGAAGCTATGATGCAGTTATTTGAGACTCAAAACAATCAGAATCATGAACAATTAATGGCTTTGATTACAACAATGGGAGTGCCGAAAGCACCAAAAAGGAAGGTGAAGGCAGACAGCAGCGATGAGAGTGAATAAAATTCAAACATTTTATTTTAATACTGTCACTGTTTAATAAAAAATATGTCATACCAAAGTTAGCTGGAGTCATACATTTAATAAGTTACATGTGTTAAATTATCGAAAAGGTACATACAATTTCAGAAATATATTCTGCAAAAACTAAAAATTAGGATATCAATATGTGCAGCATATTACATATTTCGTGCCTTTTATGAAAGGCATCTATGGACACATCACTTGCATTTATATGATCAACATTATTCACAACTGGTTCATATTCATTCCAAAAATCTAAATTGATAAAGCAAAAATTAATGTATGTTTCACAACGATTCTGGTTATACTATGCAAATTATTGTATCGGCGCTGTCTGTCCGTTAGATTTCCATAGTCCCTATAATTAAAAAAAAATAGAACTTATGCTAGTATTAATAATCCTTTTAACATTACTTATAAGGTGTCATTATCCAATTTCGCAGGGGGCAAGCTTTATCACCTACTAAATGATACTCGTTTCTAGGAAAAAATTTTCTAAAATTCCCATGTTCTTCAGCAGCCCGATATATTGCTGAATTTTTGAAAACTTGAAGGATATGTAGTGATTATTTTAATAGCTGCATATAACTGCAAATATTTACCCTACTGTCATGTGCAGAACCTGGAAAGCCAACCATAATATTTGAAAAAATTTTGTCTGTTGTGACAATTCCTTGTAGTTTTATTGAATGATTTCTGTTCTTATCAATATAGCTGTCCTGCTGATCTATAGGAGCTTTGAATTGAATATTACATGCATCAATTGCTCCAATGACCCCTATAATACATTTAACATCTCGCTACAAATGCATTTTCAATGTTAACCAATTCATGTATATCTGGCCACACAATAACTTTTTTATGTAAAGTCAGTATTTGTAGTAGCATGCTTTCGGTACAACTATAAACAGTTGATACAGCTACATTAAATATTTCTGCAATTCTTGCCAAACCTTCGCTTCTTCCTAACCATGAAATAGTCATCAACAGTGCTTGTTCCATAGGTATTGGCTGTTCTCCACCTACATATTTCTTTTCACAACAGTTTATATTATCCAGTAAAGTGTAAAATGTTTTTCTGGTCATTCTATATAACATAAAAAAATCACTGTCTAAGTAAGAGGGTATCCATTCTGCACAATAGCTTTCAATCCGTTTATGCTATTCATTAGTATGTATTACAACCATCATTAAGTTCAGCACTTTATTATAATTATCATTATCCTCCAGATACCATCGAAGTAACAATTGTTGGTCGTATGCATCATAACTATCCATTAAAATGGCTATAATAGCCATAACTGGTGCGACCTGAAATTGACAAAGAAACATATTCGATAAGTAAATTCTAATATTATCAGCACTCACATCATGTAAAAATCCAATAAATAAATGATTATGAATTCACTATTTTTAGGTTATGTTCGTTACGTAATAAAAGAAACACCACAGGTTCAAAAATGCTCATTTTAGCGTTGATGAACATAACTGACGTCAGTCACGAACACGGTTCAAAACCGCGATTGAATACAGTCAACGCCGAAAAACGGCTGTAAGTTTCTAGTTGTTCGAACATATTTTACTCGAACTTTTAGTGTAAATTAAAAACATGCTCATTGTGAATGCACCATTCATAATCTTAACCTTACATTTTACCGCCCTTTGAAGAAACGGTCTTCTAATGCTCTTTTCAAGAGTAACAGGCTCGCTCGTGTTAGGGTAGAAGTACCAATTGTGGCCATTGTCCTATTTGTGGCCAGTTCTCAAATAAATTGTAAATATTAAGATTTCCGCCATATGTAGGCAATGAAAATGGTAGTCTTCTCCCACTTATATCCCTTCCGCATCATTAAATCACCTCTCAGTCTACCTGCTATTTCTTAGAGCCGTTTGACACGAGACTAAAATTAGTACTAAACAGTAGACAAGTTGTGCGCACGCTGATTTAAAATGTGCAAAAGCTTGGAAATACAAAACTTTCGTTTGCAACCAAAGCGAATTTTTTAGTACTAAAATTTGTGATTGCACTTGCGTACTAACAAATAATCATCAGCTGATGATTATTGCACTTATAACCGCACATTTTTCGTATCTGCTGCACAACGTTATTCACAATAAATTTTAAAGAACATGGAACAGTCACAGTTACTGTTAGGGGCAGCTGCTTGTAGCGCAATTATTATGTTTACTTGTAATGAAAAAAACAGAACCAGTCATATGAAGAGTATCAAAAAACGTAAATTGTGGGTTCGTAATTGGATTAATCGACGATCATTAGGAAATGGAGTTTTAAATTTGCTCAATGATGAACTTTTAGTAGAAGATCCAGCTTCATACAAAAATTTTTTACGTATGAATAATGCTGTATTTGAAAAACTTTTTAAAAGAGTCGAAATACATCTAAAAAAAGAAGATACAGTAATGCGTAATAGTATTTCAGCACAAAGCAGGTATGTTATTGTATACAATGTTGTCATTTATCTGGATGCATTTTATTAGATTAGAAACTACTCTTCGTTTCCTAGCAACGGGCGAAACGTGCAGATCACTTATGTACAGCACTCGCAATCATGAAAGTACAATTTCTCGATTTGTTCCTGAAGTTTGTTATGTTATATATAATTTTCTAAAGGATGACTACCTTAAGGTAAATTGTGAATTTGTCTATACATTAATTATAACATTGAAAATTGTAGACGCCTAATGATACCAATTCTTGGTTGGAAATAGCAGATGGTTTCATGGAAAATTGGCAGTTTCCTAACTGCTTAGGAGCATTAGACGGACGGCATATAAAGTTTCGACCTCCAATGTCATGTGGATCATACTATTATAATTACAAAGGCGATAACTCTATAGTTTTATTGGCTATGGCAGATTATTCATATAGAATTACTTATTATAATGTTGGCATCAATGGTCGCATAAGTGATGGAGGAGTTTTTCGAGAAAGCAGTTTGTCAAAAGCTTTATTTCAGAATTGTTTAAGTTTACCTAATGATAAAGCACTACCTGGCCGTGTACTAAAAGTTCCTTACGTAATAGTAGCAGATGATGCTTTTCCCATATCTACTAGGATCATTAAACCTTATCCACAAAAAAATCTAACTTATGAACAAAAGGTATTTAATTATCGTCTGTCTAGACGAATCATAGAAAGTACATTTGGAATCTTAGCTAACAGATTTCGTGTTCTTTTGAATCCCATTCATTTAAAGCCAGAGAAGGTTGAAATAATAACTCTTGCATGCATTGCATTGCATAATTTTTTAGCTACTGAAAATAGATCATATACTGAAATACGTGAAGAAAACCTTGTCCAACTAGAAGAGATTAGACGCCAATGTGGCAACAGAAGTAGCACAGTGGCTCTTAGATTAAGAGATGAATTTAAGGCTTATTTTAATAGCGAAGGTGGAAGTGTACATTGGCAGCATGATGCAGTCACAAAAAATAATATGAAATGTATTTTATTTTGTTGTTATAAACTTAAGTCGATACTAATACATGTTTAATATAATGAAAATGTAAATATAAACGTAATGTAGGCTAGATAAATAGTTTAAATTACATTACATAGCTTCTTTACGGAGTAGCTGTTGTCGTGCATCAAATATTATATTAGTAATTTTTTGTTCTGTTTCCAAATATAATTTTTGGTCATTTTCAAGCAACTTTAACTGGGATGCAATAAATGATGCAAAAATATTACTGTGTGTTTGTTTATTTGTCGGTTCCGAGTATTTGATGTAATGCACTTGAAGCACTCTGCATTACTTCGTCAGCTGTGGAATCACTGTCCTTTGTGTACTTCTTCTTTTTACTTTTTTCTTCCCCAACATGGGATGCATTTGTACGTTTTTTTTTAAGTATTTCTGTTTGAGAATTCACCTAGAAGTTAAATTAATATTCATACAATAAAAATTTCAGTTTATTTACAGAGTTAGTAGAAATTTCATCGCCCTCATATAATATTTCTACACTTTCTTCATTTTCATCGAAAGTGCCTAATAAATCTGTTTCGTATACAGATTCATCTTGTGATGGATATGAATGGTCAAGTGCAATATCTGTAGACGAAATGCTGTCAACAGCTGCTCGGGGCACAATATGTTCCATAACAAATCTCATATCATCATAGTACCACAATGAAGGTTTATAAATCTGCAAACACGCATTTTCAAGTCTCACAAATTATAAAATTACACTAACCTCAGTGGTTCCAGCACCACTACGCTGTGAAGCAACATGTTTTCTATGCTCACCAACAAAATTGGTACGCAAGTTATTAAACTTATTTTTTATATCTTGTGCATTCACAGTGGGACGAAGGTCTGCCAGAGTCCCACGTGCTTATTCTTGTATTGTGGGTTTTTTACAGTGTACAAACAAGGATGTTGTTTATACGCTTGTATCAGCAAGCGAACTTCATTATGTGACCACGACATTGTCAGCTAAAAACCTCAAACGAACGATTTAATAACGACGCTTAAAGTAAAAATAAGACGCAGAATAGTGTTTTGTGCAATAAAATAAAATATAACCTATAATTACAAAAAAAAACCGCCGAAGAATATGTTGCGCACACCTTTCTACGCATATTTAGTCATTTTTGCAACAAGAAATTAGGATCGGTTCTATTTTAATGTACCGGGTCGTACTGAATATGCGTGCGCACAACTTGTCTACTATTTAGTACTAATTTTAGTCTCGTGTCAAACGGCTCTTAGATCAGTGTAAAGTGGACTGCCGTGTTAGTGCGTGAATGTTGATGGCGATTCTTAACAGTTTTGTTAAGAGCAAAAGGTAAGTTGGAATGCTTTCTATCACAAATGTATTTGTTGAGCGAACTTGGTATCAACTTTTTTGTGTTATAAACGAGTAATTATTGCTATTTTAAAAGCAATTTTAGCAGATATAGCATATACATTTTATTTAACTAAGTGGCCATATAATGGAACACAAAAATTGTTGTTGTACTAGATGTGGCCATCTAACTGGCCACAATTGGCGTACATGTAAATCATTTGTGGCCACTTCTTAGTATAATGTGTAGGTGCTGGCGTGTTTTAAAATATCGTTTTTCTGTAATCATGACTTCAGAAAAAACTCGATATTTGTTTAACTATACACCAGAAGCTATGGAGAGAGCCCTCATCGCAATAAGAGAACAGGGAATGAAAGTTGCAACAGCTTGTAAAGAATTTAATGTTCTTCGAACGTCTGTTAGAAATCGTTTGTCCGGAAAAACTTCCGATAATTGTAGAAAAGTCGGACCACTATGTGTTCTTGGGGAAGTAAATGAACAAAAACTAGCTGGCTGGATCTTAGAATTAGCAGAACGAGGTTTTCCGATTAATAGGGAGGGACTTTTTTATTCGGTACAACGAATAATCACGGAATGCGACATAAAAACCAACTTCGTAAATAACACCCGGGGCCGAAAATGGTACGAGGCCTTTATTAAACGGCACCCTGAAATTAGTAAAAAAAAAGCAGAGTTTGTAAACAAAGCCAGAGCTGCAGTCTCAGAAACTAGCATAAGGAGATGGTTCCAAGAAACAAAATTACTTCTAGGTGAAGATGTCGATGTTTTAAATTATCCAAACAGAATCTTTAATATGGATGAGACGGCCATGTTTTTGTCTCCCAAAGGAGAACTTGTGCTTGGACCCAAGGGAAAGGGAATTTATGATGTAGGTACATCAGATAAAGATAATGTGACAACCTTGGCTACAGTATCAGCTGAAGGTGACGTTGTAAGTCCGTTGACAATCTTTAAATTTAAACGTTTACCTAAAGCATATCCCTCAGCAGCACCGCCCAACTGGGCTGTTGGTCATTCCGACACAGGTTGGATGCAATGTAAACAATTCTTCGAATATTTTGCAAATATTTTTGTCCCCTTCTTAGAGTCAAGCAATGTGCCACGACCTGTAATCGAGTTTGTAGATGGACATTCATCGCACCTTTCGCTTAAACTAAGTATCTTATGTAATGAGAGTGGAATAATTCTGGTTTGTCTCCCTCCTAATACAACACACATCCTCCAGCCTTTAAATGTGGCAGTTTTTTTCCCATTAAAGCAAGCCTGGAAAAAATTTACTCGCAAATGGCGTTTTGACCACGAGGGAAAGTCCATTCAGAAAAACGACGTACCAATGGCCTTAGATGCAATCCTAAAAGGTGGCAACTTTAAACAGACTATACATTCTGGTTTTCGTCGTTTAATGAAGATGCTCCAGATTACAGTAGATGTTTAAAATGTACTAACACTAGAAACCACTAATACTACAGAAGGAACTCCAAATGAAAGTATAAGATGTATTGAAAACAAACTTGAGCCCTTAATTCGCGATCAATGTCATGCCACCTATTTACTGAAGATCCCATGGAATGGACAGGAAAAGTATTTAGCTTTGTTTGATGTATGGAGGAGTTTGAAAGATGCCAGTGACAATGATAATGATGTGGATTTAGAAGATGGTAATGACAAAAATAAAAATATGGATTTGGAAGATGGCAATGACAAAAATGAAGAGGTCGATTTGACAGATGGTACTAGTGACAATAATCAAATTGTGGATTTTGATGTTGACCTTCCAGATACGAGTTTAAATTTAGATAGCAATCAAGATCTGATCATTTTCGATTTTCCTGAACTTCAGTGCAACAGAAACCGAACACCAGGTATTAATATACTGCAGAATATTGTATTAACACCAAGCAGATCTGATTGTCAAGGAATTAATTTTTCACTCGGAAATTCAACGTTACCCACAATTTTGTCTGCCTGTAGAACTGAAAAGATAAAAGCACAGAACTATTTATTGATCATGCTGAAGGGAATAGGCATGTAGATTTGATCAAAGGAGAGACAAAAAGTGATAAAGAACTAAAACCGTATGACGCAAAACAGGAAATTGAAAAACTAGATATTGATGTAAATCCATTTCCAGTAAAGAAAAAGAGTGATGAGGAAAAAAGTACCGTTGATGAAGAAGTTGAAAGCGACGAAACACAAAAAGACAGTGAAAAATTGGATGCAGATGAAAATCAATTCGCAGTAAAGAATATGCGAAATGATGAAAACATTAGTAGCAGTGAAGAAGCTGAAAGCGAGAATACGAAATCAGATGACAGCGTTCGATTGCTGAAAAGAAGAAGTGTAAGTCAAGTTTTGAGTGAAGTTATAACATGGTCTGACAGAAATGATACACCTACTCCCAAGAAGAATAAAAGACAGTTCCCTCAGTTATTACGTCTGATAAATGGCTTGAGTTAATGACTGCACGAGAAGAAGAGAAAATAAAACCAAAGACAAAAAAACTGAAAACAGAATAAACCAAAAGATGAAACTACCGAATGTGATGAAAAGACTAACAAGACTGAACATATTGCATGTAAAACACGAAATAGGAAAACACACATTGGATCTTATGTAATTGTAAGGTACGATAAGGAATTTTATCCTGCCAAAGTGGTCGCTAAGGATAAAGACCAGTACTACTGTTGTGCCATGCGTAGAAGTGGTAGGGATCACTGGAGATGGCCCGAAAGAAATGATTTACTTTGGTACAGATTAGATGACATTATTACAAAAATTGAAGAACCTGTCTCTGACAACATGCGAGGGGCCTATGATGTTCCTGAAATGAAATCAATCAGTTCCTAAAACTCTACTTAGTACCTATTAAAGGTATTATTTTGTTTATATGTATGTTTAATATGTGTTTTTGTAAAAGTATTCCTTTTTTTTACTATAAATAAACATTATTCTGATGGAAATTTTGTTTTATAGACGAATCACTGCTTCCTCCTGTTCTTTGTTACATATGTGGCCAGAGCAGGAGCAAGCAGTGGCCAGAATTAGTACAAGGTGGCCACAAACGGTGGTTTTTGACATTTATTAAATTATTTTAAATTATCACACTTCAACTCGTTTTATCTCTCTTATTTTCATTTAAGAAATTTAAGAAATGTTTGCCCTTTCATAATCCACCGAGTAATCAAAAAAGATTCACAAGTTCAAGAATGGCAACAAGGTAAAGTGAGGAAATGTCTTAAAGTGGCCACAACTGGTACTTTTACCCTATACACTTGATAAGTAAGTAAAAGTAAATATTGAAGTTGCATTTGTTTTTACAGTATTTTTCTAGACATGGAAGTAACACGAAAGCGAAAGTGTTGTGTGTTAAACTGTGATGATAGGGAATCTAAACGGCACAGATTTCCATTAAGAGACAAAAATATTTTTGACACTTGGGTTGAAATGGTTAAACTATTAGGAGCTACTGAAATGACAAGACAACAAATTTATGACAAGTATTTAGTGTGCCATCGTCATCTTTTGCAAGAGAACATGGAACCGGGAACACTTCGTGGTTTGCTTCGATGTGCCATACCCAGTTTGTTTTTACCAGGTACCTAATTATGTATCATTGTATAGTTAATGTGAGTTAATATTACCTATTTCACACTGTTTAGTTTAAAAAAGTTTATCATGCACAATTTTTTATTGGTTGTCTCATTTGTAGATTGTGACCCCCCAAAAGCTGCTGTTGTAGATTTGAATCATCCTTCAACGTCTTATGAAAATGTAATTGATAAACACATTGCAGTAGAACATGCTATTAGTAAGTGTTTTATCGAATCTTTAGAGTTAAAGTTACACAAATGAATGTACTAATACTAAAGTATTGTAATTAATGTTTTAGACACTGCAAAAGAGCCAGTAGATCGGTGTTCAATTGTTCCTGTTGACTTAAATAAAGATGCATTTCCATCATCTAATAAACAATTCCAATCAAACATTGTAACTGTTAAACGTAAGTTACTTATGCTTTTAGATCTCTGAAAAATTATTTTTTATTCATCAATCTGTTTTCAGGGCGAAGCATTCTATAAGATTTTAATACATCTAGAACAATAAACTTATCTTTCGTAAGATAAAAAGTTATACAACAAAATGTGTGTATGGTCCCTTAAAATGCATAGGATGCAAAGCAAAATAACAACTTATAAGAAAAGACTACACCATGCTGAAAAAATCTTGAGTACTAAATCCTATGAAAATTTCCAAAATGTAGTTAACCAAACAACATACAATTTTATAATTTCTCAATTAAATAATCAAAAATTAAAGACCAAAGGACGTAAATATACTCTTGAAGATAAGATGTTATCTTTATCGCTTTTTAAAAACAGTGGAAAAGGTATTTTTAAAAACAAGTAGATAGTTAATGACACATTGTTTTAGGATATAAACTACTTTCAAAAATATGCCATTAGGACCTGGTATAAATAAGCAAATGTTTAAAGCATTTAGCATTACTGTAAATAATATGAAAGTGATTGGTAGAACCACTTTGAGTTTCAAGATTCAGGAATCACACGCAAATCTGCATTTGCACATTATGCAAATGTTTTTGTGTTGAGAGGTGTCCATCGTCATTGGAAGTAGGTGGTCTCATATTCATATTCAGCAACCCCAATTAATTCATTTGAATTGAGACGCCAAATTTTAGAGGTAATTGTTTACTATTGTAACAATGTAACACCATTTAAACATTTTTCTTGCACTTTTATAATTCTTATCATAAATTGTTGCAGGTTTTGAAAGAGTGTATTAATATTGGATTTGATGTGGTTGGAACAGTTTGTGACCAGGGATCTGGAAATAGGGGTGCTATAAATTTATTGAAAAGTGTTGACAGTGGTGTATTTATGGTGGAAAACAAAAGTATGGTTCCTATCTTTGATGTTTCACATATATTTAAAGGTATTCGGAACAATTTATTAACAAAGGAATTGCACTATATAGAGGAAGGGATTCCCAAAGTTGCTAAGTAGGATGATGTGATAAAGTTTTATGAACTAGATGTATGTTTACCATCAGTCCGTTTATGCAGTAAATTAACTGACAATCATGTCTATCCAAATAAAATTAATAAAATGAAGGTGAAGCACTGTACGCAAGTTTTTAGCAACACCGTGGGTAGTTTGCTTAAAAGAATTTCTATGTGGGGTGAGAAAACTATTTTTACATGTTGTGTCTTAATAGTTAGCCAATATCTTTACAGATACAAAGGATGGAAATAATTTAGGTGAGAGAGCAAGTCAAACTGGTGATTTACTTCTGATTTTAAATGACATATTTGACTCTCTTAATTCAAAATATGCACCAACAAAAGATGAAGCAAAGTGTGTGACGCCATTATCACGAGGTGTTATACATTCTTCAGGGCAGGATGACTTGTAGAAGAAAAGTATTGCATTAGTAAGGTCTATGAAATTCCACCATTAAACTCAAAAGAAATTTGTTCAAATTCCATCCTTGGACAATTTAATATTTACGTTAAAAGGGGTAAATAAACTTACTAAAGTGTTACTAAATAAGGGATTCAAATATGTGTTAACATCCACATTTAATCAGGATCCACTTGAAAACTTTGCTGCAATAAGAAGTCACGGTGTACGCGTAACAAACCCTGATTGCTACAGTTTTGCTAATAGCTACAACATGTTACTTATTAATAATTATTTTAATGTTCATTCTCCTGTTGCTAATTGTGAGGAGGATAAATGTTTGGGTTTAAATGTTTTGCAGTCTCTACTTTCTATTTCGAGAGTAAATGATTCAGAAGTTTATACAGAAAATGTAGATATTTCAATTCAATTAAATGTACTTAATGACACTAATTCTGGCACACTGAGTAAATGTTCTTATACCTGCATTAGTGGTTACATAGTTAGACGCTTTTTAAAACAAGTAAAATGTAAATAGTGCAACGATAATTTACTTGAGCATCAAATGCAGCACGATGATTTTGTAGTGGCTTGGCAGTACCTTCACTGTAAATTACAAGTGCCTGGAACATATAGCAATTTCTTAATTACATCAAGTTTAAATTTAATATTTTATCTTTTACCAAAAGTCGCTATAAATAAAGGGGTCTCAATACAACTTACATTATAAGTCAGTATGTTAGTGTGTTACCATTAAATTGTCAGCAGCATGACAACACAAAATTGTATTTGTCTTTCATAATAAGACGTGCAATATTTTGGTGGACAAAAAGTATCAAAGGATGTGATAGTAAATTTTGTAAGCATATTGAGAGGTGTGAAAAGTTCGAGTCTGTAGATCCCATTAAATTACAAGCTATAAGATTGTATAAAAAAAATTGCAAATTAAAAGATTTAACAATGTATAATTGTACTTGTATTAGTTTTTGATTGTAATAATAAAAACAATTCCACTCAATTTTCGTTGAACAAAAGTTCATCACATGAATTCACAAAGTCTGGATGTCCGCTGCTTTTTTCCTATAGACCTTTGTGATAATCTGACTTCGGATTCTTGCAGAATATTACAATTTAAGACATTGTATCGATCATTTTTTACCTATGTTATCGGGAAAATGGTTAACATGGCTGTCGAAAATACTCCATTCTCATTAAACGGTTCTTTTGTTCATCATGACAATGCAAGCTTGTGCATTCTCTAACGGTAACTCAACACATTTCGACACTAAGTGTCAATGGTAACAGATGAAATAAAGCAATAAGGCATTTAACTGAGATGTCGATTTTCACGAATAGCTGCTTTCACAGGCGTATGGTTTGACAAACTTTTGGAACAGCCCCTTGTTTGCGAAGGAACTTGTTTCGGTGAAGGTCTCATCAAACTCATATGACTACTTTCACCCTCTACCTTACTATCAAAAATTTCATATGGCTTAATATAGAATGTAGAGGAATGTGTTCTTATTATTACAATTACTTATGGAGTTCCACAAACTAAGGTTAAAATAAATTAATTATATTCATTTTTATGTTTATGTATTACCTAAGTTAATTCATGGCAATAAAATAAAGCAAATGTTTGACAACTGATTAATTATTCTACAATAGTACCTACAATATAGCAATTGATGATTTATGATTTGAAATACATTTTCTGAATTGCACTTGTGTAATTAACGTTTTATTAATGAAATTCTACGTTTCGGAGGTCTTCTTTGCTTCCCTTGTCAAGAATGATTGATTTATTTGTCACACGTAGACTTTCATTAATAAACGTTAATTAAACGAGTGCAATTCTGAAAAATATATATATATATATATATATATATATATATATATATATATATATTATATATATGAGATGTTTAGATAAGAGTAAAACAGGGATTGATTAGTTTAAACTAGTAATTTCTTTAAAAAAGGGTTGATATCAAGCATGATACATGTACGAGACATGTAATTGATGTCATTTGGTTCACGATGGTAAGAAAGTGGATTTGTTTTGGATAAAACAATCTTAATAAAATTTATACATTTTGGTTTAATCATAAAAAGCATTGTGCTAGTTACAAAAATGTCAGGAATGTTAAATAAACTTATTTCCGTAAATTCGATTCAGTATATTAGTTTGTTTCAATAAATTTCAGTTTATCGAAAGTATTTTGGCATGTGAATATTTTACAGGTGTTTAACACATAGTGTAAAGTTAGATTTATATTTGGGGCATTATATAAGTAGATTAGAATGCAGGAAATTTGGTAAAATTTAAGAAAGGGTTATAATACGAACTTAATATGATCATTACTCACATATTTATGGAAGCGAATGTGTGACAAACAAAGTGATGCATTTTAAATATTAAGAACAGTGTATAGAACATATTTACACAAAGATATTTACATGCAGATACATTTTATGGTAGAATTTTAAAAAAGTGTGTTAAACGATATGACTTCTTAAAGTGACATAAAATTATACAATACAAGCAAGATGAACAATAAATATAATAAAGACAGTTATTACAAGTTATATGGATAACATTTTGATTTACATGAACGTTTTTAAACGCATATTATTTATATTTTTAGAATTAAGTTAGGTTATGTCTTAAATTTAATGTTTTTTCACAAATTTATAGTTTTTTTAGATTAAGTTAGGTTTAAAATGGATTGTTAAAGTGATTAATAGGAGGTTTTCCTCATTTTTACATAGTCATTTAATGTGTACAAAGCATTTCAACGCAAAATTTATGAAATGGGGTTGATTATACAGTTTTACTTGGTAAATATAAAATTCCTTTAAATTTAAGATTTCGGACATTTAATGTGTGTTTTCCAATGCAAAATTTCGTCAGGATTACATATATGTAGTTAATTTAAGTGTAGTTTGTAAGATTATTTAGATATAAGCAATTTTAAGTTAGAATAGGTCATTTTGTATAATATTTAAAAGAACTATATCAAGTTGGGTATCTATTTATGCATAATTTAACACAGATTTCATTTCTGTTATTAAAATTTAAATCTACAGTTGTATAAGAAAGTTATCGCTAAAATTCTAATTTAGTAAGTTTTCAAATTATTTTCGACCAATCAAAAACATAGTTACATTATTTGAATTTCTTAAAAAAAGTTGAAGATGTGGTAACCAACAAAAGGGAATAAAAGGAATTGCCCTTGATCAGAATCTCTCTCTATAATTTGCCAGTTGTTTGAAAAGTTTAAAATAGTGTAGTGTTTTTTGTGCAACAAGTAAGTTTAAATAACCGCAATAATTATCGGGAAAATTTAATATAAACGGAGAGACGAGAAAATCAGGCGCAATTGTTTTTAAACCTACAATTGTTTAAAAATTAAAGTTAGGTTACCGATACCTGTTCACATTCGTAAAGTTCATTACGAATAATTTTTCTTACTTGTGACGATTAATGTTTAACGTTTTAAAAATTCGTTTGTTAAATTTGAATACTGGTTACGTTTTGCCAAAATAAAATAGTAATCATTTTTCTTCAATTGGGTTTTATTTTCTGCTGCGATCTTTTAAATAATTTATATTTGAGCCGGAGCCTAAAAATAAAGTGACATTAACTTAAAGTCTTTACAATCATTAAATATTATTTAAACGACAAAGTTGAAAAGCATTAATACAATTAAATAAAACATCATCGATTAAAAATTTGTGGTTGGGTGAAGCCGTAAAGCTGAGAAATATTAGCATTTACCGAAGCAAAGTGACCAACAACCCGAGGGCCAGTCTGCAGCTAGTGGATGATTGTAGCAGTGAACATCATATATCAAGAAGTTCGATCATTCTTGGAAAGTGCCTGCATTTACATATGGAACCAGCTGTATGAAGACATCTGTTTGCAGTTTGGAATGTGCACATGTGAGTTAATTTTTGATCATAACCCTGTCTATTTTGTTCTTATTTGTGTGATTTCCTGCAATTATTATTTGTTTATGTATAGGTGTAAATGTTTATATAATACTTGTGTAAACACCTGCAAAATAAGCAAAAAATTAGTTTATTTCCAAATTTTAAATTTCAATTATCCAGTTATAATCATAATCACAAATTCAAAAGTCATTGTTTAACAAGTCTGACATTTTTTGACAATTGTATTCAGTAAATTTATAACGCATGCGTTATAGTATAAATTTTGTTCAGATACATTTTTCATACAAGATATTTTTTATAAAGTGCAATCCACATATATTACCGAACCAGAAATAATTTCCCTCTAAACCTGAACTCTATCCCCTAACAGAAATTTTTAATAATTATCCCCATTTTAACATCACAATATATATATATATATATACACACACAGTTCAACCAAGCAAACAAAAGCCCTGAGAGGGCGTACCTGAGGGAGCTGTTTTTCAACAGGTACATTCCATACAAAAATTATTAAGGTGGCAAATTTAAATCAAATGTATGGATTGCTTATTCAAAATTCTGTGAATAAATTTATTTATTTTATGTTAGGTACATCAAATGTTATTGAATTAATTACCAAAAACATTTAAGTATTTATTGTTTAAGTACAAATAAGATGGTTTTGAAGTTATAACATTTTCTACAAATATTTACACAATTTTTAGTTTTGTAAACATTTGTAAAATACTTGAAAAAAACATCATTCTGATCACATTTGAATATACAGTGACTAATAAATTACAATGATGCTTCTACAGAACTTTCTTCCTCTTTATCTGGTTAACTTGTATTTACTTGAAATAATCTTTCTACAGTTTTATCATAAGTGTAAATAATATAATAGCATTTAAAACATTCACATAAATAAAGTGTAATGTTATTCACAATAGAAACAAAACACATATGCATAATTAAAATTTAAAATAATGTCCAAGATTTTATATATATATATATATATATATATATATATATATATATATATATATATATATATATATATATATCGTCTGCTTGGTACTACAAGGTTGTATGTGACAATTTTTCATATTACTGCTGCACCAAAGTTGTATGTCCTTATACCTTTCATTTCCTATGAGTCAGAAGATGGCAGCGCAAAGCATAGTGGAATAATTTTTGTGGTTAACAAAGGTGTATGTTTTAAGAACACAATTTTTCAGCAACATAGTTGTATGTCATCTCATACACCTATGTTGTTCTAAATACAAAGCTATCGAGTTGATTGAGCTCACAGACAACTATGTTGCACTGAAACAATCTTTGTGGTTACTGTTGTTGTGTTAGTTGCAAGTACATAATACATAATATTGACTGGAATTTAATAATAAATATTTCAAAATGAGTGACAGTGAAGCAAGTTCTACTTTTTATTACTCGGACAAAGAAAGAATACTTACCTTCGGCCTCAGATTCAGAAAGGTAATAAGTTTTTGTAATAATTTAAGGTTATGTCTTAATTGAAAATTATTATTTCAGGGAATCTTCTAAATCTAACGGTTGTGATTATTTATTACAAAAGTCTATCCTATCCGAAACTTCTGATAATGCAGCAAGTTGTAGCAAGGATGACATGCACCTTACAAAAGTAGAAAACAACAATATTAAGGGAAATAAGACGAAATCCAGAAAAAGAACTCGAAATACAGAAAATTGGGCAAGAAATATAAGAAAGATAAAGCATAACCATGGAGAAGAATACATTTCTAGCCGCAAAAAGTTAGTTCCATGTAGAAAAATAACAACTTTGAAGGATTGTTATAAGGCCTGCATTTATAAATGTAGTAATAAAATTAACGCAACGGTAAGAGAAGAAATATTTAAAAGGTACTACACGTTATCATCAGAAGAAAAAAAGCTCTTTATAATTTCAACAACGACCAAAGAAGAGCCATCTCGGAGAAGAAAAAAAGGATCACAGTCAAGAAGGCAAGCTACCTACAAATATTTTTTTAATGTTGAAGGTCGACGTGAACAAGTTTGTAAGAACTTTTATCGAGGAACGTTAGCAATTAGCCAAAAACCAATTTATACGGCGCATAAGAAAAATACTTCTGTTCATATTCCTGAAAAAAACACTTCAGGAAAACATGTGGAAAGAAAAATTTCTGACAAAGAAAAATCCCTGGTTATGAACCATATCAACTCGTTTCCAAAAGTAGATTCTCATTATTGTCGGGCATCTTGTAATCGCCAGTATTTGGAATCCCATTTAACTGTGCGAAGAATGTATGAGCTGTATTTAGAGAAAATGACAGAGATTGATGAGGAACCTGTAAAAGAATCTATGTATCGGAACATTTTTGTTAGTGAATTTAAGCTGCATTTTCATAAACCAAAAAAAGGTGGATGTGGTGTGTGTGAGCAGTATAAATTGTTACAAAGCGAATCAAATCTGACCGAAGAAAAACAAAAAGAGTATAAATTTCATACAGAAGAAAAAATTGCTATGAGGAAAAATCGCAACGATGACAGAAGTAATAAAGCAAAAGCAGTACTTTGTTTTGATCTGCAAAATGTTCTCTCATGTCCAAAAGCGGAAATTGGACAATTTTATTATAAAAGTAAATTATCAGTGTACAATCTTACGGCTTATTTATCGACTACAAAACGTATCTACTGCGCAATTTGGTGTGAAGTTCTAAAGGGCCGCAGAGGAAATGATATCACTAGTGCCTTGTATCGAATACTCTTAGCAGTATTACACGACAATCCGGAAATAAAAAAACTTACACTGTGGAGTGACAGCTGCGTGCCACAAAATAGAAATAGTATTGTCTCTTTTGCAGTGGGAAAACTCATTAATAATCATCCACAACTAAATGAAATAGTTATGAAATATTCTACTCCAGGCCACTCAGCAGTGCAAGAAATTGACGCCACTCATAGAACTATAGAAAGATTTCTAGAGAAGACAGAATACTATTCCCCCGTTAGTCTCATGAGACTCTTAAAACAAGTAAACAGGAGAAATCCTTACAAAATGATCCAAATGAGAGAAAGCTACTTTTTCAACTTCAGCGACAACTATAATGCAATACCTTACTCAAAAATCTGTACTATTGTTTACAATAGATCATATGAAATAACATACCAAACATCATACAAGGGCCCACCTATAACGGTTAATATTTTACGGAAAGAATTAAGAAATTCTTTTTTATCCTCAAAGTTGTTGTTTACTGTCACACTGTCAGATGAGAAAGTAACATTACCAGAAAACAAAGTTGCAGCCTTACAATGTATGGTACCCTGGATGCCGCAGGTTGATGTGCAATATTACAACACAATTTTACCAAAGATTACGCCAAAAGTGAAGAAAGTTAAAAAACGTTGTAGCAGTTCGGCTAAGTAATCTTAACAGAAAAAAAATGTTGCACTTAGTTTGTTCTCAGTTAAAAGTTATTATTATAAGATTAAATTTTAAGAAAATGTGTTCAGTTCCTTTCCTTTTTCATTAGTTTTAGTTTTAAGATCGTATTATGTTTTAGATCCTTTTTTTAAATAAAAAATGTTTCTATATGTAACTTCCTGTGTTTGAAATTTCCTAATCTTATGGATTTATAAATTAATACACCATAGTTGTAAGTGACAAAATCAATGATCTGGTAGTATTCCTGATACAACAAAGGTGTAGGTGCAAATATTTTTCGGTAAAATCAAAAATTTTATCTTTCATTTTGGCATATACGAATTGGCAGCTAACGACAATGAATTACATAATTTGAGATTAAATCAAAAGTTTTGAAGTATAATGTTATTACTGTTTCAAAATATTCAGTTTTTAAAATTGCTGTTGTCTCAGTTAGTAACATATGCTACATACAACCTTGTAGTACCAAGCCGACGATATATATATATATATATATATATATATATATATATATATATATATATATATATATATATCCAGCTATCAACAGGACGGCCATACATGGGCATTTTACCATCATCGGGACGGCCAAATGCATTTGACGGCCATATAAATAAATTTTGTGTTAAAACAGTTCGTAATCATGAGAAGTACCATAATATGCAATAAAAAGTCGGCCGTTCAATGTAGGTTCTATGAATTTTCGTATATTATTGATTCCGAAATAATCCGTCGACAGAAAAGTGGCGCTGTAAAAATTGTGTATATTAAATATACGTTTACTCCCATGTCATCGACAATATGACGGCCGAAGCTTTGGCAACAAAGCACTGAGTGAATCGCCGTTTTTATTTAGTTTGTAATTGAAAGTTTCATTTTTAAAACATTATAGATAAGGGTTCTTATAACAGATTCCTAAACTTAGATTATTTAAACAGTAGTACATTATAAACCCCCTTTTCTTGTTAATAGAGTATTAAACGTGTAACTAAAGATTTCAAATATTAGTTTTCAAATTAATATGAAACCCGATAGTAGTCCCGCGGAACACGATTGGGTTAACTATGGTTTCTAGATTTTAAAAAGGGAATGAGTCGCCTCTGTGTTGTCTTGTTAGACAATGCCATATTCGAAACTGGAGTATGTATAATCGAAGTATACCAAGTGAATCAAGGCTATTACACTAGTCTTTAAGTCTCAGAACAGCATCTACCTCAAAATAGCTTAAATATTACACAAAATCTGTAACAAAGAAAACTAACAAGTCTAAAATACTGCCGAATTACACAAAATTGTGACATTTAGTTTTTTCTCATTGAAACCATCACATAAGATTCTTAAAGTTTGATTTTACTTCTCTCAACCATGTGACAATGGTACTTCCAAAACATTTTTCTCGTAACGTCAGCTCGTGTGAATTGTAAGCTATAACTTAAAAATAAAAGTCTTGGTCAAGTATAGATGTTACAATGAGAATTCCATATTTCAGTAGATGCCTAATTCGAAATATGACAGCGTAACTTTTGATCTGTAGTTCGTGGATTTGCGTTTTATAGAGTTCAACTAAAATCAATGAAGAACCATTGTATAAAATCGGTCCAGTCATTACCGAGATCAGCGAGAACGTACAACCTAACGCACGGTCGGAAAACATATTGAGCTCCCTTACTTTGTGCTTTCACCAATTAATAATTATGAGTATATAGATGATTTGATACTTTCAAATTAATTATTGTATTTAAGAAATCTTAATGATCAGTTTCATAACTTGACCGTAATAACTAACAAAGCCCTATAAAGCGTAGAGAGTTACTCCTTGATCACCATTCGTGAGGATTTTTATAATCCATGGCCATTAACAGAGTTCAGCGCGAACAATCTCTAATAAAACTATATTTCCAGACCGTGAACGACTAACGTCATAATGTTCTAACTTTTAATAAGTCTCTCTCGATTTACTGTAGAATCTCCTTTCAGAAATTCAAAAGTAAATGTGAATTTGGGAAAAGACGGAGAGTGAAGAAAGTACATAGAAGTCAAGTACGTAATTATGCTTTTAATACAATGGAATTATTTTGACAACTATCAGTTTAGTTGGAAATTTGCCTTCCGTAGTAAAAGATTACTTTATCAAATCTGTAATTGGGAAGCCATATACGAATTTGGTAATAGCTTAGTGGAAATTCGTCTGGGTCTACTTAGTCTTTTATAGTAATTTAATCTAGTGTGGCGCAAGATTTAGCCGTTTTCACGCGACCGACAAGGAAAAAATATCGTAAATCTATTGAGAGCAGTTTTGCCAAAGTTTTTATCTTATCTCGGCTGATTCAGTGCGACCGTTTCACCACCAAGCCCTACCATTGCCAGTAAACTCATCGCCGGTACTTCCGTTTTGGATAAATTTATGAAATACTCACTTTTACTCGCTTGCATAAATGACAGTAGAATTTTAATTCTACAAAGTTTTAATTTAGAATATATGGGCATCCTTACAAATATGACAAAGACAAGTGGCTAATTTATCTCTGCGTGCAACAATTTGAAGGTGCATTCCACATTTACAGGCGAAATGGGAATACGTGATCCAACCATGTGGACGAGTGTTGATGTTTTATATCAGCTGTAAAATGTAACAACCTTTTTTTGTGGTTGTATTAAAATGTACATTAATTTAAGAATCGTTCATTTATTTGGCGTATTATTAGAAAAGTTTTTAATTATTAATATGTAGAATTGAGAATGGCAATTTAATTGGCATTTCCTAGAACAAATCTTTTGGGTGTAATATTTCATAGAGTTATAGTTCCCTTTCTTAAAAAATTGGATTTATATTATGGTATCCGCGCAACGCAAGAAAACTTTTAGGGGGAAATACTCATTTGAGTTATTCTGAAAGTTTTTTTTCAATTCACTTGTTGCTAAATGTATTAGCATGCAGCATGTAGTTGTGGGGAATTTTCCCTAAATATTTGTGTAAAGTGCCATCGGTAGATGGTAAGTTGTCTTTTTTTTTCTCATTGTATTTGAAACTAAAGCATTTGTTTGTTTTTTTAGGCATTTATTTGGCACCTTTTAAGCACCCACCTTTTAAGTACTCATTTTGCATTTACTTTGCACTTACTTTGCAATTATTTTACTCATATTTTTTAATGCATACTTTTATATGGCATTTTTATAATAATTATTTTTAATGGCACGTATAAGTCAGTAATTTTACTATTCTATTATTTTAAATGGCAATTTTTACTTGAATTACATTTTACAACGCAAGTTCTACATACTTTTATAAATAAATTTGGCGAATTAAACTTCAAAGAAATTCAATAAAGTTATGGACACAATATATAAAGGGAAATAAGCAAGACATTGACCTCACCAAGTTCACCATTCTGCTTCATAGTTACCAGTTACAGTGTATGTACAGAACCGTTAAAAGGTAATGTTTTTTATATAATTTAGAATAGTATATGACTTCTGATTTTTTTTACGTTTTCAATCATATATTGAATAAACTTATGTATATCATGTTATTTTATTTTCATTTTGATAAATTGTTTATTATTATTCATTAACTAGGTTTTGTTGTTCCTATATATATATATATATATATATATATATATATATATATATATATATATATAGATTAAAAAAAAGACAACATGGCGCTCGAAATTTTATCATTTTTTCATAATTTTTAGATAATTTTGTTTATGAATTAAGTATAAGTGAAAATAATTAAGCTTATGAGAAGCAGGCAGTATTTCAGGTATGTTAATTAAACTCTAAATTAGAACTCTCCCCTATCTCAATCTACCGATGAGCCGACGGCAGTAGCGATTGTTATTTGGTAATATTTTTTTATTAATGTTACAATTTGACGCCATTTAATAATTGTTGTTATACTTTGACGCTAATAAGGTTATACTTTGGCGCGGGCGAGCAGGGACATTCAGATTTATTACTTTGAAATTTATTACTTATTTGATATTTTATTTACATTTGTGTTAATACTACACTGGGGCCAGAAAAAGGGACTTGATCTGCTGTTATTTCAATGCTAGTTATTTTCGCTTTGTTTATTTTGATTTTATGTTAAGAGTTGACCGAGATTTAAGGAGTGTTAACATTTAGTGTTAGGCTTGGTCTTTTATGTGTTTATATATAATGAAATTTATTGATTGTGTTATATAATATTTTTTACGATGTCAACTGTAAATTATTTAGTTGATGGTTTATATAGTGATGAGTTATTAGTCGAATTAAACTGTCGAAATGTAAATGGAGCAGAACGGTTAACCGTGGAAGAGAAGCGTAAACTTTTAAGACGAATATTAAATGCGGAAAAGATCAATCCAAATTTATTTGATTTATACCAGAAGTGCGAAATAAATCAAACAGTAGAATTGGAATTATTGAAGGAAAAGCTAAATCATATTCAGTCTTCAATTAAACTTTTTAAACATAAGCCCTCGAAATCAGAATATCTTAGGCTACACACACGTTTAATTCATATTTTGAAACGCTTAAATTATATTAATTTTGATAGTGAATTTTTATATTTACATGAGCAATTGTTGACCTTATGTAACGAATCGTTAGAATTAATTGAATCTATAAATGAAAATATTGAATTAAATAATGATGTTTCAAATTTAGATACTTCTAATATTTCGATGTCACAAAACGACCCTGTTAATACTTCAGTTAATATTCCTACAGAACCACCGGGGTAGGGTAATTGAACCGCTCTCTCTCGACCTCAAGTCTCGCGATTATTTATTGTTAGTCCGGAAGGATTTTTTTCTATTTTTATACTGTCGAGTAGAGTGGCGTTTAGCCTTGATTTTTTATAAAGTTGCACGATGACCGTTTCCGGGTTCTCTGCACACTGTCCCTTCAGGTCATGGTAGGTTTCGGTTTCCGTTCGTTTTTTACCTTAGATTCAATTTTTTTACCGGATACTCATTTTGCTCTTCTGATGGTTTGCTTCACTAACCCCACCAGTTAAAGTTTTTTACTTTATTTAAGGTTTCGGGTCCTTGATTCTTGACTAGTGGCGTGTGCGGGTGGTAGCGCGTCGTTAGCTTTTTTGGTGTTGCGAGGGGTCTTTCCTGACCGACTTCACCACATTTTTCGTACTTTTTCGTACATCTCCTTTTTATTTTTTAAATATTGCTTATACTTTAATTAGCTTAACATTTTGTATGTTTTAAATTTTAATAATTTCATTTATTAGCTTAGTGTTTGGAATCTCCGCTTTGGTGATCTCAGAGTCCAAATTTTAGGAGGGGGTGTGTAACAACCTTTTTTTGTGGTTGTATTAAAAAGTACATTAATTTAAGAATCGTTCATTTATTTGGCGTATTATTAGAAAAGTTTTTAATTATTAATATGTAGAATTGAGAATGGCAATTTAATTGGCATTTCCTAGAACAAATCTTTTGGGTGTAATATTTCAGCATGTAGTTGTGGGGAATTTTCCCTAAATATTTGTGTAAAGTGCCATCGGTAGATGGTAAGTTGTTTTTTTTCTCATTGTATTTGAAACTAAGGCATTTGTTTGTTTTTTTAGGCATTTATTTGGCACCTTTTAAGTACTCACCTTTTAAGTACTCACTTTTTAAGTACTCACTTTGCATTTACTTTGCACTTACTTTGCAATTATTTTACTCATATTTTTTAATGCATACTTTTATATGGCATTTTTATAATAATTATTTTTAATGGCACGTATAAGTCAGTAATTTTACTATTCTATTATTTTAAATGGCAATTTTTACTTGAATTACATTTTACAACGCAAGTTCTACATACTTTTATAAATAAATTTGGCGAATTAAACTTCAAAGAAATTCAATAAAGTTATGGACACAATATATAAAGGGAAATAAGCAAGACATTGACCTCACCAAGTTCACCATTCTGCTTCATAGTTACCAGTTACAGTGTATGTACAGAGCCGTTAAAAGGTAATGTTTTTTTATATAATTTAGAATAGTATAAGACTTCTGATTTTTTTACGTTTTCAATCATATATTGAATAAACTTATGTATATCATGTTATTTTATTTTCATTTTGATAAATTGTTTATTATTATTCATTAACTAGGTTTTGTTGTTCCTATATATATATATATATATATATATATATATATATATATATATATATATATAGAGAGAGAGAGAGAGAGAGAAAAAAAAGACAACATGGCGCTCGAGATTTTATCATTTTTCATAATTTTTAGATAATTTTTTTATGAATTAAGTATAAGTGAAAATAATTAAGCTTATGAGAAGCAGGCAGTATTTCAGGTATGTTAATTAAACTCTAAATTAGAACTCTCCCCTACCTCAATCTACCGATGAGCCGACGGCAGTAGCGATTGTTATTTGGTAATATTTTTTATATTAATTAAGACCATTTGAAGCTATTTGTTGTTACAAAAAATATATTTGAAATGTATGTAAGCATAAATAAATCTAAAGAAATTTTACTGACTCACCAAATAAATAATCGTGGTTATTAACATGTTTTCCAGTACTCTAATGCAGTGAGGTTAATAATTATCATTGTATTTAAGTCATCATGAATAAAGATAAAACCCAAAAACTGTTCATTTGGTTATCATCGAACTATAATAGATTTGTTGTTTCGACAATTATAATTGTCTTTATGAGATAAAGAGACGTATAAATGAAACTGCAAAGCTACAAAATTTAATAATAAAAAATTCCACAATTTCAAAAGGTGTAATTATAAAAAATACGCTCCACAAAGTATTACATAGGTATACAGGGTTTTTCTGTTGACATTGAGCAGTCAATATTTCAGTAACTATTCAGAATTGTTATATAGCTTGTTAGGAACTTTTTTTTATAATGATTTTTATTCATTAGAAGTAAAATGTAAAAAAAAATCACATCCAGATTAACTGGAAGTGGACCAATTTTTTTTCTTAAACAGGTTATTCTTTTTTTTCTCTTGTTGGATATGGTTTTTTTTCGGTTAAGCTAGTAGTGAATGTTGAGAATTTTATGGTTAAGGATTAGTTTTTTCACAAGTGTAATTATTTCTTTCCGGCCATCATGAGACAATCTAAACTACTAAATTGCCGTGATCATCTTACAATACAATAACTTAATAATAACTTAAGTTATTCTTGATCGTTTTAAAAAATTGTATGTGCGTCATTAATATGATAGTTATTGTTTTATAGTCTATTAAGTATCAAGAACCATAAGGGACGTTTACCGGTCGACGACTCGGCTCCAATTTTGTCGGAGACCTGTACAACCCTTAACATTCGTGATGCTTAGGTATACTGTTTTTTGCACGATTAAGCTTTTTCGTTTATTTACCATATCTGTTTCCAATACAGTATGATATGTTTACTGGTTGCGACGCACAACTCAGTATTTTACTTACCGACGACTTTAACTTACCAACGTAAAATTAATACAAATATCTTATTGACAAGTTGGACTTAACGATGTCTTGACGGGAAATATAAAAATCACTTTTGACTTTTCGTTCATTTAGTAGAAATTAAATAATTTCAATTCTGGTAAATTTAATACAATCGTGCAAAAAACAATATGAACATCACGAACATTAAGGGTTGTACCGGTCTCCGGCCAAATTGGAGACTTCCCTATCCCTTACTGTTCTTGATACTCAGTATATTATTTTGCACGATCGTGTTAAATTCAATTGAAATAAATTAATTTCTACTAAAATAAATATCTATAAACGAAAAGTCAAAAGTGACGTTTATATTTCGCGTTAGTTTAGACGCCAGTAAGTAAAACACGTCGATAAGTAATAGCGTGTTGGGCCTATCAACCAGTAAACAAATCCTACCTTCCTGGAAATAAATATTGTAAATAGACAAAAATGCTCGATCGTGAAAAAATATTATTTTATTTCTGATTTTATTAATTTTTAAAACGATTGACAACTTCAGGTCCAGGTGTTATTAGAATAATAAGATGAGCACGACGATATAGTAATTTACATTGCACGATGAAAAAAGAATTAATTGGCGTAAACGTAGGTATCTAGCAACTAAAAGTAAGTTTAAATATATAAACTTGCATCATTATCACAAATACTTAGCTTTTGGGGTTTTTTAAAGGTGTATTTTTGTATTTATGTTTATACATGTCTAAACATTACTAATGCATTTTATTACTACTCAGTAAGATTTCTGTAAGTGTTGCCCAAAAAGCAAGTATTTAAAAAAAAGAATTGTCAGTAATTATGCTTGTGGGAAAACTAACAGGCTTTTTATTTATTTAATTTTAAAATACTCTCACCATGAGGATGGATGGCTTAAAATATTTATTTATACACTAGTTTAATTGGAGAAACAATCAAAATTATATTCTCGAAAGGCAGAAACTAAATTTTATAGTTTTTACTTAAAGTAAATGAACTCTTATGTATAATACTGCACTATAATACCACAAATACACACACTGTGGATATCTACCATAATACTTATTGGATTGTTTCATTGTGAACAATTTCAACACTATAGATATATTAACTCGTTTTGTAGTACATATGCCCTTCAAATGCGTCACAAAGAACAGGACGTTGGTTCTGTAACAGACCACTATCTCCTCTGCAAGCTACTCCAGACGCCACAATAACCGAATCGCATTTTGAAATTGAAAACGACAGTGAAGAACCCATAAATCATCGTCTAGATGTGGACAATAATGAAACGGTGTGCTTCATAGTTTTATTTTATTATTGCGATTTTGATTTCAAAAAATACTAATTATTTTCCAAACTGAAACTAACAATGTAATTGTAGATGGCAAAGACCCCGGAATTTGGTATATCCCATACAGACGACGCTAGCGATTATGTACCAGACAGTTTCCCAGTAACGGTCAGTGGTAAGGATTGTACTAAAATATATTTTTTTACAATTTAACAGGATTCAGACGAATCATACGAAAGACCGATTCCGAACCTGGAACTGGTATATCATACTAGCTGTTATGGTATCCCTTCTACCTCTAACAAAACCGTAAACTATTCCTTTAAACATCCATATACAATAAATTAAAATAATAATTCCAGATCTCAGTTAATGAACAAGATAAAGACGATCCCGATAGATCTCCTAAAATAATTAATTCCGAAGGAACTAGCACTGTTTCGGGTCAGGAGAAAGATCACTCAAATTTTATATATGGAAAAAGAAATAGACAAAAAGACTTTTGTTTTTACTGTGAGGTATTAGTACAATGTTTTGCTAGGCACTTAAACAGAAACAGAGGTAGAAAAGATTTTATCTTACCCTCCAAGACACAAAACAAGGAAAGAATTAATTACAATGTTATGTAAAAAGGGAAACTATTTAAATTCTTGTGTGGTGCAAAAACCCGTTAAAAAGAGTGTCCTCGGTTACAAGCTAATACCATGCTCACACTGTTGTGGCTTTTATTCTAAAAAGCAATTGTGACGTCATACAAAACAATGCGATCCAAATCGAATTTCTAGAAACTCACAGGCCGACGCACAAATATTTATGACTAGCCATTTAAAGTCCGATTTAAACTTAAAAACTAAAGTTTTCCCAAAAATGAAGCCAGATAATATTTCTCTCATAGCGAAAAAAGATGAATTAATTTGTGTGTTTGGTGCTAGATATCTGAGAACTCATAAAGAAGATCATTTTGTGAACGTTGTTTCCAGAAAGATGAGGGAATTGGCAAGACTCGTAATTGCAATAAAACAAATAAATCCTCAGTTAAGAAATTTGGTCAACATTTTGAAACCTCAAAACTTTGACATTTTAGTAGAAGCAGCAAAGGTTGTTGCACAGTTTGACGCGAAGCACGAAACATATAAATCTCCTTCACACGCCATGAATATTGCGACTTCTCTTAAACAATGTTGTGATATTGCCATGATGCAAATATTAAAGAGAAGGAGGGATGATGTAAGTATATCCACAGCTGAAGTGGAATCTGACTTAAAGACATTGATACATTTAATCAATGCGAACTGGAGATTTGAAGTTTCCTCTCAAGCTGCAATCGACCTGAACGTGAAAAAATGGAATCAGATTTCTATTATTCCTTTGGCCCAAGATTTAAAAATATTAAAGGAGTATTTAATCAACATTGGAAATAAGGCTGCTTTGAATATATATGGGTCCTCAGGAACACAAAACAAATGAAAGAATTCGTAAAACCTAAAAGAACTGCAAAACGTAAAAAACCTGAAGAAACTTCATCGTCAGACTCAGAAATTGACATCCCTAAATCTTATACAAAGAAACAAAGTTTTCTCAATGTATCTTCTGATTCTGATTTAGACCTAAATCCAGATCCCAACGATGAGCTAACTCTGCTTGGAGATGAAACGATTGCAACTGATGATTACCTGCTGGTTTGTTTTACTACAAAGAAGAGTGAGTTGTACTATATCGGCCAGGTGCAAGAGGTTTACAAACCGGATGAATATGTAGCTAAATTCATGAGGTGCAAGAAAAATTGTTTTCATTTTCCACAGATAGAAGACATTTCTACAATTTCCAGACGAGATGTTATAGCAAAATTGCCCAAACCTACTAAAATGACTGGTTCATCACGATTGTCCGGATTTGTAAAATTTCCTGTGGACCTGTTTCCATATTATATTCAATAATCCTTTTGTTTTATAACATTATTATATGAATAAAATTTTTCTCTTGTCACATAGTTATGTGTCCATACCTACCCACCCATGTCTGAGAAGTGCCCCACTGTGGGGCAGGTTCGCAAAAGCAGCGACGTAAACATTGTTAATTTACTCAAAATGCTAGTGATGTATGTTGGTGGTAAAATTCTCAAATAAAACTAACACCGTAACGTATCGGGTGGTGCGTCTTCAGGACTTCAAGCATTTTTAAAAAATTTTAAATCGTTTCGAAAAAAATCGTCTGAAGCTGCCCCACCTACCCTACGTTGTCTACATTCGTTGTTAAATACGTTCCAACCCATATTAACACGCTTGTTTACTTCCAGTAAAACGTGCAAGTTGTAATCGTGGTTATGAATCACAACTTCTCGAGTTAATGTGGATGTCCTAATTCCTGATTTTATTGTTATGTTTGTGCAAGTGAAGTTCTATATATTTTTATATGAGTGTGTGCGGCATTAATTTGGGATTATAATCCACCTTAGTTTACAAAAATTAGTTTTGATTTGTAGTAGTTATAGCCTTAGCCGTGTGAGAACTTGAAGTTCACTTTTGCTGCGGTTTTTATTGTATTCTTCGGACGCTTACTTTTAAGTACATTTTATAGTGACAACGTTACCTTTCTCATCAGTTTTTTTTTGTGCAAACTTGTGTAAGAAGAGTGAAAAATAATAAAAAGTGCTTGTTTGTAAAATTAACGGTATCACCAAATAACCTATACTATTTTTGAACTGTATCATGACACCTAATAAAAAAAACAAAAAAACTGATAAAGTAAACAAAAAAAGAATGGAGTGAGTTCGTATCGTAGTTATGAAACTGCCGAATTACTAAATGCAGTAAAAGAAGTGATCATGGACAAAAAATCTATTTATAAAGCCTCAAAAGACAATAATGTCCCCTGGTCAACGCTGAAGCGGTACTTGGAGTCTAATCCTGATATTAATCAACAAAATGTGTTGATACGCAAACAAGGTAAACCTTTTTCCCTTACTACTGAGCTGGAACAAAAACTGTACCATTACATTATCAAAATGCAGGAGTTAGGCTTAGGTTTAACAGTTTTTCAAGTAAGAACTGTAGCGTTTAAGATAGCAGAAGCTGGTGGTAGAGCTAATTTTTTTAATAAAAATAAACGCTTTGCAAGCAAATGGTGGTGGGCGCACTTTAAGTCTCTCGATATAATTTAACAATAAGAGTCCCTGAAAATCTTTCTGCTTATCGTGCATCGTGTGGAAACTCCACTTTAATTGCAGAGTTTTATTCGTTGTTGAAAAAACTATACACCAAGTTAAAAATTGATGAAAAGCGTTTGAAATATCATGTATGGAATACAGATGAAACTGGACTTCAGTATGTAGTGAAAGGGCCAAGAGTTGTAACTTCAGTGGGAAAAAAATACATTTACCGCCGTACGTATGCTGAAAGAGGAGAAACGCAAACAATTATTGGGTGCATTTGTGCCCATGGAACATGGATACCCCCAACAATAATTTTTAAAGGCGTCCGTTGGAATGAATTGTTAAAAAAAGATTGTCTTCCTAACACTCAAATAAAGTTATCACCCAAAGGCTGGATTCATTCAGACTTATATTTAAAATGGTTCCAGTTTTTCATTTCTTCAGTTGCTACAAGACCGTTGATTTTAATAATGGATTCTCACGCATCGCATATTACTCCCGAAATTATTGAATTATCCGTAAAAAATGACTTCCACCTTTTAACTTTTCCAGCACACACGACACACCTATTACAGCCTTTGGACGTTGGTGTCTATAAGTCTTTAAAGTCTTATTGGGCGAAAAAAATGACTGATTATATGACAGAACATCCGCACGATAGGCCAAATCGTTTCAATTTTTTTTCTATCTTTAACATGCCATTTGTGAATGCTATGAGTACTTCAAACATCCAAAATGCTTTTAAAAAAACTGGAATATTACCATTCAACGACAAAATAATACAGAAAGAAGCTACTGCTCCGTCTCTATTAACTAACAAAAGTATCGAAATCAACCCTTCCGGCAACCTAACAGTTGATAATTTAAATTCCGTAATCCCCACGAAGAATTTTCCAATTCCGCCTAATCACAATCCAACTTCTGCTACTATCCCAAGCTATTTCTGCCAACAAAGCAATTCTTCTTTATCGCCGTTAAAAAGTAGTGGAATAGAACAACTTTTGACCGTGATAAGTGCTCCGAAAACAAATGCCAAAAATATAAAAAGAAAGTCTGATCCGTCAGCAAAAAATATAACATCACCAACTCATATTGCTAAAATGATAGACAAAAAAGGGCCGAAGAAAGAAGACGCCAGTAACAAGGAAACTGTTCTTCAACAAGTAAAAACTACTAAAAAGTCATCTGCTCAGTCTAAACAAGTATTTACAACAACTAATGCAACTTATAAACCCTCTACTTCTGGGATTACTACTAACAAAGACAAAAAATGACGACGATTGGAAATGTGGATCGTGCTGTAAATGGTACTCAGATGATGTCAAGGTACAAAACGGTATGGAATGGCTTCAATGCTCTTTTGCAGGAACACATTGCATGAAAAATGCCAATCAGAAGAGCCTGATGACACTGGTACTTTTATGTGTGATTTTGTTGTGAAGATGTATAAAAATTTAAATACTACTAATGTAAATTCCAAATAAAAATTTTATTTTATATTCCTCAGTTAAGAAATTTGGTCAACATTTTGAAACCTCAAAACTTTGACATTTTAGTAGAAGCAGCAAAGGTTGTTGCACAGTTTGACGCGAAGCACGAAACATATAAATCTCCTTCACACGCCATGAATATTGCGACTTCTCTTAAACAATGTTGTGATATTGCCATGATGCAAATATTAAAGAGAAGGAGGGATGATGTAAGTATATCCACAGCTGAAGTGGAATCTGACTTAAAGACATTGATACATTTAATCAATGCGAACTGGAGATTTGAAGTTTCCTCTCAAGCTGCAATCGACCTGAACGTGAAAAAATGGAATCAGATTTCTATTATTCCTTTGGCCCAAGATTTAAAAATATTAAAGGAGTATTTAATCAACATTGGAAATAAGGCTGCTTTGAATATATATGGGTCCTCAGGAACACAAAACAAATGAAAGAATTCGTAAAACCTAAAAGAACTGCAAAACGTAAAAAACCTGAAGAAACTTCATCGTCAGACTCAGAAATTGACATCCCTAAATCTTATACAAAGAAACAAAGTTTTCTCAATGTATCTTCTGATTCTGATTTAGACCTAAATCCAGATCCCAACGATGAGCTAACTCTGCTTGGAGATGAAACGATTGCAACTGATGATTACCTGCTGGTTTGTTTTACTACAAAGAAGAGTGAGTTGTACTATATCGGCCAGGTGCAAGAGGTTTACAAACCGGATGAATATGTAGCTAAATTCATGAGGTGCAAGAAAAATTGTTTTCATTTTCCACAGATAGAAGACATTTCTACAATTTCCAGACGAGATGTTATAGCAAAATTGCCCAAACCTACTAAAATGACTGGTTCATCACGATTGTCCGGATTTGTAAAATTTCCTGTGGACCTGTTTCCATATTATATTCAATAATCCTTTTGTTTTATAACATTATTATATGAATAAAATTTTTCTCTTGTCACATAGTTATGTGTCCATACCTACCCCACCCATGTCTGAGAAGTGCCCCACTGTGGGGCAGGTTCGGGCAAAAGCAGCGACGTAAACATTGTTAATTTACTCAAAATGCTAGTGATGTATGTTGGTGGTAAAATTCTCAAATAAAACTAACACCGTAACGTATCGGGTGGTGCGTCTTCTGGACTTCAAGCATTTTTAAAAAAATTTTAAATCGTTTCGAAAAAAAATCGTCTGAAGCTGCCCCACCCTACCCTACGTTGTCTACATTCGTTGTTAAATACGTTCCAACCCATATTGACACGCTTGTTTACTTCCAGTAAAACGTGCAAGTTGTAATCGTGGTTATGAATCACAACTTCTCGAGTTAATGTGGATGTCCTAATTCCTATTTTTATTATTATGTTTGTGCAAGTGAAGTTCTATAAATTTTTATATGAGTGTGTGCGGCATTAATTTGGGATTATAATCCACCTTAGTTTACAAAAATTAGTTTTGATTTGTGGTTGTTATAGCCTTAGCCGTGTGAGAACTTGAAGTTCACTTTTGCTGCGGTTTTATTGGATTCTTCGGACGCTTACTTTTAAGTACATTTTAGAGTGATAACGTTACCTTTCTCATCAGTTTTTTTTTGTGCAAACTTGTGTAAGAAGAGTGAAAAATAATAAAAAGTGCTTGTTTGTAAAATTAACGGTATCACCTATACTATTTTTGAACTGTATCATGACACCTAATAAAAAAAAAAACAAAAAAACTGATAAAGTAAACAAAAAAAAGAATGGAGTGAGTTCGTATCGTAGTTATAAAACTGCCGAATTACTAAATGCAGTAAAAGAAGTGATCAAGGACAAAAAATCTATTTATAAAGCCTCAAAAGACAATAATGTCCCCTGGTCAACGCTGAAGCGGTACTTGGAGTCTAATCCTGATATTAATCAACAAAATGTGTTGATACGCAAACAAGGTAAACCTTTTGCCCTTACTATTGAGCTGGAACAAAAACTGTACCATTACATTATCAAAATGCAGGAGTTAGGCTTAGGTTTAACAGTTTTTCAAGTAAGAACTGTAGCGTTTAAGATAGCAGAAGCTGGTGGTAGAGCTAATTTTTTTAATAAAAATAAACGCTTTGCAAGCAAATGGTGGTGGGCGCACTTTAAGTCTCTCGATATAATTTAACAATAAGAGTCCCTGAAAATCTTTCTGCTTATCGTGCATCGTGTGGAAACTCCACTTTAATTGCAGAGTTTTATTCGTTGTTGAAAAAACTATACACCAAGTTAAAAATTGATGAAAAGCGTTTGAAATATCATGTATGGAATACAGATGAAACTGGACTTCAGTATGTAGTGAAAGGGCCAAGAGTTGTAACTTCAGTGGGAAAAAAATACATTTACCGCCGTACGTATGCTGAAAGAGGAGAAACGCAAACAATTATTGGGTGCATTTGTGCCCATGGAACATGGATACCCCCAACAATAATTTTTAAAGGCGTCCGTTGGAATGAATTGTTAAAAAAAGATTGTCTTCCTAACACTCAAATAAAGTTATCACCCAAAGGCTGGATTCATTCAGACTTATATTTAAAATGGTTCCAGTTTTTCATTTCTTCAGTTGCTACAAGACCGTTGATTTTAATAATGGATTCTCACGCATCGCATATTACTCCCGAAATTATTGAATTATCCGTAAAAAATGACTTCCACCTTTTAACTTTTCCAGCACACACGACACACCTATTACAGCCTTTGGACGTTGGTGTCTATAAGTCTTTAAAGTCTTATTGGGCGAAAAAAATGACTGATTATATGACAGAACATCCGCACGATAGGCCAAATCGTTTCAATTTTTTTTCTATCTTTAACATGCCATTTGTGAATGCTATGAGTACTTCAAACATCCAAAATGCTTTTAAAAAAACTGGAATATTACCATTCAACGACAAAATAATACAGAAAGAAGCTACTGCTCCGTCTCTATTAACTAACAAAAGTATCGAAATCAACCCTTCCGGCAACCTAACAGTTGATAATTTAAATTCCGTAATCCCCACGAAGAATTTTCCAATTCCGCCTAATCACAATCCAACTTCTGCTACTATCCCAAGCTATTTCTGCCAACAAAGCAATTCTTCTTTATCGCCGTTAAAAAGTAGTGGAATAGAACAACTTTTGACCGTGATAAGTGCTCCGAAAACAAATGCCAAAAATATAAAAAGAAAGTCTGATCCGTCAGCAAAAAATATAACATCACCAACTCATATTGCTAAAATGATAGACAAAAAAAGGGCCGAAGAAGAGAAGACGCCAGTAACAAGGAAACTGTTCTTCAACAAGTAAAAAACTACTAAAAAGTCATCTGCTCAGTCTAAACAAGTATTTACAACAACTAATGCAACTTATAAACCCTCTACTTCTGGGATTACTACTAACAAAGACAAAAAAAATGACGACGATTGGAAATGTGGATCGTGCTGTAAATGGTACTCAGATGATGTCAAGGTACAAAACGGTATGGAATGGCTTCAATGCTCTTTTTGCAGGAACACATTGCATGAAAAATGCCAATCAGAAGAGCCTGATGACACTGGTACTTTTATGTGTGATTTTTGTTGTGAAGATGTATAAAAATTTAAATACTACTAATGTAAATTCCAAATAAAAATTTTATTTTATATTAAAAAAGGTGATAGAGCTTGTTTTTATTATCACCAAATAACCTTACCACTATTACCAAATATCCTAACCTGTCACCAAATAACCTAGATAGGTAAGGCATTTTTTAAAGATCCTGCTGTGAACAACAGCATCAACTATTTTCAAAATAAATTCCAAAATGGGGTGTCTGGGATATCAAAGATTTCTCATAACTTAAAAATTCTTATAACACTTTAAAAGTTCACAACATTAGAGATTTCGAAACTTATCACCAAATTACCTCACCTTACCCTACACACGCACGCACGCACACATTCTCTACGACATCGTAACCTAGCTCGGCAAAACTTTGTGAAATGTCGATTTAGCGATTGTGAAAAAATGTCGACTGCACTACCTTGTATACATACAAATGTAAAACTAAATGTCTAGAATCTAGATGTATGACTTTTAAAGTTCTCTATTTTCCTGCATATAATTAACCATCTTTTTTTGTCGAAAATTATTTTCTATGTACAAAGATAGAACTTGAACCTGTTTTAGAAAAGGTTCAACTGTCACCAAAATTACCTCCACACTCAAATAATTCCATATGTAAGTACCAGCCACTGGAAGCATATCATTCCAAAGAAATCGTTTCGAACGAAGATAGTACAGATATCATCTATGACACAGATTTGTCATGGGATGATAGTAGATCGTGCAATTCAAAATGTTCTAATGATATATTCTCTGTGAGGATAATGAAAGCACTTTCACAAAAGAACCTTTTATCCTCAAATTCCTCTACAATCATTTCAGACCAAGAAATAAAAAAAGAAAATTTTCGGTGTAAGTTGATACCAAGCCTTAATCAAGGTAAATGAACAAAGATAAATGTTAATATGAAAATTAAAAACTATAAAATGTTTTAGCATACACTTCAATTGTATCTAGTACCATTACGAGTATAAACTCAGAACCTTCTACCATGATATCTCAAAGAATTGTGATACCACCATCTGTAGAAGTAAAATCTGATTACATGAACGTCGGGGATCGCAATTACGGCTCTGACTTTGACGGCGATCATGATTATAAAGATCCCAATTAATCTCCATCGATTCATACTGGGTCGAATGATTCTACACAGGTAAGAATACTAAATAGTTCTCATTGCTAGACCGAGCTATCTACAACTTTGCTTGGTTAGATCTTTCTAATACAAACATTTCTAATTTTCAGAGCAGTATTATTACAAATATTTATCCACTGGTATATAAATCATATACTGCGATTGCACCGCAGTGCACAATTGGAGAAGTTGAAGAAATACGATGCACTGCAGCTACACCCATAAGTGAACGCAATTCGCCAGTGTTGCAAATTCAAATAACATCTTAAATTCATATGATTTTTAGATCCATAAATATACAAACTCGAGGAATTTGGACGTAGAATTAGAAATTGAAGGTGTAAAAAGCAAAACTTACAAAGACAAACGAGACTTTTGTATATATTGTGAAAAAGATGTGTCCCACTTTTCTAGACATTTGTTCACTTGGCACAGCGCTGAATTTAACGTAGTACGAATATTGTCATGTAATACTGGCTCCAAAGAGAGGCGTGTTGCTCTCTCAAACCTTAAGAAGCGAGGAAATTTTTTACAAAATAGAACGTCCAGTACTTTGAGGCCTATGAAAAGACTTAATCAAAAAAATAAAAGGCAAACTCCTCAAAGTGATGAGCAAACAGCTCTTTTGATGAATTCCTATCTTAAACATGACGAGGTAATGAGAAACGTACTGTTCCCTCGCATGCGAGCAGATGAAATCACATTTGTGGCAAAACAAGATGTTCTCATATGTACTTATGCTTCAACATATTTAAAAGGAAGAAGACGTAAAGGGCATATTGATACTGCCAGACAAAATGTGAGACGTTTGAGTATACTGCTTGTGTATTGTAGAAAGCAAAACAGTAGCATCAAACAACTAATTGATGTACTTAAACCAGAACATTTTAAGTTAATTGTAGCTGCCATTTCTAAAATGGCTAAATATAACGAAGAAGCTAATACTTTTCGATCACCTACATTAGCAATAAACTTTGGTACTCTGTTAAGAGAATGCGCTGATTTGGCAATAATTGAACTATTGCAAAAAAAGGATACATGTAAAGAGAGGAAAGAACTGAAAATACTAAAATCGCTAATCGAATCTCCGTGGGCAAATGAAATTTCTGCTCAAGCATTAACTAGTTTGAGTGAAAATAAGTGGAACAAAGACCAGCTATTACCGTTAACATCAGATTTAAAAAAAATGAGTGATTATTTAAATCAGTACGCAGAAAAGGTATACAATAAAACAATGTCAAATGACACTGACTTAGGTGCCTACAATAAACTCAAAGAAATTGTGTTTGTTCAAATTATTTTATTAAATAGGAGACGCCCTGAAGAAGTTGCACAAATTAAAGTTAAAACATATAAATCTATTAACATTAACGAACAAAATAAACAAAATGAATTACAAGTTTGCCTTACCGAAACTGAACGTATTCTCTTAAATACATACAGTCGTATTGTGATTATGGGCAAGAGAGGTAGAGGTGTACCGGTGCTTTTATCTGCAAAAATAAAAAAGTACTTTGATCGATTAATAGAAATCAGGAACAATTTTGTAAGTGCAAATGATTTTGTATTTCATACTAGTGGAAAAAGTTTTATTGACGGTACTAAACCCTTGCGCAAATATGCCCAAGAATGTGGTATTCAAAGATTGCAGAACATTACTGCAACGAAGCTTAGAAAGCATTTAGCAACGATTACCCAGTTGTTACAGTTTTCAAGTGCAGATATGGAACAGTTACCAAAGTTTATGGGACACACTTTAAACACCCATTGCAATGTATACCGATTACCAGACAACATATACCAAACTGCCAAAGTCAGCAAACTGTTACTCCTGATGAATCAAGGAGGTGCTGAAAGATTCAAAAATAAAAACATTGATATTAATTTGGATCCTATAGCAGAAGATGACAATGTTTTTGAAGAACTCTTAGACGAAAACAATCAGGAGAATAAAGTACTGGCAAATACACAAAAAGAAAATGATATGCCTTCTCAAGAAGCTTCAAATTGCCCTAAACAAGGAAAAAACTAATTCAAAAGCAAAGTTGGTTACATATAGAAAAAAAAATTATTTCTGAATATTTTGCAGAACATATCGAGGGCGTCATATCAGAAGGGCTTATGAACCAAAAGTTAATTTTTACAGGAAATGAAAAAAACGTTTAGTAAATGGGTGTTTTGGAATAAATTGCTGATTTTGCTAATATAACAAGATCAATACCATCGATTTTTACACAAAGTAACACAACGGGTCTAAAACCAAAATTTCATTGGTTTGTGGTCCATACGCCCTTCTGATATTAGGAATATTGAGTAATGCTTAATGAATTTGTTTGAATAAAAGGCGTATATGCTAAAATGTAATACTTTATTAAGAGATCTAAAACTACTATGTAACAAAAATAGTATTAATTAAACGAAAAATTTAATTACGGTGCCTTTTTCTCTTGATAAGTTGTTCCTTTACTTGCTGTAAGGACATTTCGTCATCCGATTCCTCCTCATCGGTTTCCTGGGTAGTGTTTATTACCGGCAAAGACAAATAAAATTTTTGTAGTCTTTCGTAATTACAGCATCTTTTCATTGCATAGAGATACTAAATTATCGTATTTTTTATTTTTATGGGAAGTTTTCTGAATACAAGGACAATACAACAGTGTTGGGATCATACTTAGATTTACGGACTTTGCAAGTTGTTGTAACACTTGAAAATTCTTCTTCCCAATACTCATTCTTATGCAGCAAGGTGTTAGGTTTGGATTTTTCTACTTGAATCCACTTTACTTGTTTCTAATTTATTGTATTTTCTTTAGTGCCCTGGCTTTTTATAATCATGTTTTTTTTGCTGCAGTTCTTTGTAATTTATGAAAGAAGTGTGGTCAATCAATTTTACCTTGTAAGGTCTTTTCTTAGCTGCCAATTTTATTACATTAATCCAGTCATTTGGCCGGTAAATTTTAGCATATTCGGCTGCGTGCTCAATCGTAGTTGCATAGAATCACACTGCATGTGCGTGTGCCCCGGCTCAAGAAATTTGAAATCTTATTTAAATATTGTTTATGGTTTGGACAGCTTGGTAGAGCATGTACACCATAATGACATTTCTGTTTTGGCCTGGGCAATGTAAATGCACGTGCTTCTTATCTGCTGGTAGTTCTTCAAGGAACTGTCTTACACAGGTAGCAATTTCATTTGCACCCCTTTTTCCTTCAAATTCCGGCCAAATATAGCAGTAACCCTGTTTACGTGCCACGTCAAAAACAGTCAAATTAAAGGTTGCAAGTTTTCGCTTATAAAAAATAGGTTTAGCATGGAGTAGTGGACTATGGAGAACTGCTTCAAGGTCGAAGTTTGCTGAAACATATTCTACATTTTCTTTTGCCTTCTCAGCGTCTTTGGATTTCTCATTATTGGCTGTTTCTTTTCTGCGAATGTGCAAATCATATTCCTAAACCTTTTCGGGGGTTTTGTCATTTTCTGGAAGCAACGCAAAATGGTGACACCAACATTGGTTCTTTCGCGGAATATGAAATGCAATGTTTTTTTTTAATTAAGAGTTCTTTATATAGTGCAAATGAAATTGATTTCGTATTATTTTTTGCCTATTAAGTATGGCTTCAAGATATTCTTTTTTTGTACCTTTTCTGCACTAGTGTGCAGGAACTCGTGTAAATGAATCAATGTGGTCAGTAGCAAACTTTATGTGTTCTTCGCATATCTTTATACCAGGCGTATGGCGTCCTCTTCTATCAAGTAATGGAACACCTGTTCTACTTCGTTCTGCTTTTTGCAATGCAATTTGTACAAATTTTTCAGATATGTCTAGAGTCTGCAGGAAAAAGTTCTTACACACTCTGTGATTGATCCCGTCGACTGTGAAGGAATATGTCTCAGAAAATTGTCTGCGCGAATTTTTTTTTCTGCTTCTAGCAGCACCTTTTCGAGCAACGTGGGAAATAATGTAATCTCTTTGCCTTTCTGCGTTTCCCACTTTCCAAAAATTTTTACATGAAGTCTCCTTGCAGACATCTGGTCGATGCATTTTAGTGAACAAGGACACACTGTCTGTAAGTTTTTCGACTTTCTTTCGTCACGAATTTGTCCTGTAGTTCTTTTGTAGCGTTTTCCTGAATTCTTATTTAGTTTTCTAATATTCAAAACCCATGTTTCTGGTTGCTTCCGTTTAAGTCTTTTTCGCTTTTCATTACAGTTAGTCATTTCTATTATAGAAGTGGTTTCGTGTTCATTTCCACTCAAAGTATTTTCGGTGTCAGAGTCTTTATTTTCAGATAGGTTTGGTTCGTATTCTGGGTTCCTGTCGCTATCGTACCCGTTTTCTGAGACCGGTAACACAATAACTTCGTCAATAACTGAAAGTAAATATTAATATTACCGCACTGAAAAGTCAAATTATCAAAGAGGTGTATAAAAATAATAATACATATGTCTCCATCTGTCGATTTACCGGTGATTGGTACAGGACCAATTTCACTGACTGGACAATTTTTAACTGGACACGTGCACAAATTTCTAATAAAATTTAAAGTTATGTGAAAAAAGCGGTTATGCACGAGGACGTATAATATCGTCTAATCGTTATAAGAACCAAGAGAGGAATATCAGAAGGGCGTATGTACATACGCCTTTCTGATATTATAATTTTACAAAATTGGTTCATACGCTTAGCTATAATTGGTTTGTATAACAACTTAAAGTTTCTCAATTTGTACGCCCTTCTGATATATCATGCGGATTGACTAAATACTCACATACGCCCAAAAACAAAAATCGGGTATAGTGGCGCTTATGCCCTTCTGATATGACGCCCTCGATATAAAGAAAAAAGTGCCTACTAAAAGATCAGAGGTGGAAAAGCTTCTTAAATTACACTTCATTTGTTTAAAGAACAAGCGTCTAGCCCCCGACGTGCAATACCCATTCCCGGCTGAGCATGCGCGCTTATGTCAAATTCAACTTTCATTACCAGTAGCGGTTGATTCAAATATAAACAGCTGATTCGATATCGTTGACACTTGACGGGTTTTTATTTCATTTTAGAATACGCTACTTACACATAAACACTTAAATTCAATTATAAACACCAATATTATTTTTTTTCAGGAGCGAAAAATGGTGTCTCAATCATAAACTATTAAAGGGAATAGATATTTCACAACGACAAAAAAAACACCTTTGAAAAATAATATATTATAAAATCAGTTACGTAATGAAAATATGCATGTAAAAAGACATTTACTGACTTAAATCCTTGTATGTTATGATTTATGTAGTAGTCGTAGAAAAATATTAATTTCAAAACTACAATCAAAAATCGCAGGATAGTTTTAATAGTAAAGGGGTTTTTAGCTCAAAACGCATAAGAAAATAGTGGATTTGTTCGGTTTAACCTTGTAATGTAAATTTAACCTAATTAAAATTCTTGCAAGAGCATTCATTTATTTACTTTGATAAATAATTTATGTACATAGTGTTAACTTCATTTTTGAAGTTTGAACTTTATGAACTCATTCATGAATAAACAGAAAAAAACCCTTAAAGTATATTAACATTCGGTCTTGTCGGACTTCACTGTATGTATTTCGTTTAATCTTGTAATGGAATAACATACCTACTTTTAATTCAATGTGAAGCATGGGAATTCAGTCTAATTTTAAGTACTTCAACGAACTTCTTTAGAATTCCATGAAGTTAGACTAATTCAGCCTACTTTAAAATAATTATACTACTTCAAATAGTAGTTTACCCGTCCAATTCAAAATTTCCCTGAATGTAAAAAACGTGAAAATAATACACAAATTATACTACTATACAACGGTTTTTATTACACTTAATAGTTTTATTTCTTTTACCAACTTGGTAAGCTCCGGTACAACCCGTAACAATACGGCAACTTAAACCATGTTTTATTTACACAAAATTAGCTGCGCTCTAACTCAACTGCTTCATCTTCCCCTTTCCCCTTAGACACTAAAATTTTGTTGGTTCACTTGAGAGGAGACGGTAGATTGAGACTTTCCTTCGGTGACGTCATACATGTTATGCACATGCCTTATCTACATGAATACGAATATTTAAAAATGGTTTAAATATCACTTTCAATGTCAAACTGCTACAGCGCTGGTGGTGTCGTGGAAGCGAAGTCGCTTGCTACGCTTTTGGTGCGGGTTCGAATCTCCGGCCATACAATTTTTTTTAGGTTACTATAGTTTTGTTTACCTATTCTACTTTTGCTATGTTTTACAGTGTATGGGGTTTACAGTAGTATGGCGCCAAAATGATGACGTCTAACATACATGACGTCATCGACGGAAAGTCTCAATCTACCGCCTGCTCACTTGAGGCGTACATCCATTTGTATAAGGTTATGTTCACTTGTTTACGTTGGTTTGTTATTCCATCCATTTATTATTTTTACTAAGTTTTCAGTATTAGTCATAGATGTTAAACAATTTTCATCAACATTTTTATATTTTTACTTAAAAGTGAAGAATGGAAGGCTTTGAGTTACAGTTACAAGAAGGTAAACAAGTGTTTACACTGAAAGTAAATGAAGAGGACTATGTAAGGGCACACAACGGCAAGCATTAATTCATATCCTTTTGAAATTTACAAATGTATTTATTTTGTAGACATGAAATTTGCACAAACGTTATTAGACCATGCACAAACGATGGACCGAACACAACTAATAATAAACGAACAAACGGAAAACTCCCAAGCAGAAAACTTCATAGAAGACAGTCTTGTAGAAGACAATACGGAAAATACTACAAATGGTGATGAATGTACTTCTAAATGGGAATACAATGAAACATTAGCACTAATCCGTGCGATGCAGAACCACTTGGAAGAAATCAATCATGCTAATCCACGCAAACGAATAAATGCTTGGAGTAGCATAAGTAACGAATTAGAAAGTTTTAAGCTTATGGTTAGTATATTAGAAGATTTATAAATTTCATCTATTATACTACCTATCTTGTTATTTTACTGCAATGTGTATTTTTTATGTTACAGAGAACTACTGAAAGCTGGCGTTTGAAGTGGAAAAACCTTGTTAGGTCATATAGTAACTGTAAAACCAATAATAACAAAACAGGGAGAAGGCCAAGCAGATTTCTGTTCTACGATGAAATGGACAGTTTACTAGGCCATAAGCCTAATTTCAGTTGCTCGCATGCAATAAATGTTCTAACAACACAAGAATATAATATCACATCTCCAACCAGTCATACGTCTACAGAAGCTGAAACAGAAGATGACACCAATAGCATTGGGGAGCACTCAGAAATTGCAAATACTGAAATAACACAAACACCATCCACATCACGATCATGTACACTAACTAAAACAGCAAAGCCAGTTGGCATACAAACTCTAAAAAGGAAGCTATTAGAGCAAAAAATAATTGATAATGAAAAACGACAGGTCAAAATGCGTTTATTAGAAAGAAAACTTGCACTAGATGAACGTAAGTGTGACCTATTAGAACGTTATTTAAAACTAAAAGAAAAAGAGTTGGAAAAGTAGTTAATTATTATTTCGTCTTTTCATATAACAATGTATATTAAACACACCTGCAGTTCTGAAATAAAAGTATTTGAATGTAAATATCTATTATAATTATTACATTTTACATCTACTAAACTCATATGAACAAAGATCTACTAATACCCCTATATATTATTACTCAAACATGGCATCAAATATATGATCTCGTCTTCTAATATCTTCAGTCTCATCAGGAGCAATAGAATCTATATCCTGCGTAACATCTTCCAGTAAATATTCTGGTTGGTTGCTGCCTTCCATGTTTATTGCAATATTGTGCCGCACAGTTGCAGCAACAACACATGCAGATATTAACTTTATATTTTTGTTCTCGAAGAACTTCAGTCGCCTGAATCTGCCTTTAAGTAATCAAAATGCGTGTTCTACTACCATGCATGTAGAGGAAATTTTAAAATTAAATTGCCTTTGATTCATGGTTAAACGACCATTATCTTTAAATGGAGTAACCAACCATGGTAAATTAGGATAAGCTGAATCGCCAATTAAATAATAATTCTCTAAATATATCTTATTCATTATTTTTTCATATATCTTGGACTTTTTTAGTAATCGAGCATCATGAATAGATCCAGGTTCCCCACAGAATACGTCAATGAATCGTTTCTCATGATCCACTATACCTTGCAATAGAATCGAATGGTAACCTTTTTTATTACAGTATGCCTCTTGATTCTCTTTAGGTCTAGTTATAGTGATGTGACAGCCATCTATAGCTCCTAATATATTGTATATTGTACTTGGTGTTTTATTGAAACGATCTGATAATTGTCTAAAAGTTTCAGTGTTTGATAAATACCAGATACTTATATACACAGCTTCCTCTGGCGTAACATTTTCACGTCCTGCTTTATATGATGACATTACTTCTGCTTTGCGAATGTCCTCTACAAAATTCATACAATTAAGGCAATAATGTACTTATGTATAATGTTGTACCTTACCAATTAAGAAATCCACAGTAGTCCGAGTTAAACGAAAGTGCCTAACAAATTCCTTGTCATTGTACTGTTTGATGACACCTAAATAATTTTCAATTCGTGTGGCATGATTTCGCTCTGATGATAATGAATCTACTGAGCTAGAACTTGAATTTGACAAATCATACAAGTCATCATCGTTTTCGAAGAATTCTTCCATCAAATCATCAACAAAATCTTGCTGTATAAAAAATATATGAGAATTAATAGATTAATGTATATTTTTACTTACTATAAGGGTTTTATCCGATTTACCAGCCATCTATTTGATTTATTTAGACGTATTAGGTTAGGTGAAATTTGACGTTTTACTTACAGCTTGGATGTCATGGATGATATTTTCAGTTTTTCTTAATTCGTGTAGTTACTTTTAAGATCAGTTTAGTTGCAGATTAGTTCAGATAACTTAAATGTTAAATAAAATACAATAATTGTTTACAGTACTATTATATAAATTATTTATAGATGACAATATTAAAATAACTTACACATATTCATGTTAAAAAAACAGATAAACATTGGGATTTAAAAAAAATCTGAATATGAAATTCTCTTATAGGATTTGTTGTGGATAAAATTAGCACCAATTTTTCAATTTTGTTGTAACTATCATAATCGGTTAATTAAAAAAAAATACACTTTATTAAAATGAAACCCCCACAATCCATAATAAAGGTTACCGTGAAAAGTCGACCAACGATTTGCTGGACATCGACTGCTTTACATACCATACCAATTAGTGATCAAAATTCATAACAATCAAAGTATAAAAAACAATACCGAAATCTATATCTACACTTACTGACTTAAATCATTGTATGTTATGGATGATTTATGTAGTGGTCGTAGAAAAATATTAATTTCAAAACTACAATCATGGCCATGGATGGATGGCAAATAAAAGTGAACGGCATTATCAATAACAAAAATTGTGTATCTATTTAAGTTTAAGTAAAAGGGCCCCTATAATGGTTTGTGATTCTTCTTCAGTTGGCTTTTTGTAGGATTTTCGTTTAGAACCACATTTCTTTTTTGTAGATACAAATTTTCTCTGTTTTTCAATATTTTTGTTATGAGGAACTGTGCAAATATTATTAGGTTGAATGATGTTAATTGTATCCAAAGAAGCCAGAATGGGAGAAATCGGTGCGATGCATTTTTTGATCACATCAAGTTGAGATTGTGAAGTCACAGAATCGACTTTATTAATGAGTTCCTGCAATGCTCCTTTCATTTTTATTTTCTCCTCTACTAATGAAGGTGATTTGGCTTCTGGGCTTATAAGATCTTGCATAATTAAATTGAACTCTTGAGTGTTTTCGATAATAGCCAAATTGCCATTTTCTTCATTTCGGTCATCTAAAACATAACAAATCTAATTAGTACACTAATAAAATATGCAATTGTGTGTTAAAAATAAAATAGCAAAGAAAACATGCATCACATTTCAATGGCAATATCTCGGATAATGTTAAGTCTGTGTTTAGGGAGAAGCTTTTACCAAACCACCTTATAGCATCAAATGGAGGTAAGGATTAATGAAAGCGAAAGAAGAAACCTGCCTAATCACTCCAGTATCTACCTTAACCAATTCAGTGGAATGCCAGGGTCTCCACAACAACAACATTAAAATAGTCAGATCCTAATAAAAGATCAAATTATTATAAATTACTTCTACTCTCAATCCCTCAAATTGCACACAGATATATCCCATCCAATAATAAAAATAATAATTTATCCAACACTTCAGAAAAAAAAATATTTATGAAAATATACCATTTGATTATTTGAGTGGACGCAAGTTTTCCATCATTTATTGCCTGTAAAACACCTTAAATAATATGGTGTATGAATTCTTCAATTGAAATATGAAAAAATTAACAAAATATAAAAAAAATCATTTCAATATACCTAGTATTTGGGAGCGTCCTTCACTTGCCAATGATCTACATAATAGATGAATATGTTTACACATATTATACTTAATTGACGAATCATGACAAGAACAGATGAATTTATGCAGACAAGCTCTACAATCAGTGCAAACCAAATTGCATTCACAAAGATCCTTTACTTTTTGAATTAGTACACATCAGTCTTTTTCTCAGAAGCTACATTTCAGCCATTTTCATTAGATATAATCAAGTTTATGTCCAGTACAATGCTGCTTTTATGTCTGGATCTAATAGCTGCCAATTTCGAAGAAAGTTTTCCTTTATTCATTGTAATTAACCTTTCTATGCACTTGTCTCTCACTAAACGCATTATAGCATTTATACCCTTACATAATCTTTTGATATGCTTGCCCTTTAAATATGTATATTTAAGGGTACGGTGCATCCTCTCTAAATGCATATTCGTGTTTATTCCGGCTTCTATTCTGAAGCAATATGCCCAACATGAAATGTTGGGCATGTATTCCCTGTTGAAATACTTGCCAAATTCTTGTGTATCAGAATCTGCAGTTATGAGTCTATTGAATTCAATAAGCATTTTGTCAAATGCATTCTTGTCTGATTCTTGTAGAATAGTTCTCAAAGTTTTATACACCGTAACCTACAATACAACTTAGTAATTAAGTCGCCACACAATGTATGAAAAATAAACTTAGTACCCGTTTTTCAGTAGTCTTTATTTTTGATAAGTTATTTCGCCATGCACGATCAACAGAAGAGTCTGAAACAAATTATTATAAATTAAAAATTAGTGCAATTTGAAATCGAACTATTGAGTTTTTTACCTTTGCCTGGGAAGCGGCATTACTTCTTTCCAGGCATTGAAGAATGCTTCAGCCATATCTGACATGAAAACATTACAGACAATATCACCACCAATTCTAGTTTTGATACTATTGAAATATACCTTAAAAACATCTTTGTCTGACCGATTTGATATCATAAACCCACAAGGAAACCATTCCCAACTACTAAGAGTGTGGTAAGTTCAAAATTATAGCTATTTGTTCCATGTGTTCCATCAATACAAATACAATCTGAACTGTATTTTTTTAAAATTTCACATTGGGCATTTGTCATAATAATCAAAACAAAATCACTCTCTTTTAAAGTAGGATATTCATCATTAACGCTGCCTTGGGGCTTGTAGAACAAAATTGCCTGGTCCTTTTCCTGCATCTCGTGTATCCAGGAATTAACACTAATGACATCATTTGAATGTCTTATGGATGTAGAATTTAAGTTGAAACAAAATTCTATATTAAAGAGATCCTTCTTTGTTAATAGATGCAAACGTTTCAACGAGTCATCACTTATAGAATTTCGTGTATCATCTAAAATCTCATCAAATGGAATTTTCAAAGCAATTTTCCCTGCTACGCTTTGCCGTTCATTTGCTGTTAAATTCAGATGACCAATATCATTTTGATGTCCTACATATGTTTCTGCTACTTTAATTTCACACATTCCATCACTGAATCTATGCTTTACAGTAATAGATGCAGGACAAACACCATTAATTTTATTACTGCCTTGCGTTTTCAAATGTCGAATACCTAAAATTAATACATACTTAAACAATATAAAATTTAAGCGAACACATTTCAACCACACCTTTGCCTTCTGGGACATATTGACCTGAACGATGGCATATAAACCGGAGATGCTCATGAGTTTTATATGAGCTAAAAGATTCCCTGACAAATCTACTATTGGTGTCACTTTCAAATTTTTTCTTCCAGGTATAAAAGTCATCAAGTGTTGAAAGTTCAAAAGAATTTTCTTTCAATATAACACCATGAGCTCCTGCATAGTGAAGTAAAACAGACTTCTTATTTGCACACCCAGTTTGACACATTCAATATTTCGGTTTACGAAAAACAGTAGCATTGATCTCAGACTCTTGATGTTGTCCTTCGTGAGTCTTCATATGAAACTTAAGGTTCCTTTTTTGATTGAAATTTTTATTACACACACTACATGAAAATTTAAAATCACCATTATTGTTCCGTTTAGAAAGAGTTTTCAAATAGTCCTGATCACCAGGATGAAACTTGTTCACATGTTTCTTTAAATTATATAAATAACCAAGCTCACTTCCACAATTTTTGCAGCAAAATTTGTTCACCTTTTTAATATCCATAGTAAAGAATTTTTTAAACAACGACAAAATTTGACATAAGGTAAGTCCAGCGCGCATGCTCTGCCAGGAATGAAGTATTTCACGTCGGGGGCTAGACGCTTGTGTTTAAAGATAGAAAGTGGACGTCTGTTAAAGCTGTAGTATAAAATATGTATAGTGGAAAACTGAAATACTAATAAATACTGTTTAGTCTAGTTTTAATTAGGTACATCTTGTTTTTACAAAATTATTCCTCATATTTTTTAGTAAGGTAAAGCATTTATTCATATTTATGTGTAACCTGCAATATAAAGTTTAAGTAAAAATTAATAAATAAGTTGACATGATCTACTTTTTTGTGAATGAGTCTGACGAGAAGCAAAAAAAAAAACACAGAAAGATATTAACTAACGTGGTAACAGACTTACATACTTACTTAAATTCTTACTGCTCATGTGTGATAATTTCTAATTTTACAGCTTCCTATATATGTTAGTATGGTACTTTTAGCAAATGCTATGGGATATACGAAAATTAGTAGTTACCATCATGTAAGTTAAGGTCTGACGAGAAGCAAAAAAAAACACAGAAAGATATTAACTAACGTGGTAACAGACTTACATACTTACTTAAATTCTTACTGCTCATGTGTGATAATTTCTAATTTTACAGCTTCCTATATATGTTAGTATGGTACTTTTAGCAAATGCTATGGGATATACGAAAATTAGTAGTTACCATCATGTAAGTTAAGGGTGCAATACATGGAGAGCTCATAAACAGTAAGGATAATGTAATAAAAGTAGTGTAGAAAATGATTTTTGCACTTGCGAGAATCAGAGTTTATGATTACAATACGTGAACTAAGAATGCTTTGTTAGCTAGGGGAAATTTTCAGGGAAATAATGATTATTACAAATCTCTCCCGTTTGTAGACTTTTATTATACATCAAACCCGTTGTCATGATATATACTTCATTCTCTACTAACATGATTATTTAAAGATTTAAAGTTATTGATAAAATACCCTTAAATCAGTTAAAAGCGCGGTGCATAAAATAGTATATACACCTCTGTAGCAAAATGTCATTTTTTCTTTTCGCCTTCGGCATACAAATTGTACCGTGGTAAACATAATTCATCAAATGATGTATAATATAATGTATTTTGCAGTTGGAAAAGTAAACGTCCGCTTCTGTGGTCACAATAGGGGAACTAAAATAGTGTTTTATTTTCTAGAAAACAAAATAATAAAAACTCACTCACATTTATTATAAATCAAAATGAACCTGGTTGTCATGATACATATTTCATTTTCTACTACCATGATTATATCAAGTTATTAACCAACTTTCTTAAATCTGTTAAGTGTAGGTACATCTGCCCGTGTGTACAAAATTGGTACGTTGTACAAATTGCACCCGGGTAAATTAATGCATTTCTCTCCTTTGATGTATAATATACTATATGTTATAATCTGGTTTTTAGAATTAAACCTTTTTATAATTCTAAGTGCTTTTAATGTTATTTAACCAGTTCTAAAACCAAATATCTGGTGTGGAATAGGGTGGGCCGATTTCGATATTTCTCAAATATGTAAATTTGCAACTAAAAAAAAGTTGCAAAACCCAAAAGCAACCTCTTTTTCAATATCACAAAAAAATATATTTTTATGTTTTAAACTGCAACAATGACAATTGATTTTGTAATTTTGAATTTTGTAAATTATAAATTTTGCAAGTGCTGAACTTCTTAAAGACACAAAATTATACATTTATTGTTATATACAAAATTTCATATGTTTATTTTTTCAACTGCCACGAGAGCACTGAAAGGTCAAGGTTAAAATTTTAATATTTGCATATGAAAAACATCTGCAGGAGACAATGGTTAAATAGATTATTTATATAACTTCATGTTTTAAACTGCCACAGACAGACATGGTTTCCGAGCACGTTCTTGTAGCGCGAAAATCACGTGACCAATAATCAAGAGGGATTTACTCGCAACAATACACAAGCAGATAGCGACACCGAATGCCACTTTGGCTTTCACATTGCGAGCCAATCAGCATTGTATGTTGTCGATGGTTCTCGGGTTGTTCTCGGTCTTTCAGTATTGGGGCAAATAGTGTGACATAATACACTGGGATAGGTCAGGGCGCTAAATGTAAACGTTTGAAATGCATAGGTTTTCCTACATATTTTAAGATATTTTTCTTTGGGAAGCAATGATAGCAATTTAAGGTAGGTATTCTTTTACTATTATATTGATAGGTATATTCCAAAGGTAAAATGGTTAATACCGACAAATTCCGGTATGAAAGCAATAAATAATTGACTTAACCTAACTTTTTTAAAACTGTTTTGTAAACCAGATGAAGGCAGCAATCCGTTTCAATTTTATGGTTGAAGAGGGATTAAAGTTGTACAATAAATTTAACTTGGATGGAAATAGTGGGAATAACAAGTATTTGGAGAATACAGCAAACCAAGAAAGAACATTACGAAAGATACTAATTCGACTGTAGGAATCAAAAGAAGAATGTCAATGTGGTACATAAAATTTGTGCTGAACATGTAAATGTAGATTAACATTAATTAATAATAATTTTTAATGTAAATGTAGAATTTATGCTTGATACGGGTTCAGAAGTTATACTACCTTTCAATATATTTAACAAATTAAAGTTAAGTAAAAATATAAATAAAACGAATGTTATACCACAGATTAAATACAAATCAGATATTTCTTGCCAGTTTGTCAGATAAGCTATAAAACAAAATAAAACAGTCTTATAGATTCCCACTTGAATATGTGAGAAGAGAACGTATATATTGTTATGAAAAAGACACTGCTACATATCACAACATTGCCAATGCATCTGATCTGGCACACTTTAAACTGTTGTCAGACTGCGTTGAAATTCAAAAAGCGCTGGAAAATGTGAAGTTATAGACATTCTATTCTTTGGAATTATTGAGAAATAGAGAAAAAAACACATCATTCAAGTATCAAATAATATCAGCAGATCACTGAGGTATCATTGTTTAATTATTAAGGGATTGAATTTATGGAGTTGGTGAGATATAACATATGTCCGGCAATGCTCATATAGACCGTTCCCCTCATCTGCGCCCACCATTGTTTACATTCTCGATACAAATTTCATAAAAGATGGCTGAATGTTATCTCTCATTCTTGGTTGCTTTCTTATTAGTGTGTTCCGAAATTTATATCTTGTTTCTTGTCTTGTGAAAGTGAAGCCGCCTTGAATTTATTGACTTTTGATTGTGGTGTTCCAGTTTTAGCGTGCATATTTCTTACAGTAAGTTATTACATCTACTATTATGATAAAAATGTCAATGTTACCTGTAATATTTTAGGTATCAAAAATACAGAAAATACCTCGTGTTCGTGGATAGGGAGAATTGTGAATCTTTTGTTCTCAGGTAAGTATATCTTGACCCAAATATGACTGAGTTAATAATTGATGATGTTATTTTTTAGGATAAAGGATTTCATATGGTCGAGCTTACACACGTATTTTGAGATTATTTTTGGTCAGTAAGATCCATACATAATGTGATAGTGTAGTATTTTACTCAGTTTTGTGACTGAAAGTGTCGACCAGTACTCAAGCAAGTTGCATCTGTCCGACTTCATAAGCTAAGAAAGATGGCCCCCACTTATTGCTGTGTAAAGGTATGTTACAATAACACCAGTGATAATAGCAGTTGTGGTTTCTACAAGTTTCCATTGGATACAGAACGGTGAGAATATAAAAATGAAAAGTTTTCACTTGTTGCATATTATAATAGAATGAGATGTCAGTTGAAAATATTAGAGAAAATTCAAGACATTTATATGACTGGAATTTATTACACCTAATGTTCATACATAATCTTATAGAAATAATTTACTAAACGTAATATACAGACTGTTTCATCTCTACTATTTTTAAAATAATATCCAGTTTCGAATGATATGAGACCGTTAAAAATTAAGCATGATATTCTATTTGATATCTTTTAAACTCTCTGTCAGTAATATGAAATAATTACTTCTTCAAGATGGTCCATTTACTGAAGTAGATTGTAGCAGTGTTAATTGTCCTATAATATTTTGTTATGTGAGTCAAGTAATTTGATTTGTTTCATTATTAGTTTATTCATTGTTCATCACAATTAAGATCAAATTTTGCTACTAAATTTACAAATTTGGTATCATCATAGTCATTCTTTCTCTTTTCTTACTTACTCAAATACCAAAATACAATACTTGGCTTTATTACCACTCGAACTGATTACAGTATGTTATTGTCTTTAGCTTGTCCCGGGATGATAAAGTTACTGAGAATTTTGATTTTTCTGGTTATGTCCATCCATCACAGAATATATTTTTTTATCAATGTGTCATGATGGAGATTCAAACTATGTAACAAACGGGTAACTGGCTAGTGAAGTTAATTGTGATTGTCGACTTTACCACTCAGTCACCCGAAGGTTAATGCAGGTTAATGAAGTTATTGTAGTCATAATATTTGCAGATGTATGCAATGGGTCAGAAATACAGGAAGATTGGATTTATTGAATAGGACACCACAACAACTTTATATGAGTCACCGAGTTTGTGGCGTGCACTTTGAAGAGAAGATGTTCAGTGGCATGTCCAAGAATCGTTTGAAGAAAACTGCTGTGCCAACTTTGAACATGATTAGAAATGGTAGGTGTTCTTAAATTTTATATGCATCATAATGTTCAACAACATGCACAAGGATGCAATTTAAATAAAATTCAATACAATGTGTATTTTTACAATATTGTGTAATATGTGTTTGTTATTTTGTAACGAGACAGACATCTTCTTATTATAGATGAGGCCTGTGCTAGTGATGTTCCCATGTCGGAACTTGTTCCGCAGGAAAGTACAACTGCCATTTCTCCTTTGAAGACTGTTCCATCAACTTCTAGTTATGTGACTGTGACCCCAAAACAACATTTACAAGGTACATATTTGGGTAATTTTATTCAGTTACAATAATGATGGATTGTCAATTTAACTTGAGGACAAATAATTGTAATTGTTTAACATTAATTGATACCAATGAATTGGCTATATAAAGTGTGTGCAAAAGTCCGGCAATGACTGTTTATTTTTTAAAGGGTATTTTTTTGAAAATTATTTCAAATAACAACAAAAGTTGCTTAGTTGCTTTTCTATGACCTGAACACTAAACCATATCCCACCCCTCACCCCCTGCGAGGGATGGAGGTAATTTTCTAATTTTAAATAGCAACCCAAGAAATGAGGCCCATTTCTTAAGTATCGGGGTGTTCCCAGAGAAAAGATCTTTATTTAGTCTTCAGAAATAATAATTCGGTACTGGTTTTGTATCAAGGTAATAGAAAACTTCAAACTGAGCAACTTTTGTCTCAAATATTTTTCAAAAAGTATACCCTTTAAGAAATTAGTAGCCGATACCAGACTTTGCCACACCTGATATATGTTCTTATTGACGGTAGGCGATTTATTTTTAGTACTAAGCTATTATCATTACGCAAGGTATCCGAGATATCGGTTTATTGCTTGTAGTCCCATCTAACACAATTCCTAATTATTCTATTCCAATCTAACGTCCAAATAAATTTGTCACTTGCACTCAATTCTGATGTTTCAAAAACTACTAAAAACTAAATGTTCTCTGCAAACAATAATAAATGTCAGTTATAGGCCACGTTTTCTGGAATCAACTCGTTGGTTCGTTTCATTTTTCTCTGATACACAGTTTACAAACGACTCCTACCATCTGAATTCTTGTAACTTTGGGAACTAATTTCAATTTTATTTTTATGTTACGTGATTTTTTCAGATGCTGCTCAGCAAACTCCATCTAGTTTAACAGCCAACACAGCAAAGAAGAAATCTTTGAAATTGCAAATCAGAAATTTGCAGAAAGAATTAGATAATAAAACTGAAAGCAGTGACTCTCCAATGAGTATGGTGGAATTTATGGCTGCATATGAAGAGAAACTTTCACCGTCGATGGTAATGTTTGTGAAAGTTCATATAGAACATCTACAAAAAAAGCCGCATGGACTACGATACTCAGATGAGTTTAAACAGTTTGCACTAATATATTTTTTGAGTCCAAATTCTTATAATTTTTTTAAAGAACCGTTGTGCTTACCATCAAAAAGTGCTCTTCATAGAATTTCAAATAATTGGCATATTACCGCTGGTCTCAATCCATTCGTTTTTGATGTTATTAAGACAAAAGCTTTTACGTTGCAAGATGCTGATAAAAATTGTATTATTTGCATTGATGAAATGTCATTGAAAAAACATTTATATTATAATCGAAGCCAAGATAGAATTGTCGATTTCCATGAAACCTTACAAGAAAGAAAATTTGCCCACACCAAAAATTTACTTGTTATAATGGCTAGAGGAATATTTTCCAACTGGAAACAACCTATAGGTTATTTTTTACTCAATACTTGCACCAAAGAGGAATTGTTAATGATAATTCTTGAATCAGTTAGAAAACTGACATCAGTAGGTTTCAGTATCAATGCTCTTATTTCAGATCAAGGATCTAATTTTGTTCAGTTTACAAATGTCATGAATGTTTCTCGAGAACGGCCATACTTCTTTGTCGATGATATACAAATATTTCACATATTTCATATTGATGTGCATCTCTTAAAGTCAACAAGGAATAACTTTTTTTCATATACTTTGAAAACTCCAGATGGAGAAACCTCTAAATTTAATTTGGATGAGGTATTCAAGGATCAGAAACAAAAACCATTGGCACTAAGACTATGTCCTAAATTGAGGGAAGATCATATCAATCCAAGTCAATTCAAAAAAATGAAAGTAAAGTTGGCTGCACAAGTATTCAGCTCAACTGTTGCTGCTGCACTGAATACATACATGGAGTTTTCTAAATTGCCATCAGCAGCTCAAGCAACAGTTACTTTCATTTCTAAAATGGACAAATTATTTGACATATTAAATTCCTCAAAAGTTACAGGAAGTAAAGATTTTAATAGACCTTTCATTGGTACACAACGTCAAGTTGACTTTTTAAATGAAATGTGTCAGTATTTTTCTGAGATGAAGGTATTCAAAGAAGGCAGAGATATAACAAACATCATGAAGTTTTTGAATGGTTGGCAAATAAGTATCAACGCGATTTTGGGACTTTGGGAAAAGCTTAATTCTCAAGGGTTATCTACATTGTATACTAGGCGTTTAAATCAAGATTGCCTGGAGAACTTTTTTGGTAGTATCCGACAACAAGGGGGGAATTGTCTTAACCCAACTCCTATACAGGCTGAGAGAGCCTTCAAAAAATTATTCTGTTTGAATTATTTTCAACACTCTGATGGTGCAAATTGTATTGAAGCCTATAGTCCAAGGCAACAAGGGTATATGTTCCTCTTTGTCAATAGGGACATGTGATTCCCATAACCTTGATATTCCTCAATCTAATGCCATATCATATGTATGCGGGTACCTTTTGCGAAAGTGTTTTGAACAGCATTCTTGTGATGTGTGCTTACGATATTCCCATAAGCAAGAACTTCAAGATGAAGATATATTCACATACTTCAAAGCATATACAACATCTGGTGGTGACCAATTTGGGAAACTTTTTTCACCCCCAGAAGAGTTTCTGGCGTATGTTGAGAAACTAGAGAGGAGTTTTTGTGAATTATTTCCTAAATATGCCATTAAAGATAATGTTGGCAGTGAAATAAAAGCCGAACTAGCAAGAATTGAATATTCTCATCCTTGTGCTGATTTTAAATATGAATATTTACTCTCTCTGTACACAAGGTTTAGGATCTATGCCTCATTGAAATTTTTAAATCAAGACATGGTGGCTAATAAAGCACAAAAGAATTATAAACTCTGTAATGTACAGCATTTATGAATGAATTTCATATTAGCTTAAGTTGTGGAGTGAATTCTTAATTGATAAATCTTAGTGTTGCTTTAGAATCCAGTGCCTTAATTTTAGCTGTGTGATTTTTGTCATAGATGCTTACACTTTGTGTATTATAACTTCTTTTTGTTAACCTCTAACTACAGACCTCACAACTCATATAAGCATGCCTCATACACTTTGTTGGGAAGATTAGACTTCTTGATCTGCTCATTTATGTTTATTTAGTCTTCTAATTCTGATTGTTTTTTTAATATGTAGATGTAGCTTATACATGTTCTGTAATGTTTAACTATTTCATGTACTTATTTAAATCGGCAAACAAACAACAAAACAAACTGAACTCAACTACGCTCACGACAAAAGAGAATATAAAACAAAATCTCAATGTGCAACTTCATGTTCAGTGTTCATTAAATGTGAAGTTTCGGTATAGGAGTTTATATTTAACTATGCATAACGCATGCCTATCGCTCTGGAAATGGAGACTGAATAAAAATCATCTTACAAAATCTTCTTTTTTCACTTTTTTATTCTGGCTGCTAGTGATTCTTATTCAGTTCTCATAATAAGCTCAGTTCTATCGGAATCTTCCAGTTCTTCTGTTAAAAGTTACAGAAAAACTAATCGATAACTTACTATGTGTAGTATATTAGAAAATGTTATATTGAAGATCAAAAACTGTTAATTATGATAGTTGTCAAGAGTGTTTTGAAAAAAAATTATAATTGTATTCCTCATTTCAATAACCCAGGTTAAATCTTTTATTTGTTTCGGTTATAACTTTAGTCATTTTCGTTTGACCAATTCTGAATTAATTAATTCATAATATGTAGATGATTTATAGTTCATTTTGTAAAGAAGAATTATATTTTGATATTATGTCTCTGATATTGTCCATTGATAACTTTGAATGCAATTGAAGAAACTTGACAAAGAAGATTCAGACAATTTCTTGTTTATGGACTGCACTAATATTTTACACAAAATTTCTATCCTCATTGTGCGTCAGAAACTTTTTTTTCTGCTGTGATATTTTTTACAGAAACTATGATTGATTTTGTGATTTATTATGAAGTCTCACACGGAAAATGTATATGACTTAGCTCTTACAACTGAAATGATTTCCATCACTGTTTATGTTTTGATGACAGTAATTTCTGAAATATGTAGTCCAGCAGATTTAAGATGATAATTTTCATTAGACTAGTTATGTAAAATATCGATAATAATAAATAATAAATTAGATTTGTTACACTTTTTTCCATCCCTAAACGTATGATAATGTTGTGGTAATGTTTACGTATTTATCGTTCAAGCATGTATATGTTTATGTTTCTTTATATTAGAACTTCCATTTATTTTACAATATAATTGTTTCCTGTAATGACTTGATTATTGTTCTGTTATTTCCATAAATAAACATGTATTACATGAAGAAAAGTTCCACTTATTTTATCACACTTGTAATATTATGTTCTTGGACATATATCTGTTCTTCTGCAACTGAGAGGAATTGGAATAATCATCTTAATTATTATATATAAATGAGAGATTTACACTAATTTATTGAACACAGTAGACTGCAATTTCGAGTTTTCAAATTGTGTAATTATTCAAACCATTTATTGGAAGAAAATCATTCATTCGATCCTGATTTCAAGATATTACATACTGCGAGAAAAGGTCTACAATTAAACTATTTAGAAGCTTTAGAAATTAACCGTTATAAATACACAGATCAGATTCTAAACTCTCAGTTAGACATCAACCCAAGCCTTCTTTTGGAACCTATTCAGAAATTGCCGACAATGAAATACTAGGTCATTCTGACGAGAATTCCTTTACTTTCACTAGTTTTATTGCCTTCGTTTTTTAAATAGATCTATAGATGTGTGTATATACCCTTTCTGGTCGCACTACATTTCACAAATCTTGTATTTGAAAAAGAGTGAACAACTCGAAACTGCAGTCTACTGTGTTCAATAAATTTGTGTAAATCTCTCATTTATGTATAATAATTGATCATGGATTTACAGCAAGTATCGGCCTCAACGATTTCATAATCATCTGTTATGACAGGCTTGTATAATTTTCTCATTCAACCTCAATATATTCTATATGCCTTCTTGATAAGCACTAACGCTAACAGTCAGGCAAAATCGAGGAGCAACAATATTAACACATCACATGGTCGAAAGTACTTTCTCTTGCTATGAATGATTTTAGACTATGAAACAGGAATAACCATTTTGTACAATATTCAACCAAGATGATATTGATAGAAGAATCATGATCACTGCAAATTTAATTTGAAACCAACAATAGCTGTAGTTTCGTCAAAATTATTGGCTTCATCAGATACAGTATTAAATTCAAAATAGGTGAAATTGCAGGAATCTCTTGTAATTTTTGTTTCTGTTTTTGTATATTCATTCTTTTTTCTCTCAGTGCTACCGGAAACCAATAATATATTCATTGTGATTCAAAATCTTTTCTGCAAGGGCAACTCAAAAACCATCTAATATCAAAAACAACTTTTAATTACACACGTCATTAATTACTGGAATACGGTCCTGGTACCAGAGAGCAAGCACAATGTGCAAATTCATCCCTGCAAGAATTCAAATATTAGCGCTCGAAAGTGGGCGTGGCGTATGCGCTTGGTGGGTATAAAAGCTATGCGCGAGAGGAAATATATTTCAAAAGATCAAAGTGCCGACAGCGAGTGAAACATCTGATTTGTATTTAATCTGTGGTCATACTACAAGCATATGAAGGTTTTTAATTTAGTGAATGTTTAAAGTCACATTCTGATCAAAAGTTAAGCTACCTACTGACCTAATATTAGTAATGAAAATTGAACAATACATTATGAAATGTCAAATAAAAGCATATCATGGTAAACATGCAAATGTAATGTTAGATTTGTTCTGAATCAAATTATATTGATCCGTAAAGGAAATATTTGGGTTCCAGGTAAAATTGAGTGTAGAACCAAATATCCATTGTAAAAGATTGTATCTTTGAATATGCCTGGTTTTGGTTATTTAGATAATGATGGTAAAGATTATCTATCAACTAATAGAGACCAAAGTAAAGCTAATAATACTGTTATAGAAAGACAATGCACTAGAATTGGTTGTTTAGCCGATAGACCTACCTATTTAAAGGATTTTGAGTTATATTAGTTGTGAATATGTAGGTACATACTTAAGAAGGGAGATGTGTGTGTAAACCAGAGTTGGCTTATGCAAGAAAGTGTAAATGGGGATTGAGATTATTATTACACTAACGTTAATAAGTAAAGCAAATGACTACAGCTAACTGTGTTTTTATTCAATAAATTCATAAACTAAAGCCTTCTTAATAAATATAAAACATAAACAACAATATTGGGTCACATAAGTTCGAATTGTTGTCTTATTTCAGGCTGAAATATGACTACAAACCATGCGAATAAGTTTGCCGTAATGGCATCAATTCAACTTAAATAGCTATCGAGATACCCTGTAAATATGTATATTGAAAATTGGGCACTATATATAGTATTTCGAACCGCAGCTAATCAGCTTTTACTAAAAGGGATATCAAACTACCCTAGCAGCACCGAATATACATACTATATTTCAGAGATGTTATCCTAATATTAGATGTCATTTAAATATTGCAACCTATAATTGATATATCCTAAATATAATAAAACTAGATATAACGGATGTTTAAAGAATATCTACTTGGAATATATTTAATATATTATAAAGTGTTAATTATATTGTAAGATATATAGCCTGTCCGGTAGAACTGAACGGGTATCGGATTAACAAGGAGGATTGTCAATATATGGTTCTATTGTGCTTGAAACCGCCTTAATGCTTTGCTGTCTCGTACTTATTGTACGTGACAAAGAAAGATGGATATATTATGAATAATGCCTCTATTTCTGCCGAACAAAAGCGTTTGCAACTTTCACACATAATGACAAGGCAATAAGAATCAGATGCAGGTAGAATAGAAATTCAATAGGTATAATAAAATGCCAGTGGTTCTCAACACTGCTTTAACATTATATAATTTGTGAAGAAATGCAACTTTTGTATAATAAAAATAATAATCGATTACTAATTACCTATAAGTAATTTCAATTGACACCATTTTTTTTTAAAGCACAGATTTTCCCCACCGTCGAAAGCGAAAGTTTTAACGCGTTTGCTGTTCTTTGTTGAACAGAAAATGTAGATAATAGTGGACCACCATTTTCTTTTTCTTCTTTAAAATAATCGACTGTATTTAAAACTAATTCGCGAATTTCTTTACTCAACTTTTTCGGCATTATATTAATGGTTAGTTTATATAAACGCTTACTCAAAGAATAATGATAATATAGATATTGCAGTTGTTTTATTTATACCTATATGTACCTACTAAATGGTATAATAATCTATTATTAATTACTTATTGTTACAGTATTGCATATTTATTTGGATTCTTTTGTAATTGGAGTACACTAAAACGTCATTACCATACTTAGGTATACAATGAACTTTCTAAATGTAAATTGAAATACCTATACTTAATCGAATATTCATTATTATGAATGGCTTTTATAAATGTTTATTATAAAAACTTGCATTCTTCCATAAATTTTAAATGTAATGTTAAAGCAGTGTTGAGAACCATTGGCATTTTATTATACCTATTGAATTTCTATTCTACCTGCATCTGATTCTTATTGCCTTGTCATTATGTGTGAAAGTTGCAAACGCTTTTGTTCGGCAGAAATAGAGGCATTATTCATAATATATCCATCTTTCTTTGTCACGTACAATAAGTACGAGACAGCAAAGCATTAAGGCGGTTTCAAGCACAATAGAACCATATATTGACAATCCTCCTTGTTAATCCGATACCCGTTCAGTTCTACCGGACAGGCTTTATTCGAGATTATGTGTATATTACAAAAAGATGTAAACCCAATATTTCTTTTTGAGATAATGTGGATATTTTCCGAATATTATTAAAGCAGATGTAACAGATGTTTGAATGATATCTCCGTATAAGATATTTAATATATTATAAAGTTTTATTATTTTGTAAGATATATCCGAGATTGTGTGTTTATTACAAAAAGACATACAACCATTATTTCTTTTTAAGATACAGTGGATGTTTGCCAAATATTTGTTAATGTCTTATTGTAATATAATGTTTCAAATCTTCCATAGTGGTTTTATGTACATTTTCCAACAAATATTTGCATACAAGATTTGAAAATTATATGAAAATATTGAAATTGGAATATTGACACAAAAGACGAATCTAAATACAATTAAGAAATCAAATTAACAAGCTTTAACTATGTACTGATTTCCATTTCATTGTTACCGTTGCTTTGCACCAAAACCTCGTAAAGTTTCTATAAACTGAACTACTTGTAATAAAAATTACAGGTATAGGTATATTTCTAACTAAAGTAAGAATAAGTTCTCTCTGGCAGACCGCGAGAAATTTTATAAACCGAGTCTAAAGACGATAGTTTTATAGTTTTTCTAGGTCTGCTTTGGTACCGAACTTTCAATGCAATTTAGCATTCTACTAGAAAAAATAGTTTAAATACAAGTTGTAGATATAGAGTAATTTACAACGTTTGTTTAATAAACTTTTTTTATAATTAATATTCTTGAAGATATTGTTAAAACAAGAAATCTCGGCAATTAACCATTACTTAAAAAAACTGTTTATACAAAAGATGTGTATAGTGATTATTTGAAATAACCTATATTTTTAAAAAATTGTGTAAATATTTATGAAGAAATTCTAAAAAAACTTGAAGTGTCCCTATATAAAGTGCCCTTTCGGCTATCCGAATTATACCCAAAATTTAATATAATTACTGCATATATAAAAAAACCCTTAAATACCAATGGTTTATCAAAATCGGCCGAGCCGTTCTTGAGATATCGTTTTTGCATATTATACGGATGGCCTAGGACAGAAAATTTTTCTCGCTTAATTATAATCTACTAACTGTAATTCGTCGAGAAAAGTGAAAAATAGAGTGAAAAATACGGTGTTAAAATTTACTGTGTTAAAATTTTCGGTTTTGAAATCGTCGCATGACATCCGCATATTTTATAAGATGTGGAGTAAGTTCTATTTCATTTTTCCGTTAACGGAAAAGATCTCAAATTTTATATAATATACGTATAGATTAATTTCCGTTGTTATGTTGAAGTGTCTAATTAAAAATTTTGAAGAAAACAAGTAATACACGTTTAATCTTCTACGTTTCCTAATTATGTGATTATATTAACAATGCATTTATTTTATAAATCCGTATTCACAACGTAGTTTTTGACTCTGATAGCAAGAATTTTGTAATGAGAAATATAACGTTGAAATACTATTATTCCAGGAAAAGGAATATTTTACTACCTTTTTAATTCTACCTGCTTGTCGCCTGTCGGTGCTTGTTGTGTTTCTTACCCCCCTGTTGTAATGTGTCTTTTGGATCTGTTATTTAGATATAATTATGATTAAAACATCGTTAATATTATAATTTGATTAAATTTTAATAAATATTTTCCGACACAACAACAAACGGTTTACACAATTAAATGTTTTGGTACATATAATACGTCATGTGTGCTAAATGTTTTACATTATTATAACTTGGACTTTATTTCTTTCATCTTTCTCTATTTCTCTGTAGATATTATTTTGGTACAATATTGAAAAATCCTCGGGGGTAATTTAAATGTGTACAAATAACAACCACTTAAAAATTTAAATTTGGTTTAAGGATTATTTGTTTCAAAACGGCTATAAGATGTACATGTAAAATTTAAAAATTCAATTTGATAAAGAAGTATATGAAAAGACGGGTTCTAAACCAGCTTAGGGAAACAGATGAAAGGATTACTGCATTGGGTGAAAGTGAACTTTCAAGAATACGTCGGCTCTCTATGGATGTTTATGATGTATGCTTAATTGTCTTTTAAGAAACAAAAGCCGTAAAAATCACAATGAAAACTTTGTATACCCTATAACGTTTCTGTATGTATTTTTCTCCCTTAAATTTAAAGCTTATTATCAAAGCTTGTCCTTGGTTTACCTGCTTTTTAGAAATATGGCGTCGTAAAAACTGCACCGTAATCCTAAAATGAGAATTATCGGTATATTTGGAAAGTAATCGTTGTATTAGTCATTTGCTTTTCAACAGTTGCACTGCAAACGTTTTTTTTTATATTTGTCGGTCAATTTTTTAAGTGCGGTTAAAAACAATTTTACTGGACAAGGTAAGTGTTTTTTTATACTTTTATAAATCCTTATATTTGTATTTCTAAACATGTCTGCCAAATATAGAAAAGCAAAAAGCCGCTTTATAGAGAAAGTTATTAAGCAACATCAAGCATTTTACCCAAATTTAACTTTTAGTAATGATAGTAACAATGCAGTAGATATTCAGATAAGTTCCACTTCAAATTCTGTTGATCCCGTAATTACAGAACCTATCCAATCAGTTGTAAATGTTCGCTACAATTGCTTACTTGATCATTCTACGGCTATCATCCCATATAATACAACTTTAAATAATTTACCGGAAACTCCTGTAAATGATAGTACAGAAACAAAATTAAAAAAATTATTAACTAATTTTGCATTTGATACTTCAGCCACCCATAACCAAGTGAATTATCTTTTAAAAGGTCTACAACCTTTTATTCCCAATTGCAATCTTCCTTTAGATAGCAGATCTTGATCTTGATTATGTTGCAGATTCAGCTGTTGTACCTTGTTGGTGGAGAAACGCCGCACAAGTCTATTTATTTACAAATGGGAAAATTATTGACACCATATGTTGCAGTCAACTACTCCGGCGTAAGAAAAAAAAAGAAATTACCTTTTTGTAGCCTCATACTGTTTAGTGTCGTTGTAGGTAAGTTTATTATATACCTCTAAATTAAATGATATTATTTGTATTAAATTGATGAAAATATTAATCTATTATATATATATATATATATATATATATATATATATATAATATATATATATATATATATATATATATATATATATATATATATATATATATATATATATATATATATATATATATATATATATATATATATATATATAATATATACATTAAATAAAACATCCATTATCGGAAAATCCGAAAAATCAAACTTAAAACAGGTTTTTGGAATAAAGTTTTAATCAATGCATTTTTCAGAGGCTACCAGATGACGACACACAACAGCTACTGATGAGGGATAAGGAAGTCAGTTGCCCTTTATTTAGCCACCTCAAGGATCGATTAATTCGAAAAGAAAAACAATTTATTATTATATATATATATATATATATATATATATATATATATATATATATATATATATATATATATATATATATATATAGAGTGAATTGTGTAGAATTTAAATGCGGACTACGTGCACCAACCTGAACATTTTTATTTGTTGTGAAATTTGAATGTACCTATAACTACATTTATTGCCATAAAATTTCAGATAAAATTAATTTAACAATATGCATTAAAACCACAAAATTCGCAAAATATAAAATGCTATGGACGTCCAGTGTTTTAATTTTTAGGAATTTGTGATTTTATTGGATTAACGATTTTATAGTTTACGGTTAGGTACGCATTTACAGTTTTTTATTTTCGAGAATTATAGTGTTTCAATAATTCATGTTGTAGGTACATTCGAATAACCAGCAAGGTTTTTATTATAAACGATTTTTTTATAAATTTTTAATAAACTTTTGTTTCTAATGAATGACTTATTATTTGTAAGACATAAATTATACCACTATATATATATATATATATATATATATATATATATATATATTACCTATATTTAGCATATATAAGTATGGAAGATACACACTAGTACTGTATGCATTATTCATCGGACATTAATTGCAAATATATCGTTGATATATATTGCAAATGTTTATAAAATATATTCAGAAAATATTTCCAAAATATGATTTTTTGATGTAGACTGAAGATATTTGAGAGATATCGCAGATATATTTGTAAGGTATATTTAGGAGATATATGTAAATAATATTTGGAATTGATGGGTTTTGTAGGTACTATATATATCTTTTGCAAATACATGATGTACATTTGTCAGATAGGTTCAGGATATGTACATGAATAACATCTACATAAGATAGTCTACAAATATACTATTGAGATATCTATAAATAAATGGCCAATATTGAAAAGCGTGACATTTGTATATTTAGCTAACATTATCAGCAAATGTATGTGGTATATTATGTGCTGCTAGGGTAAGTACAAAACTTTTCCTGAAGCACCAGAAACTCAACTAAAAATATCCTATCTTCATTTAACAAATTGTTCTTATAGATGCTTCCTGTAATATCTTGAAGCCTGGACCAAAAGGTATCATTCAGGCTGAAATAGGGCTACACACCATGCGAATAAGTTTGCTGTAATGGTGGATTTCTTATTCCCCACGTACGTGGTGATACACCGATAGTCACATCTTAAGCATGGTGTTTGATGGGACAATACAACCTGCTTTTTTAACGAAGTGGTTCAAGCCAGCCTGAAGAATCGTTCATATAATGTCGAGGTAAAATTTAAGAAGTGTAACATTTTGTAGCAAACCTAGCACTTTCTTCCACTTGTTTCCAGTTACTTTGTGCTTTGGGAATCTAACTAATTTGCACGTTTCCCTCCGATTGTAATGTTTACAATCAGGAGGTCAGCACATAACCATGTTGAATACTAAAATAATTCATTTTAATGCAATTTTATTAAAAAACTCCCGTTAGATTCAGCTGGTTTGGAATCAGAACCTGACCTGCGCAATCGCGACGTCACGGCTAATCCTGCTTATTTGATTCGTTTTCATTTTTCAGTTCAAATTCGTTGACGGTTAATTTGTTTACGTAACTTGACCTAAAATTATAATTTGATTGAGAAGTTAGTTTGTGTGTAAAGAACATTGTTTTTGTCATACGTGTGTTTGGGTGCAAATTATTTAAAAATGGATGCTGGTACAACTTGTAAAATTTGTTCTAAGAACTTTAGTAAAAAATATAATCTACGGGCGCATATCAAAAAATTTCATCCAGGTAGAGGATCATATTATTGCTAAATCATTTAAGAAATTATTGAGATGAACAACTGTTTTAGGTAAATTTGAAGAGCTGGCACCACTTAAAACATTTAAAGTTTCTGCGATATGCAATGAATTAAATAAAACTTTCGTCAAACATTCAAACCTTACGCAGCATGTGAGGAAATATCATAAAGGTAATAGTACATTGCAAACGAAGGTAAGAAATTACTATTTTGCAGACCAATCACGTTTATAGACCGAGCCGGTCTGTAATGTGAGGTCTGCATAGTATTTTCTTCCGAGGTTTGAATAGTATTTTTCTCCTGGCCGGTCTCACTATGGTATAATTATACATAGGTATATTAGAAATTAAAAACAAATACTTCAGAGTAAATAGGTCTTGTGTCTCGAAGGAATAATTTTTGTTTAATCGAGTTACTATTTAATACAAACTAGCCGTGGGCTTCATGGTCAGTGTCTATGCGTATTTCGTATTTTTATTTCACAATAATGTCAAATACTTTCTGTTATTTTTAGATGTAAAATTTTTTATTTGAACTATTCGTTTACTTCATTGTTTTAAATTAAGAAGATTCTTCAAGGGCTGTTTTTGATTATACGAGTGTTTGTTTCACTTTAATTTACTTCTCGTGTACATGCTATTTAAAAACAATAAAATTAGTTATTAAATATAGCTACAGTTAATTCTTTAATACAATCTTACCTTCCGTAAATTTATCTGGAAGTCCATACAATCTCATGCTTGATACGAAAACTAAATGTAGCTCAGAATTGTCATTTGTTAGTTTTCACATTGTTGGTACAATTGTCAGTTAACATAAGAAAAATATCAATTCCATACACACCTAGGTGTGAGTAACGCCTACTTTTCTAACCGGCCGGGAGAAAAAGTATGTATGTCCCCATTGTTTTCAAAAATTGAAGCGTTTTTCCGTCTTTATTTTACATGTGATATATGTCAAAAACATTTTACGCATTTGAGACATTTAAAGTATCACAAGAAATCGAGTCATGGAGAAAACAATTCGAGTGGGCGGGAATGTATCTTATGTAAAAATGTGAAACAGAGCTTGCAAAATCTGATTTGTTTGAACATTTTAAGATTAGACATGATGTAAATATTATTACAGAAGAACTGCATTTTAGTACCTTAGAAGAATTTAAGGCCTGGAAAAAGCAAGAAGAAATAAAGACAAAAGAATTATTTGTAAATACACATGGAACATACAAAAACCAAAAATTCTTTAAGACGAAGTATATTTGTTACAGATCTGGGTTTTATGTTAATAAAGGAAATAACATTCGACATTTAAAAACTCAAGGATCAAAAAAAATTAATGGGTTCTGCCCTGCTGCAATTTCTGTCAAAACAGTTAATGGAAAATTTGAAGTACATTATGTTAGTACTCATATAGGACATAGCAATGCTTTGGGTCATTTAAATTTAAGTGAAACAGAGCGCCAGACACTGGCTGTAAAAATTGCAGCAAAAATTCCTTTCGACATAATTTTAGATGAAGTTCGAGAGTCACTTTCCGGTACTTTAGAGAGATGTCATCTTTTGACAAAAAGAGACCTTTTCAATATTGAGAAAAGTTTAAATCTCAACAGTACAGCACGTAGACATCATAATGATGCAATGAGTGTCGATGCTTGGGTGACAGAAATGGAGAGCACAGGAAGTGTTTTGTTCTATAAGCCCCAAAGTGAAGGTTGCATTGAATACCCATTATTAAAAAATGATGACTCTGCTTTAGTAATCATGAACCAGGGCCAAACGGAAATGTTGAAAAATTATGGGAATGACTGCATATGCATTGATGAAACTCATGGCTTGAATATATATCAGTTCAATCTCACTACGGTTTTAATATTGGATGATATGCGTGAAGGGTTTCCATGTGCTTTCCTCATATCAAATCGATCAGACGAATATATGATGTACATATTTTATGTCTATAAAAATAATATTGGTAGCTCTTTGAAATCAAAAGTTTTTATGACAGATATGGCTCTGGTTTTTTACAATGCTTGGGTCCAAGTAATGGATCCACCCGTACATAGATTGTATTGCACATGGCATATCAATAAAGCATGGCGTAACAATTTAATATGTAAAATTGGTTCTAGAGAAAGACAGGTATGTAAATAGGCATGAATCATGCTGTGGATTATCTTTGTTAAAAATCGAAAAATTAAATACAAGAAACTAACAATTTGACTAAAATTTATTTGTTGAAGATACCTGAAAAATATGAAGATAAATTTACATTACCAGTATATATGTATATTAGGTAATATAATAAGTTTATATGTATTTCTAAAAAAAAATTGATTGTTTTCGGCATAAAAATCAGTGCAAACTCAAAAACCCGAAACAATGAAAATTAAAAATGAACTGATCAAAATTTCAAAACTCATAGTGGATTGTATCTCTTGGGGGCCGTTTTTTTTAATTTTCATAACCTCAAGTTTGCTTTTAACCAGCAAAAACATTATAAGAGTTACATTCATTTATTTATTAGTGATACAGATACTTCTCTCACCATAATTAGTAGTAGAACTCTGTACTAGTAACTACTTTATATGTACTCTTTTCTTTTGTTAGATAATGGTCTACAAACAACTGCGAGCACTACTTGAAGAAAGAGATATTAACGCTTTTTCCTCAATGATGAGGAATTTTGTAACAAATCTAACAAGAGAAAAAGACACTACTGAGTTTGGTCATTACTTCCAAGAACATTATACCAAAAATGTAGATTCATGGGCCTACTGTTATCGAAAAAAAACTGGAATTAACACCAATATGCATATAGAGAACATGCACCGAAACATCAAATATATTTATTTAGATGGGAAAATAAATAAACGCCCGGACCAAGTTATTCGTATTTTAATGAAATTTGTCAAAGATAAATTGTTTAGCAGACTAATACTTTAAATAAGGGTAAAGTATCTGCAAAATTAAAAGAATTAAGAGCACGACACAAAACTAGTACAATATTAGATGTTAATTCGGTAGTAGCTAATGAAACAGGATGGATAGTACCATCTTCATCCACTCAAGAACTGTATCAAATTGAAGAAGGAAAAGCAAACTGTAATTGCAAGTTAGTGTGCACTTACTGTGAAAAGTGCATCCACAGTTATTCATGTTCTTGCCTAGATTCTTCCATCAGATGGAATATGTGTAAGCACATACACCTACTATGTACATTTTTGAAAAATGAAAATGTTATGAGCTCCAACCAACTTTCAGGTAGTTATAGTTTTTAAAAATTTATTAGGCATGGGTAAAGGTGTAATTGTGCATATTTTTTTTTATAACTATGAAGTAATCCACAGTTTTTCTAGATGAACAAACACATTTGACAATTGAGGAAAAAATGGATACCCAAGAAGAACCACCAATTGTTGATGCACTCTCAAAGACAAAATTGAACGGGAATAATGAAAGACTTGTGGCTGAAAAAGAAAAATTTAAACTTGAGGTGTTACAAATTATCGAGGGCCTTGCGTCCTTTGAGGAGTTGGAAATAGCAAAAAAAACAATGGCTCCTCTGTTACCTACCTTAGCAGCTTGTAGAGGCTTTAATTCTAAAGAAAAGTGTAACAAAACAAACCAAGATGTACCACACAACAAGAAGATTACCCAACAAAGACGACTTTTTAAGACAAAGAAAACAGCAACTAGAAAAAAAAATCAGTTCTCAAAGCCAGAGAGTCAAGAAACAAATAATATAGCTTTAAATTTGTTAATATAGAAACTAAATATCCTTTCATGATTGCAGTTTTTTTCTTCAAAAAAGTTAAAAATTATTTATAATATAGGTACTCATACTAGGTATATGCATGGTTTTTGGTTATATTTTGAGCAGCACCTTCAACTCTCATTATAAGAGATATTTAAATGGCTCAAATTTGACACTTTTAATATTTTTCTGATTCGCAAGAATCGATTTAGGAGAATAACAAGTGAAATCGGAAAGTTGGACAACATCAACTTTGTTATTTTAAATGGGACACCCTGTATATTTCCGATTATTTCATTAAATCATCAAACACCTTTCCGACAAATCCACATATGGTACTTTTCGGTCCAGGCTTCAAGATATTACAGGAAGCAGCCTAAGTTTTGTACTTAGTTTGATATCTCTTTTAGCAAAAGCTGATTAGCTGCGGTTCGAAATACAAAAAACTCTGTACTATATATAGTGCCCAATTTTCAATATACATATTTACAGGGTATCTCGATAGATATTTAAGTTGAATTGATGCCATTACGGCAAACTTATTCGCATGGTTTGTAGTCATATTTCAGCCTGAAGTAAGACAACAATTCGAACTTATGTGACCCAATATTGTTGTTTATGTTTTATATTTATTAAAAAGGCTTTAGTTTATGAATTTATTGAATAAAAACACAGTTAGCTTTAGTCATTTGCTTTACTTATTAACGTTAGTGTAATAATAATCTCAATCCCCATTTACACTTTCTTGCATAAGCCAACTCTGGTTTACACACACATCTCCCTTCTTAAGTATGTACCTACATATTCACAACTAATATAACTCAAAATCCTTTAAATAAGTAGGTCTATCGACTAAACAACCAATTCTAGTGCATTGTCTTTCTATAATAGTATTATTAGCTTTACTTTGGTCTCTATTAGTTGTTAGATAATCTTTACAATCATTATCTAAATAACCGAAACCAGGCATATTCAAAGATGGTTTCATGTGATAAGTGTTTGTCTTATAATTCTATTGTTACAATCTTTTACAATGGATATTTGGTTCTACACTCAATTTTACCTGGAACCCAAATATTTCCTTTGCGGATCAACATAATTTGATTCACAACAAATCTAACATTACATTTGCATGTTTACCATATGATATGCTTTTATTTGACATTTCATAATGTATTGTTCAATTTTCATTACTAATATTAGGTCAGTAGCTTAACTTTAGATCAGAATGTGACTTTAAACATTCACTAAGGGCGGATTGTACCAAGAGGCGTTTAAACTTGGCTCTGATAATCCAAGTTTTAATCTTGATCCAGGTTCATTTCATTTGGCGTTGTAGAAACAAGTTACAGCAGAAGTTCTGATGAACTTCTGTTATGCGAATGTTGGCTACACTGAAAATATATACGCATGTTTTTTTCTCATATAAATCCTTTTGTATAAGTCACACATAACCCAAAATTTCAATCACTTTTGTTTACAAGTTATTTAATTTTAATTTATCCATAAACTAATAAACTATCAATATTGCTAAAAGGTAAATAATCTTGCCAAACATAAAAATCAATAATTTTTATTGTGTTTTTAGTTGCATAAGTACTACCAAAATGTCTTCAAGTAAGAAGCGACGAGCTGAAAATTTTACACAAAAAGAAGAGCAGTTATTATTGCGTGTCGTTAAATTAAAAGCGACTGAAATAAAGAGTAAAAAGACAGATGCTAATAATTTAAAAATTAAGTCAGATGCATGGGCGCAAGTAACAACAATGTTCAATTGCCATAATGGCGAGTCACATCGTGACTCAGATACCCTGAGAAACAAATACAACAACATGAAAAAAAGAGCGAAAGCCAAATTTTCCGAAGAAAAAAAATATATGTATGGCACCGGTGGTGGACCTGCAATAAAAAAACCAGATGATGACGTACTGAATGATATCCAAGAAATTGTAGGATCCCAGATAACAGGGATGACATCGAAATATGATGACGATGCAATTGTATGTGAAAATACAGATCCTAATCAACGTACACAAGACAACACTTTAAATGAAAAAGTTGATGTAGTTAAGTGTGTTCCTGCAAATATACATGAAACAGTTTTAAATGATTTGGACAGCGTTGAATTTGTTTTTGAATGTTCAGACCAGAACGATTGGGGTAATTATAATCCTGATATGTTGAAAACTCCAATATCAAAGCACACAAACTACAACCTCTTCTGAAAAACAAAGGAAATCTGAGACTTCTACCACCAAAAAAGCAGATCCTTTAAAAACAAAATTAGGAAAGTGGGCGGACAAAAAAAAGGATCTAGCAGATTTGCAAAGAAAATGTTTTCTAGAAGAGCATAACTTAAAATTGCGACACCTTGCAGAAAAACATGAGCAATACATTGCTCTTCAAGAAAAAGAAAGTGAGCAAAGACTTAAGTTACAAAAGGAAAAACATGACCTAGAAATGAAAATTTTACAACAAAACGGTAATATTGTATAATATTTTTGTATAAAGTGTATATATAATAATTAATAAATGTATGTTAATGATATTTTATAACAATCTTTGAAAATACTCCGTTATTAAGAGGTGTCTTGTAAGGTTATTTATGTTGGCTGCATTCATGGCTTGTTGTATAGGTATGTCAACATTATTTGTTATTGCAATAGCTGCTTCTTCTTCATCATTAACATGTGGAAGTTGATCCCTCATCAAACATGCAATGTTATGTAGAATTGCAGTTGTTATTATAATACGTTCAATTTTACATATGTTTTGTCTAATTCCTAATGACAAAATTGGGAATCTCCTTTTCCATACCCCAAAACAACGTTCAATCGGGTTTCTTGTCCTTATTTGAGCTTCGTTAAATAACTGCTCTGCTGGAGTATGTGGATTCGCAAGTGGAGTAATTAAATACTTTTAATACCATATCCACTATCTCCAACTATCAAGCTATCACCACCAAATTCCTCATTTTCTAATCTTGCTCTCAAACGAGAATTTTTGAAAATATTTGCATCATGAGCAGAACCTTGCCATCGGCATACAACATTTCTGATTATTAATTCTGCATCGCAAAGTGCTTGGACATTAAAAGAAAAGAAACCCTTTCGGTTTCTAAATAATTCAGCGTTTTCACCCCCTGGAGATTGTATTCTGACATGGGTGCAGTCCAAGGCACCTATGCATCTTGGAAATTTACATATATTGTAAAATCTTTGACGTACTTCTAATATTTCGTCAAGATTTGTTGGCATGCTTAAAAATTCGTGATGAAGTTCTGCAATTGCTGTGATAACTTTATCTATGGCTCTGCAACTGGTTGCTTTGTCTATACCACATAATTCCCCAACAACTGAGTGTATAGAACCAGTTGCCAGAAAACGCAGCGTGGCAAAAACCATTTCATCGGCAGAAAGAGCATTGTTCCTAAAAATATTGTTTAGTGAGTTTTTTTCGTTTATATAGGTAATGCTAACCGTGCTGTTGATGGTGATATTGCTGACCTAATTCTATTCACCAGGTATTGGACTACAGGTTTGGATAACCTAAAACGGTTGCGAAATTCATCATTGTCCCATTTTTCATAATGATTTGGCCGATCCCGAAATACTCGTGGCGCTCTTAACTCCTGCTGTAGTACCAATTCCAGGAAATCTTCGTCATCAGTTAACTCTTCTAACATATACAGATTTGCATTATCCATTTTTTAATAAAATGAAATCAAATAATTATTAACCAAAAGCACTCAATCAGACACCTATCATGAGAACCTAAGTTAACTTGGGTAATTTAGTAGTTCAGCTTAAACCAAAATCAACTTTTAGTCAACTAAGGATTAACTTTTATACAAAGAAATTTTCCTATTAAACCAAGTTCAAATATGACTATGAGTTCAACCACTCTGGTACAATCCGCCCTAAATTAAAAACCTTCATATGCTTGTAGTATTACATTCGTTTCATTTACATTTTTACTTAACTTTAATTTGTTAAATATATTGAAAGGTAGTATAACTTCTCAACCCGTATCAAGCTTAAATTCTACATTTACATGTTCAGCACAAATTTTATGTACCACATTCACATTCTCCTTTTGATTCCTACAGTCGAATTAGTATCTTTCGTAATGTTCTTTCTTGGTTTGCTGTATTCTCCAAATGCTTGTTATTCCCACCATTTCCATCCAAGTTAAATTTATTGTACAACTTTAAACCCTCTTCACCCATAAAATTGAAACGGATTGCTGCCTTTATCTGGTTTACAAAACAGTTTTAAAAAAGTTAGGTTAAGTCAATTATTTATTGTTTTCATACCGGAATTTGTCGGTATTAACCATTTTATCTTTGGAATATACCTATCAATATAATAGTAAAAGAATACCTACCTTAAATTGCTATTTCCCAAAGAAAAATATCTTAAAATATGTAGGAAAACCTATGCATTTGAAACGTTTACATTTAGCGCCCTGACCTATCCCAGTGTATTACGTCACACTATTTGCCCCAATACTGAAAGACCGAGAACAACCCGAGAACCATCGACAATGTACAATGCTGATTGGCTCGCAATGTGAAAGCCAAAGTGGCATTCGGTGTCGCTATCCGCTTGTCAACAATACAATCACGATTGTCAGTTGCTTGTCGACGTCGACTGTGAAACGTGTGATCGTGCTTGCAAATGTTTGAGTTCGATTACCGATCAAAAATCAAAAAAGTGAAATAAAATGTCGTGCAAAACAAGAAGTAAATTAGAATGTCCAATATTTGGACCCCCAAAATCTATAAGTGAAAATGTTCTGCCAACATATGAAGATATGAATAGGTATTTTAACTGGGTGGAATATGAACTAAAGCCTGTATCTACAAATCCACAGTAAACAGCAACCGAGGCAGGTAAAGTTGTTGCGAAAAAAATCGCAGAAATTTGGGCTAAAGCTTCGATTCCCACTGTACTTTAATGCACTATTATTAAACGCATAACAAGTTATCGTCTTAAAATAAGGAATTTATTAAAACCCTACAAACAACGAAATAAAGTCGCAAGCTATCAAAAGCAGTTGCAGGATTTTAGAGCGCAATCTAAAGTCCTATTTGATGTGGCTGCGTGTAAATGTCCAGAATTCAATTCGTGTGTCTGTAACAAAGTATTCAAAATTCCTCAAGCAGAACGTTCTTTTTTATTAGACCAGAGATCCGTAAGACAAATGATAATTAGTTCCGTGGATGTAACATCAACAAAAGTGTTACAGAAGCGGCTTGAAAGAAACAAACTCAAAACAATAAGCGAATCAAATCAGAGATTAAGTTTGCCACATGAGAAATATTTAAATAAAGCGATAATAGTAAAAAAATCCCAGTAAGAACCTAGTACTTCTCAACAGATTTCAACCGTGCTTCAAGTAAGTTCACAACTTTTCTATAATTCATTACAACTACCCGTGCTGGCGAGAACACTTGATCGCTATGGTATTTCCGATAGAGCTGGTGCTGCAGTAGCTTCAGCCGTTCTGCAGGACGTTGGCTTTATAAATAAAGAAGACAAAAGTAGTATCATAGATAAGAATAAAATTCGTCGCGCTAGAAGCAACAAACGAGAAGATACAATAGATAAAACACAAGATTCATTATTACGTGGCTTGTTTTTCGATGGACGAAAAGATGAAACGCTGAAGATGAAAGACGGTCGTCGACGAAAAATTTGAGAAGAGCACATTACTCTCATAAAAATGCCAGAGTCGGTATACTTGACGCACGTTTGTCCTGAATCAGGAAGTTCGTTGAATATCATAAAATGTATTTTGAAGTACTTGGATGAATCTCATATTACAACAGACCAGCTGAGAGTAATAGGTTGTGATGGAACAAACGTCAATGTTGGAAAACATTTGGGGATAATTGTAAAATTGGAGAAACATTTAAATAGGCCATTGCAGTGGTTTGTTTGCCAGTTACATGCTAATGAACTGCCTTTGCGACATCTCATAAATTTTCTTGATGGCAGCACAACAGGGCCAAAAGGATTCTGTGGACCTGTAGGACAGGCACTGAAGGGATATGAGAACCGTTCTATAGGTAATTTATTCATTTTAATTTTATCTATTATTGTATTTATTTATTTTTTCATTACAGTTAACTTCAACATAATTCCGTCAAATGTTCCGGTATCGAATGATTCTTTTATGACTGATCTAAGCACAGATCAAAAATATCTTTATGATATGTGTGATGCAATTTCAAAGGGAACTGTAGATGAAAAGCTGTCCAAACGAAGCCCTGGTAAAATTGTGCATTCCCGATGGCTGACAACGGCAAATCGTATACTGCGGCTATATGTTTCAACCGCTGAACCATCAGAAAACTTGGTTATCTTGGTAACCTTTATTTTAAAGGTGTATGCTCTTATGTGGTTTGTAATTAAAACAAAACCATCATGCCTACAAGGAGCCTTTAATGTATGGAAAATGATTACGCTCTTAAGGTATTTACCGAAACACTTGAAGGACGTGATTGATCCAGTGATATTGCTAGGGGACAGCAGAGAGCATATTCGGAAGCTTGCGATGTTTCGAATTTTGAAAGCTCGCTCTAAGATACAGCAAACATTACGACAATTTGAAGTTCCAAATTCGCTGAATATGGACGACGCCCCAAGTTATATGGACTTAATTGATTGGGGTACTCTTGATATTACTGAACCGCCATTAACAATGGGGTTATCGGAAGAAGTTTTAAAAGGTATCGTGAAAAATCCGGACACATCAATGCTGTTCTCCGAAATAAAATCGTATCCATGTCACACGCAAACGGTTGAACGAGCTGTTAAAATTGTGACGGAAGCCTCCGCTACAGTTTGTGGTGGTGACAACAGAAATGGTGTAATACGAGCAAAGTTAGAATCACGTGAAATTATGCCTTCTTTTGGATCAAAGCAAGATTATAAAGTAGATTAAGTTTTATTTGCTCCCAGCGTTTTTACTGACCTATCATTAAGTTTTGTATCTACTACATTATTAGATACTAAAATATTTTTATTTAGCAGTTTACAATATTTAATATTTAATATATGTTTATAATTTGTATAATACAGATTAATACTTTATCTTGTCTAAACAACAGTTTTTTAATCACCAATTTGTTTTAAGAAAAAAATATAACGTTATAATTTTAGAACGCCGTTGTGGCAGTTTACATTGTAAAAATAGGGAAAAAGTTATTAAAGAACTTTTGTTAGTGTTTACTTAATGTAACGTTTAAGAAATTGCAGATTTTGAAAATATGAAATTAATACAATTAAAATTTTAATGCCATTGTGGCAGTTCAAAAAATAAAAATATCAATTTTTTTTCCTAATAAAATACTTTTCTTTTCCCATTTCACAACTTTTTTAAAGATGCAGACATAAGCATTTACAAATTTTCAAATTCTATATACAAATCGGTCCACCCTAGTGTGGAACAACATACGACCTTAAATTAAAATAAATGAAATAATTTTAATAACAATGTTTTTAGGATAATTATGTAACCTCATATAATAAGTTAATTGCGCAAATAGGTAACATTGTAAAAATAAAAATAATAAGCTACGTCAGACGTTTAAAACTTCATGTTAATGGCATCAAGATACTTAACAAAAATTCCAAAATTATATAAAAATGTCGATAATACAGTTTAAGCATTTTTAATCATATTTGTTTAATTTTTACATTTATTTCGCTTTATATTAAGAAACTTTATGAAGAAAAATATGTCTACCAATGCTTAAATTCTGTCTTAGGTCAAGAAATTACATACAACATAATTAATCTATATACTTAAGGTCTATATGCTGATATGGTCGATCTTGGCGAAACCTAAAACGAGCTAATAAGTCTATTTAGCGATTGTGAAAAAAAGTTGGTTGCGTAGTCTTCTACATATGTATATGTAGGTTGGAAGGTAAAAAGGAAAATAAAGAATTGTTTAAAGCAATGCTTTAAAATACGAAATTAGAAGCTTCACCAAATATTTGAAATTTGCTAACAAAAGTACTAACATGTTTGCTGCAAAGGCGGGTAAATGTATAGAAGTTGGTTAGGTGTACTAATTCACATTCAAGGGTTAAACACTATCTTTCCAGTATTAAATATCCTAAATCCTTGTGCAGTACAGATTTTCTTATTCTGCATGCTTTACTCATTATCACAAATTTATTATTGTTTATTGTTAGAAATTCTTTTCATGATAAAAATAATCATATAAAGAATTGTTTACCCTACTGATTAGATAACAGAGTCAACGTTCAAACGAGCTTGCAACGTTGTAATGGCTCAAGATTTACCGTTCGCGTACATAAAGCTGTATATAATGGGATCAACATGGGAGGGAAAATGTTGAAGTTCAGGAAAGTACTAATTGTGAACATATACACAAGTTTCTTATTAAAAACATTGCTGATGTATATTTATGGATATTATTATTTAGGGCATTAACTAATGTGGTATACGCATTCAGAAAGGGTATAGTATTGCGGTTTATGTGTGGAGCAGAATGGTATGGAAAATCAAATGATTCAGGAAAGATACAATGATCTATATATATATATATATATATATATATATATATATATATATATATATATATATATATATATATATATTGAGATGATTGGAAGTAGGCATAATAAAGGGGCTAGAGTTTACTGAGTTTGAATTTCTCTATAGTAGCCAAGGTAGATAGATTTGTGGAAATATACAGTTCGTTGTCAATGAGAAAATAGTTACGAGTGCACACTTATGATTTTGTTGTGATAAAACAGGCTTTGTGGGGTTTGCACAAGGTTGTTATTTTCATAAAAGCATTGAGCTATACCAGTAGCATGTGAGAAAGGTCAACATGATTAATATTAATGGGTACGCTTAGTTTCGTGTAACATATTTATGTAATTTCACATTTTATTCAATGAATTTTAATATTTTGAACACATATCAGATATTGATCACATGGAGTATGATAATTATAATATGTAGAATGTATAGTATTAGGTACAATGCATAAACTATTTGAAATATAAAAGAAAGGGTATGGTACGAACATAGTATATTTGTAATTCAAAGACAAAGTATATAAAACATGCATAAGAAGTGATAGTGACTTAAAAACATAATTAAGTACATGAACAACAATTGTGCAGTGTGATATTTAATATAAAATTGCAAATTCTATACAAAAATTGACAAATTAAACAATGTGAAAATGTGAATTGACAAAATTAAGAACTATGGAGTACAAGTAAACAGTATTGGTGTTAGGGATAGATATAAGAACACATTTTATGAACATTTCAAGTGTTATAGACAGTTATTACACAAATTAAAAGTAAAATTATATTAAGTTAGGTTAAGTATATTTGTAAGAATTTCACAAAATTATAGTTTTTATAGGCTAAGTTTAAAATAAATTATAAAAACACTTAATAGTAGGTTTCCCTCATTTCAACAAGGAATTTAACTATAAATATGTAATATAAACATAAAATTAGAAAAGTTAGGTTAACTACCTAAATTTTAGATGTGAAGGTGGAAGTTTTGTAAAATTTAAATAAAATGGGTTGAAATAAATGTATTCTGATACAGTTTTTATGTGGAATTTAAATATGTAATTAGTTTAGTTGTAAGATTTTTTTGATATTAGTAAATTTAGATTATAAGTTGCCAGAACGAAAATTATCGAAGCAAAATAGGGCTGGTGAGGTGTCTTTTTATGCGGAATTTTGTCCTGATTCCAAATCTGTAATTAAAAATCAAATCCGAATTGTATTAAAAAAGATATAGCATAATTTATGTTTTAGCTAAGTTTACAATTTTGTTTAGACCAATCAGAAGCTAGAACCTTTTGTGTGTAATGTAAAAAAAATTGAAAATTTGGTATCTAGGAGAGATTTATAAAAGGAATTCCTCCTGATTTCTCACTCTCTTGCTTTTTGAAATTTTATTGATTAACAAGTCATAGTGTTAGTGTTATTTGTGTTAACATGTAAGTAACAATTCTCGTAAACATGATCGGATTTGAGACGCGAACGACGTAGAGTTGAGATATCAGAAACAATTGTTTTAACCTATAACTAAAGTTAAAAATAAGGTTACCGATCACAATCAAGATCGTGTGTAAACATCGGGTGATGTGCAATTTTTTTTGTATGTTAATAAATTTCTTCAATTATTTTGGATTCGATGTTTATTTTGTTGATAGTGAGTAACATCATAAAATAAATTTTCACTTCATAACGGAATCTAAAAATAAAGGTGCAAGTGAATACAAAAATCTATATGAAATTAAAATACAAAATTAAATCCGAGAAATTAGTAAATAAATAATACAACATTTTAAAAACACAAATAAAATAAAGTGCTTGCCTAAAGTATTTGAGCATTGTAAGTACATCGTATTTACCACATGAAGAACAGTCAACAGTTATGTGATTTGGATGAAATTATGGAATGTTAAGCAGCATATTTGGGACAGCAAGGCAGTATCACCGATTTATGGAAGGAAGTCTACGTCCAATGTTTAATGTGGACCAACCCGACATGAACATTATTTGGAATTTGCAGCAACACATGTGAGTGTATTTCGCTATCATAACCCTATTGCATTGATTTTTTTTTTGATGTCCTGTATTTATTTTTTCTTAAATAATGTATAAATGTTTGTACGAATTCACGTGTCAATATCTGAAAGGTAAATGATTCAGTGTTGTTACAAAATTAATGTTTACCTCAAAAAAAAATTAAAATTGTGCTCAATAATTTAGATCAATTGCAGACATTTTTGACAGGCTACATTTATTTCAGTATTAAGTACGCAACGCATGTGTATTTTGTGCAGATCTCAACGAAGTTGGTTTCACATTGTAACTGTTTATTATAAAATACAATTTGATCATTTACATGAATATTCCCAGATTTTTATTTTGCCAACAATCAATGTTTAATACAATTGAACCCTATCCCCAAAAGAGATGTTGAGCTAGTTCGGCGCATAATATATTTTTTTATACAGTTATTATTACGATAAGAACCTTATCCCCATTTAGTAAAATTTGAATAATTTAGGATAATAATAATTTTTAATCGCTAACCAGTACAATGTAATTTGCCATTAAAATTTAATTAGACACTACTATATATATATATATATATATATATATATATATATATATATATATATATATATAACAATATATATATATATATATATATATATATATATATATATATATATATATACTACGCTATTCCGAATATCCCCTAATCCGGATGTCCTCGTAGTCCGGATAAAATTAGAAAATAAAGAAATTTACATTATGTACCTCGTAGTCCGGACTAAATATTAACTAAACCGGATTGCATCATTTCGGCGAGATATTGAGAGAATCAGTCTTAAACATGGCACCAAAGAGGGCACACAAAACGTTAACTCTCGCCGAAAAACAAGATATTTTGCAAAAATTGAATAGTGGTGTTAGTGCTAAACAGTTAGCGGAGAAATATGGCATTGGTACATCCACAGTTTCCGACATTAAAAAGAATAAAACAAAAATTATTGGGTAAGTATTATTTTGTCTTCAATAAATAAATAATCAATTAGGCCCTATCCATGACGTCATTGATGGGGGGACAATGACATTGATAAAAAAGTTTGACATCTTAATTTAAAAGGTTCAAGGTTAGAAATCACTCAATATTTGACATATCTAGCAAAAAAGAAGAAGAAAATTGTCATAAAAAATATTTCTAACCTTTTCAATTTTGTTGTCATTGTCCCCCCATCGTGACGTCACGAGCTAGTCCTCTGTGCCTCATTGTTATTATTTGTGAGGCCTTATCTCAGACTAAGCCTTTGTTTATTAATCTAAGGATCTTATCTTTTCAGGTACATTGCTAGTTGCGTTTCGACACCAACGCGAAAAAGAGTTTTGCGGAAACCAGAATATCCAGCAATGAAAAATGACTTATACAAATGGTTTCAGCTACAGCGAGAAAGACATGCGACTATCACAACTGATATTTTGAGAGAAAAGGCTATTCAACTTTATCGTCAACGTTATACAAATGATGACAAATTTATTGCAAGTAGAGGATGGGTACGTAGGTTTAAATGGAGACGTGGCATTCGACAGTTAAAAGTGGTTGGTGAGAAGCTATCTAGTGATTCATCTGCCGTCCAACCATTTCTACGAAAATTCGTCGAAAAAAAAAGAACTAAACTTACTGCCAAGCCAAATATATAACGCAGATGAATCTGCATTATTTTGGAAATTACTACCAGATCGGACAAGGGTGCAAGCCACGGAAACAACTGCTCCAGGACGAAAAACATCGAAGGAAAGGATAACATTTCTTGCTTGTGCAAATGGTGATGGTTCACACAAAACCAAAATGGTGGTCATTGGAAAATCACGAAATCCTAGGGTTTTTAAGAATTGTGGTCTTCTTCCCGTTGAATATTACTCGACAAAAAAAGCCTGGATGATTTCTAGTTTATTCATTAAATGGTTTAAAGAGTCGTTTGTTGTGCAAGTTAAGAAATTTCAAGCAGAACAAAATCTTAATGGACAAGCAATTTTATTAGTCGATAATGCTCCTAGTCACGCATCAGAGACGCAATTAATAAGTGACGACGGCAAAATTATAACCATTTTTCTGCCTCCTAATTGCACCCCACTTATTCAGCCGATGGATCAGAACGCTATAAGATTAACAAAAATGTATTATCGAAAGAGTCTCTTGATCCACGTTCTATCTCTGGAGGAAAATGATATTTCAAAGGCCCTTAAGAATATCAATTTGAAGGACGCCGTATTTTTGCTGGCAAATTCTTGGGATAAATTGTTACCTACAGTAATCGAAAAGTGCTGGAAAAAAATACTTTATTCAAACATTGCAACATCAGAAACTGAAGAAGATTCAGATGACGATATACCCTTATCCATTCTTAAAGAAAGGTGGTTGTTAGGGGATAACGATCAGCAAGAAGTTGAAGAAATTGGAAACATGTTACAGCAAATTAATAACTCCGAACATCCTCCCAATGAATCTGAAATTGCCGATTGGATCGAGGAAGATGAAGACCATTTAACAGTGGATAGTGGCGACGGTTCCTCCGAAGAAAATGAGGTCCCCAGGGATGCATTGAAAATTAAGCATGAAGAGTCTATTGGGAGTTTTTCTACTTGCATTCAATGGGCGGAAGAAAACGGAGTCGATTTAAACAGTTTAACCATTTTAAGAATGTTACGGCAGCGCGCTATGGAAGCTAAACAGGGATACCTGCGCCAAAAGAAAATTTCAGATTTAAATAAATTCTTAGTTTAGTTACATAGTTAGTATGTATTATGATTTCTTAACACTGATATCAAAATCTTATGTGCTACCGTTCTTTTAATTAATTTAACCCATCACATAATAATTGCTATGAACATAATTTAATAATTTTGTATTACGCTTTTGTTTAATCTATTATGGTTTCAGTAGTCCGGATGTCTCGGTAATCCGTTTTACTTTAGTTTTAATTGATCCGGATTAGCGGAGCTTCACTGTATATATATATATATATATATATATATATATATATATATATATATATATATCCATCATTACAGGTAACTATAATAAAAAAAATATTTTAGTACAGATAACAGTTGATAGATGTCGCAGAATTTATGTTTAATTGCTGGTATTACAGTTCATCTTCTAAAGTGTGTGTTTTGTGGTTTACTGCATCGTAAAGCCTGTATTAAGCTTGAATTACATTATACCATTTTCGTCTAGAAACTTTGACAAGTTCCTAAACTAGATGCACTTGTGGAAACTTTGATAATGTAATTCAAAAATACTCCGTCCAAGTTTTCAAACTAGAAGCGAGTTTACAAACTAGAACCGAACCTATTTTCTTTCCAAGTTTGAAAACTAGACTTGCGCACTGACACGAATTTCGGCAATGCCAACCGCCAGTTATTTAAATTGTTGCTTGTTGTGTAGAATGAGCTGTAAAAAGGCAAAGCAGTGGACTTCCGAAATAACAAGAACCATGGTTACACTGTACGAATTGCAGCCAGCTCTATATAAGGTAAGGATTTTAAATGAAATAGTAGCGTAGGTACTTTTAATTTTCTCTCATATAGTACATTATAATTTTAAAAGGCATTGGACGTGATAAAATCAGATTTGGAAACAATGTTTAAAATTACCTTCTCCGCAGACGAAGTTATGAAAAAAATTAATAATTTGAGGACTGTTTTTAGAAGTTCATAAAAACTGTCAGAGAACACTACCAAGTGGTTCGGGTGCCGATGATATTGTTCAACCAAGTTGGTGGTTCTATGAGAATTTAAAGTTTATTCTACCCTTTTGTAAAAAGGATAAAGGGGAATCAAATTTATCACAAAGTAGTATTCACGGTGATGTTCATGATAGTGAAACTCGAGATAATGATAATGACAATATGAATGTTGAAATTGAAGAAATTGTAAGTATTGTTATTTTGATTATACTGTGTTTATTTTGTTTCAGTTTGATAATAGCGATGATGTAGAATTTTACAATGTGGATGATGATGGTGTGCTGTCACCAACAGTTAGCATAACATCATCATCTTCAAAATCGGATCATTTAAACAAAAAAAGGCGTATTGAAGAAACGCCAAAAAGAAAAGGCAACTCGGTAACTGATATTGTATCTGTTACGTTAGTTATATATTTTTGTATAAAAGCTTTTAGTATTATTAATGGGTGCGTTCACCAGAACCAACTGTTTGCAAACCGTTTGCGCTTTTTACGTCAACACGTTTACTGAACGGTTTGCTAATTGTCAAACTGTTTGCAAGCGGTCGCCATTTTTTTAATCGTAATTTAAACTCGCTGAAAATCACAAACATGTTTACCGAGAATGCGCATTTGTCTTAAGCGCGCGAAATTGGCTTACAAAATCCGATTTTTAAAGTACAAGTCATTGAACTGTAGTGAAGGCATAGCGAGTTTATACTTTTCTAGTTTTTACGATTATTCTGTGTTGTATTTAGGGTGTGTTTTTACTTAGAGCAGTTCATTGAGGTCAACAAAATGTCTAATTTTCTACATTTCAAAGATTTCATGAGAGATCAGTCAAATAATCTAATTGAGAATGAAGATGGGAGTATACAATGCATATTTATTGGATCATTGGGTAAATATTTGTTAAATATAAATTATACTTACTTATAATTATAAAAAGAAAAAAAAACAAAACGATTTTAGATGTTTAACACCTAAGGATAATAATTATAAAGGAAACATTTCATTCTTGTAGGTGAAGAACAACTAGTTAATGTCGCAAGGAACGATTTGATTGAGAGCAACCTACTTAGCCAGCAGATCCCTGATGATGATGCCATTTCAAATGCAGGTCCCACTACAAGAAGTGGTGTTGACGACAGCAGGAGTACGGCTATAGATGGAACTGTGAAAGGTTGTATGGACATATGTGTTAATGTGTATCCATAATCTGCTTTTTAGATTCAAAGAGGAGTCTAATGTGGAACGATTCGACTACCAAGTTGTTGCTTGCTGAGTATTCTAAAAGAAAATTTGATTTTCGTGATCCAAAAAAAAAAAGAATATTTGGTGTGAAATTCAAGAAGTTTTTGAAGGAAAAGGATACAATGTATTGCTTGACGATTTAGATAGGAAATTCAGGAACATGAAACACCATTACAAAAATATTATAGACAATAAAAAAAACCGGGCGTGGAAGGATGCATTGGGGCCACTTTAATTCAATGCAAGAAATATTTGTTGGCGATGAAACTATTAATGCACCCCCGACAATTACATCATCAATTACAACTACCAGAGCTAAACATATTGAATTGTCCAACGATGCAAATCCAATTCCAGAAGCTGTGGAAAAAGTTGAAGAAGAAACTCCTTCAACAGCAATGCCAACACCAAGAAAGCGTGATATTTCTGGTAAAGGGAAAGGCGCAAAGGCCTTATATTTACAACGAAAGAGCATTATAGAAATGGAAAAGGAGCGAATTGCAATTTTGGCTAAAATTGCAAAGCAGTTGGAAGCCAGCAATGAAATTCAACAACAAAGAAACCTCATATTAGACAAGTACATTAATATGGACAAAAAATAGTTTGTAGTGATTAATGTACAAATATTTTTATTTTCATACTTAACTATTATTATATTAAGATTAGGATAATATATATTGACATTTTATATATACATTATATTACATTTTTAGGTACTACATATTTAGTTTACTAATGTGGCAATATTTCGGCGCTTATTTTCTGCAGCTCCCTGTCCTTCATCTTCATAATTTTCCACAATTTCGTCTTCCATTTGCAGTTCTAAATTAAGACACAGCGGATTTTCTTCCAACATAATGAAATTGTGTAAAACACAAGCAGCCGTCACAATTTTTTTGCCATTTCAGGTCCAGCAACATCTAAATATTTTAATCTTCGAAATCTTTGTTTAAAAAAACCGAATACTCTTTCAATCACGGGCCGAATGCTACACAATTTTGTATTAAAATTAGATTGTGTAGCAGTCAAATGTCCATTGTCTGTGTACGGCTTCATAATGTTGATTAATAATGGATATGCTGAATCCTCAATTATATGTTGATGAGGAGGCAGCAGATTTTCAGTAAGTTCTTCATACAATGAACTCAACCGAAACACACGAGCATCGTGCATTCTTCCAGGTCGGCCTACATCTATGTGGATGAATCTTGCTCTTGCATCACTCACCCCTACACATGTATAAAATAAAGAAAGTATATCAGCAACTTCATAATGCGTACTTTGCAACACTATGGAATGATATCCATTTCTGTTGTAATAATCGTGGCTGTTACCCTCAGGTTGTTTGATTGGTATGTGACAACCATCTATTGCCCCCACTACACCTGGGATTCCACCAGATTTGTTTTAAAAAATCTACAACTATAACATTAATAAATAATTACCAATTTCATTAACACTTGCATTAATGCTTTCCTGATGATTATCAGGCCACTTGACGTATTCAGGCAGCATTGTCACCAAAACATCAATAATATCGTTAAACACCATATGGGCAGAACTTTTAGCAAGCCCAAAACGGTCACCTGATGCTAAAAAGCTCTCTGGTTTACTCAAAACCCATATGATATATAACAATTTCTTTTCCAACGGAATTGTTCGATGGGAGGCATGACTGTGCCTTTCAACAGCATGGAGTAAGTTCCATAAAAAGAATTGCATTATCATTCAGCAAACCAGACAATAGTAATTGTACAACTACAGAAGAAAGTTATGCTCGCCTTCCTCAATTTTGAGCTGGAATTGAAAAAACATTTTCTTTTTGCGTTTTACACAAATTTTTTTCTAAAACTGCATACTTATACTTAATTAAAAATATTCATTAAGTTGTAAATATTGACTGTTTATTGAATTCATTTGTTTTGCTGCAATAGATAAAATGTTGACAATACAGCTCATTTTCCTCACTCATTTTACAAAAGAAATAAACCTACATTAAATGTGTCCCTTGTCATACGGAAGTGTTCCTTAAATTGCTCGTCTGTGTAGTGCTATAGTTTCTTCATAGTAGTTTGCATTCCTAACAACATCATTTTGTCTATTCTGTCCCAGGAATTCATAATTTAAGGGGGCACCATTTTCAACCACTACAGGGATTAACTCATTTACTGAGTCTTGCTCAAAAAATAATAAAAAGGGATCCATCTAAAAATGTTTATTCAATGTGAATTATGACAATTATATAGTAAATACGTACCTTGTAACAAAAGTATGTAATCTTTGCAATTTTCAAATGTAAGGTTAGATTAACAAAGTACAGCAAAAATTAGCGGGAACTTAACCGTTCACTAAAATGTCAACAGTTTACGTTCTGAAACGTAATCAAAGCGCAAACGCGTTTGGTTCTGGTGAACGCACCCAATATCTTTATTATACTTAACATGTACAACTAGGCCAAAGCCGTGTCATTGTCAGTGGATCGCGTTCCGTCCATTCCTGTGCACGATGTCAGTTCTCCACTCGTGCTTAATAGCGACGTTGCCTAATCTACTTTAATACCTAATCCAACATCTCCCCTTTTTATTTTTAACACGTTAACTTACTACTACTACTACAATTATTAATTATACATAATCCTTAAATCTAATGGGTTTCCTGATTTCACTTCCCGATCGACTAATCACAGTGGTTGCGTCATTACTATTTGTTACAGGTTTCTGATTGTCACTACCCGAAATGCAAGTCTGATCCCTCTTATTGATATTAGTGTTAGGATTATTTTGTAATTCAACGTATTTATCAAATAGTTCATCAAAGTTGTCATCCTTTTTTAAGTTATTATTATTTGTTACTGGCAGTAAATGTCTTCTATTTCTACTGACTATATTACCCTTTCTATGAGTCCTGATGACATATGATCTTGGTCTATTGGTGTTCTTATTTATGACTGTACCTGAGGTGTCCCATTTTTTATTATGCAAATTTTGTACGACAACGTTTGTTTGATTTTGAATTTCTGGAAATTCCTTAGCAAATTTATTATAATATTGTTTAGTTTTCAGCTGGGTTTGTTTATTGATTTCTAGATAATTAGTGGGTTTGTGCTTTGGTATCAGTAATTGTTGATTTGTAGGTACTATTCCTTTTAAGCGACGGCCAAAAAGTAATTGTGCCAGTGATGGCAATTTATCAGAGATAGGAGTGTTACGATATTCCAAAAGACAAAGGTAGATATCCTTATTATCATCATAAGCCTTTTGTATTAGTTTTTTTATGGTTTGTATATGCCTTTCAACAAAACCGTTTGACTGTGCGTATCTTGGAGATGAAATTTTATGAATAATCTCCCATTCATCTACAAAATTTTCAAATTCCGCACTAACTAACTGAGGACCGTTATCTGGATAAATTATGTCAGGTTTGCCATGTCTACTAAATACGGATTTCAAATTTTTAACTACTGTTTCACTGGTTGTGTCATTTAATTTACAAACTTCTGGAAATTTTGAATAGGTATCAACCGTAATGATATAATCTTTGCCCTTACACTTGAATAGGTCAGTTGCAACAATTTCCCATGGACGTGAAGGAATTTCTTTAGGTATCGAAGGTTCTTGTTGCTTTGAATTTTGAAATTTTAAACATGTTGTACAATTCTGAATAGCATCAGTAATCTCTTTATACATTCTGGGCCAAAATACAAGTTCTTTAGCTTTAATAATAGTTTTGTTAATACCAGCATGGTTATAATGCAATCGATTAATTATTTCCTTTCTGAGAGGTTTTGGTATTACAATTTGTTGATTTTTGTAGATGATACCCTCATTAACTGTAAGTTCGTGTTGGTATTTGCAGTATGGTTGAATGTACCTTTTTTTATTATTTCTAATTTCTGCATGCTTATATGGTCTAGATTTATTAAATTTAATTGTGACTCTATAACATTTTCCTCAATAATAAATTCTGAGTCATTATAACTAGCTCGAGACAGTGCGTCTGCGAAATATAATTGTTTACCTGGTTTATAGACTACTTTAAAATTATAGGCTAAGAGTGAAATCAAAAGTATTTGTATTCTTAACGGAATTTTATCTAATGTCTTTTTGAATATGTATTCTAATGGTTTATGGTCGATTTCGACCCTGAATTCTCTACCATATAAATATTGGTGGAATTTCAGAATACCAAATACAATTGCTAATGTCTCTTTTTCTATTTGTGCATATGTAATTTGAGTCTCTGTTAGCGATTTTGATGCATAGGCTATTGGACTTCCATTTTGTAGCAATACTGCACTTAATCCATTTTTAGAACTGTCTACTGACAGAACAATAGGTTGATTTTCATCAAAAAATTTTAATACTGGTTTTTCTGATAAAAGATCTTTTAATCGCCTAAACTCTGATTCATGTAGTGTATTCCAATTCCAGATAACATCTTTTTTTAATAACTGTCTTAAATTTGCAATTAGATTGGCTAAATTTGGTATAAATCGTGATACAAAAGTAACCATCCCAAAAAATCTACTTAATTCCTTTCTATCAGTAGGAGTATTAATTTCTTTAATCGCCTTCACTCGGTTTTGATCTAGTTCTAAACCCTGGCTAGTAATTTTATGTCCTAAGTATTTGACTTCCTGTACCCCAAATACACATTTATCTTTATTAAATCTTACTCCCTTTTCCAAAGCCCTCTTTAACACTGCTTTTAGAATGCTATTATGTTCTTATTGTTCTAGCAAAAATTATAATATCGTCAATATATGTTTTGAGGCCAACAATTCCCTCAAAGATTTCTTTAAAAATTCTAAAAAATATTTTTGGAGCTATTGATATCCCGAATGGTAATCTTAAAAATCGATAACTACCAAAGAGTGTGGCAAAGGTTGTTAGCAATGAAGCTTTTAAGATTTAATTGTAATTGCCAACACCCTTTATTTGGAACTGTAAAATATTGAGCATCATGTAAGTCATGTATAATATCGTCAAAAGTTGGAAATACATAATGTTCACGGTTCAATGCAATATTTAAATGTTTTGGATCGAGACAAATTCTAATACTGCCTGATGGCTTTCTGACCACAATAATCGGATTAACGAATTCTTTAGGTTCGGTAACCTTACAAATTATTTTATCTTTAATCATTCTTTCCAGTTCTTGTTCAACTGGATTCCACAACTGATAAGCTATCTTTCTACAGGGAATCACTACTGGTGTGTAGTCACTTTTCAACGAATCTATTGGTTCTACTTTAATACAACCTATTCCTTGGAAGCACTCATCAAATTTCATGACAATATCATTGACATTATCCGTAATAGCACCCACCTCACTTAATCTCATTCTTATTCAGTAGATTCAGTTCTTGTTGTTAAATCTTAGTTAAGATACGCCACTGTCAGAAGGAGTAGGGAGGGGTGCGTTTACTATACAGGTCACTCGGTTGTATGCACTTGTTCAGAGAAGCAACATTTTTTGTAATATACCATTATCCGGGAACTAGCGTTAAGTCAGTGTAACAAGAATTTTGAAGTAAATAAATAAAATGGTCCTTTACTCAGTGTAATTAATCTAACAAAATGGTCCTTCGAGCCGGATGTATGCGTATAAGAAGAAACAAAAAACGTATTTGGTAAGTGCTGCAATCGCTTCCTTTGTTCTTTCGTAGATAACTTGAACATTTTCCTAGTACCGTATTTCGTTTTTCATTGCAACAAGCTTCAAGTTAACTAGCAATGTGTTATCTCATGCGTAAATAATAAATAAACATTTTTTTCTGTAGAATACACAAATAGTTCGATTTCGATTTAATTACATTTATACAAAATAATTTACGTATAAAGTGCCAACATATTGAAAATATTCGTATTTCCTTTGTTAGAAATTTACCTACTTAGGGTCAACGTAATCCCTTCTAGGTAAAAATACAAAACTACCTGATACATTGTTTGAATATACATTTGCAGTAAATTTATATTACATTTTTCGTTTAAATAGTATATTTTACTTTCGTAACTGGATTCGTAAACAGACTAATTTAGCAATAAAAAACATGGCGACTCAAATTGATGTGAAACTTCTCATTAAAAAACGTGCATTAATAAAAGGTCATATAACAAAATTATCTAATTTCTTTAGCACAAAATCGGATTCGTTGGACTACCTCTCACAATTAAAATTAAGATTATCACGGGCTTTACCCTTGTATCTAGAATTTTTAGATGTTCAGTTAGAGATTGAATTGGCAACTGAGCAAAACGGGGAAGATGAAACTGAAAGAGATACATTTGAAAACTCTTATTACGCTATAGTTTCTCAAGTTGAAAGTAAAACCCAAACGAATAATTCGTCAGTAATTGCAGAATCTCACGCGTCTCCTCGCCCTTCTGGCATTAATCTCCCGGTCATAGCATTACCAACATTCAGCGGCTCTTATCAAGAGTACCCAAGTTTTATTGAAACATTTCGCTCGCTAGTTGAAAATAATTCGTCTTTACAAAAAACCCAGCGCTTCCATTATTTGTTAAATTCATTAAAAAAAGAAGCGTATAATCTTGTTTCATCATTAGACATCACAGACGATAATTATGATCGTGCATGGCAAATGCTTACAGACAGATATGATAACAAACGCTTAGCAGTTCTTAGTCAAATTGAACAACTTTTTAGTTTATCGTCAGTAAGTAAGGAGAATCAAGATTCATTGCGTGCATTAGTTGATACTGTGAACAAAATACTGCGCAACTTGCAGTCGCTTTTTATTTCTACAGATTCATGGGATCCAATTTTAGTTTACCTTATAAGCTCAAAAGTTGATATAAACACGAGACGTGATTGGGAAAAACAAAGCTGCAGTAGAGAAATTCCTACATTTTTGTCGTTACTAGAATTCCTAAATTCACGTTGCCAAATTTTAGAACAAATGAATTCAAATAAAACTCAAAGCACTCGTATGAATAACAACGTTATCGAAAATTCAAATAGAAGTCATAGTAGATTCAATTCGTTTCACAGCCGCTCGTATGTTTCTCAACAAACGGAGCACGTCTCCTGTTCAATGTGTAATGTTAAAGATCACTTAATTCATCGGTGCCCGAAATTACTTTCGCTTTCTCAGCCAGATCGCCTAAAGGAAGTCAAAACATTGAAGTTGTGTATCAATTGTTTAAAACCAAACCACTTAGTCATGAATTGCCGATCATCCTCTTGCAGAAAGTGCTCTAAGAAGCATGATACTCTTCTACACATAGACACAAGAACCGACGCCAACGTCTGTGCTAATGTCAGTCCAGTTACGCAGCTCACTACACCAGTAGCAACTCAAAATCCAGCAATTAGTAGTATCGTTACCACCTCAAATTGCTCTAGTGTACAGGCAAACGTTCTTTTATCAACAGCTCTAATCATAGTCTTTGATGCATTTGATAAGCCCATACAGGCTAGAATTCTTCTTGATAGCGGGTCTCAAAGCAACTTTTGTAGTCGTTCATTTAGCAAAAACCTCAGAATAAATAGTACCCCTAGCTCAACCTACCTAACCGGCATAGGACAGGCTCTTGCAAACTGCAACGAATCAATTACCTTTACATTGAAATCAATGCACTCATCCTTTCGTAAACAAATCACGTGTTTTATATTACCCAACATATCGAATAATTTACCTCACTCAAACTTTAACATTTCGCATCTAAATATTCCAATATTCAATTAGCGGATCCAACATTCAACGTTAGTGCTCCAATAGACATTCTCATTGGCGCAGACATATTTTGGCAAAGTCTACTTAGTGGTCAAATCGATAGTCACGACTCTCATCTAATCTATCGCGAAACACAATTTGGTTGGATTGTTTCGGGGTCGTTTTCAGAGCAAAGTGCAGCGCACTCTCAGATAGTTTGTAATTTTAGCAACGAAGTGTTGCAACAACAGCTTGAGAAATTTTGGACTATGGATGAATTGCCCAGTGGTGAAAACATATCGCAGACACTCTCGCTGGAAGATAGTCATTGCGAAAATCTCTTTGTACAAACTACCACAAAATCAGAATCTGCTCGTTTTATTGTTCACTTACCTTTCCGAGACAACCTTTCGCAATTAGGTCTCTCTAAATCTATAGCCCAACGACGATTCCACACGCTAGAGAACAAGTTCAAAACCAATCCAACTCTCAAACAACAATATTTAGAATTCATGTCCGAATACATAAGATTAGGTCACATGTCATTAGACACCGACTGTTTGGACTCAAACCAGCAATATTTTTTGCCTCATCACGCCGTATTCCGCGAAGCTAGCCTAACGTCAAAAATAAGGTCGTATTTGACGGTCATGCAAAACTACTTCGAACCTTTCGTTAAACGACGTCATCATGCGAGGTCCCAAGTTACAACAAGATCTATTTGGTATCCTTATAAGATTTCGAACTCAGCGTTACGTAATTTCAGGAGATATTAGCAAAATGTTCCGACAAATTCTCGTTCACGAACCACACCGAGAGTTCCAAAAAATTTTGTGGAGGTCGGATATAATCAACCTATCGCTACTTACAAACTTAACACGATCACATACGGAATTGTTTGTTCACCTTTCCTCTCAATTCGAACACTACACGAAATCGCAAAGCAAAACGAAGTAGCATTTCCTGAAGCCACAAGGGCTATATTGTCGGACGTATTTGTAGACGATCTTTTAGCTTGTGACGATTCTTTAGAGAACTTAGTTAAAATCAGAGATGACATTATACACTTATTTAACAAAAACGGTTTTGAATTACATAAATGGACTTCTAATCATCCTGCATTGTTACAAAACATTCCTAATCAAAATAACTCAACATCTTTAAGTATTTCTGAGAAATCAAATGGGGTAAAAACTCGCGGGTTATCATGGAACACAAACTTAGATACTTTGAATTATGAGTCCATTCTTGTAAATAGTACTCAGCGATTTTCGAAACGGAACGTCTTATCCATCATTTCCCAGATTTACGATCCTCTCGGTATAATAAGCCCTTGCATAATTTTAGCCAAACTCATAATGCAGGAGTTGTGGAAATTGAAAATTAATTGGGATGAAGCAATTCCCGACACCCTTCACAACACATGGACTACATTTCTGTCCGAATTGAATTCTATTCATAAGTTAACTGTACCTCGAAATACTACACTATCAAACAACGTCTTGCTAGAATTACATGGGTTTGCTGACAGTAGCGAAAAGGCCTTTGGAGCCTGTATATATATATATATATATATATATATATATATATATATATATATATATATATATATATATATATATCAAAACTGTGGATAACTTTAACAATCATCTCGTTCATTTATTATGCTAAAAGTCGAGAGTAGCCCCCTTGAAGAAGGTACCGCTTCCGCGGCTAGAGCTGAGTGCCGCACTTCTACTTGCGCAGTTAGGTCAAAAGGTGATTACCCATTCCAAATTGAGCTTCCAAAAATACTATTGGTATCCTAAACAAACTTGGAAACCAGTAGAAAATTTAGAAATGGCAAAACCTAAACAGGTGTTTCTTTCGCGTCCTTCGGATTCTTTAATAAATAAATACTCATCATATATTAAGCTTATTAGAGTTCATGCATACTGTCTACGTTTCATATATAACTGTCGATACACAAGCAACAGAACTACAGACATGTTATCTAGTGACGAAATAGAATCATCTACTGTATCATTAGCAAAATTCGTTCAAATGCACTCGTTCGCTAAAGAAATTCAGCTTTTAACAAACCATAAAACGATTCCAAAAAATAGTAAGTTAATTACCTTGACACCATTTCTCGACGATCAAAACATACTTCGTGTCGGAGGCAGACTACGCAATGCAAATTTATCGTACAATCAAAAACATCCCATTTTACTTCCACACGATAGTAATTTTACGGCCCTTTTGGTTCAACGTGAACACATTCGGTTGCTACACGCTGGCGTGCAATCTACTATTGCTTCCATCAGGACAAAATTTTGGCCGTTGGCGCTGAAAGGTCAGAAAACTCATCTTTAATTGCATTAAGTGCAAAAAAACAGCTCCAACACACATTAAGTATCTAATGGGAAATTTACCGTCGCATCGGGTTACACCCTCTAGAGTTTTTGAAAATTGTGGGGTAGACTACTGTGGTCCGTTTTATGCTACAGATTTTCGACGACGTGGAAAAGTAGCTCATAAAGTGTATATTGCTACATTTGTTTGTTTCGCTACTCGTGCTGTTCACCTAGAACTAGTTACGGAGTTATCAACCGCTGCATTCATGGCAACTTTCAAAAGATTTATAGCGCGACGTGGAATTTGCACAAATATATATTCCGACAATGGAAGTAACTTTATCGGAGCTAATCGCGAGATTCAGGATTTACTCAAATCAAATGAATTTAAAAATAAATTGTCAAAATTTACTGACATAAGCATTACTTGGCACTTTATACCCCCCAGAACACCACATTTTGGCAGGTTATGGGAAAGATCAGTACGATCAATTAAACATCACCTCAAGCGAGTGATTGGTAATTATAGTTTCATGTATGATGAAATGAACACATTGTTAGCTCAAATTGAGGCTGTGCTCAATTCCCGACCCATCTCACCTTTATCCAACGACCCAAACGATCTGCAAGCACTTACTCCTGGACATTTCTTGATTGGTCGATCACTAACAACGCTACCTAACCCTGTCGTAATAGAAAAACCAACCAACTTGTTGAATCGTTGGCAACACATCCAATACATGCTGTCTCATTGTTGGAGAAGATGGCAGAATGAATACTTACACACTCTACAACAACGCAACAAGTGGTGCACATCGGATCCGAACGTTCACATCGGTTCACTAGTGTTAATAAAGGACGAAAGCCTACTACCATCAATGTGGAAAATAGGCCGTATAGTCCAACTTCATCCTGGCTCCGACCAAACTGTGAGAGTGGTGTCAGTGCGAACACTTGACGGTGTTATTAAACGCTCAGTGAAAAACTTATCATTATTATTAGAAGACACAGTGAAGTAAATAGTATGAATTGTCTAGTTTTAGTTAGTTTATTGTTTGTTTTGTTTCGATAAGCTGAAGCTTATCAACGGGGGCCTGCTTGTTAAATCTTAGTTAAGATACGCCACTGTCAGAAGGAGTAGGGAGGGGTGCGTTTACTATACAGGTCACTCGGTTGTATGCACTTGTTCAGAGAAGCAACATTTTTTGTAATATACCATTATCCGGGAACTAGCGTTAAGTCAGTGTAACAAGAATTTTGAAGTAAATAAATAAAATGGTCGTTTACTCAGTGTAATTAATCTAACACTTGTATGGTTTTAATACCTAAGATTGGGGTTGCTGTTGGTTGAGTGTCTATTACAACAAATTTGATTTTATGAGATTCATTATTTAATATGATATTCAACCAACAACATCCTACAACTATTAATTCTTCACCCCCATAATTTCTAACCTTAATATTAGCAGGCTCTAATTTACCTGTAATTTTAGTTTTAAATATGTAATACAGCAATACATTCACATGTGCTCCCGTGTCCAATTTACATTTTATTGTTTCACTACTACCTGCTATTTGACAATTTTGGTACCAATCCATTACAGTCACATTACCTATACATCCTAATAAGTATTCTGGTGAGTTACCAGTATGTTCCTCTGAGATGTTAATATTATTATCTACTGTCTTGATTTCATGCAAGCTCTTAAATTTACACATTGTGTTAAAGTGATTAAATTTCTTACAGTTAGAACATTGTTTACCAAACGCTGGACATTGTTTCCATTGATGTGTGCTACCACATTTGCTGCATGTTTGATTGGAATGCCCTGTAGTTCTTGTACTACTGCTTCTCCCATAGGATGCGCTGGATGTTCCCTGTGACTTTCCTTCACTCCTGTGTTGCAGCTTTCTGTTGTCACACCCTTTAGCCCTGTATTCACTGCAGTTTTTTCCTTTGTTCTTAAGTGTCACTGCTTCCACATCTAAAGTTGATGTCTTCTCTACCAGTTGTCGAATGTGTAATTCCGTTTGTTCGGCTGCTTTACAAATTCCAATTGCCTTTTCTAAATCCAACTTGTCTTCTCTAAGCAGTCTATCTTTAGTTTTAGGATTTAATATGCCACACACAATACTCACAGTAACTAGCTATCTTCCTCAAATCGTTAAGGAAAATATCAAATGTTTCATTTCTTTGTTGCATCCTAGTGTTAGTTTTGGGAATGAAGTATTCATCTAATTTCTTAATTATCGCCTTTGGGTCATTATTTTCTTCCATTGTCAAACCCAGAGTTTCTATTATTTCTATAGTTTCTTCACCAATACAATGTAGCAGCACTGCAGCCTGTTTTTACTTTTTTCGCTACAGCCTGTTGCTACGCTGAACAACTCAAAATTATTTTTAAATTTCTTCCAATTCATCCCCTGATTACCTTCTAATTGCATGGGTTTGGGTTGTTTTAAATTTTCCATCCTGATGTGCTAGTACTTCCACGAGGCACTATTTTTCTTTGTATATCTTAGTAATCTTTATTTTAAATTCTATATTTTCACTTTATTTATTTTTTTATATTCCGTTTTCCGACTGCGCCATGTTACGTTAGTTATATATTTTTGAATAAAAGCTTTTAGTATTATTAATAGCGTGATTGCGGTAGAGTTTTGTCGTTATAAAAATTACCCTTATAAAGTATAACGTTGAATTTTATAAAATTTTATACCGTATAAACGATTTTTTACACGTTATTTCCAGAAATGTCGGCACTAATCAGAAAATAGTAGGTATAAAGGCGCATGTCTATTACTGCACCGAACAGCTGTTTTGTTGTTGTGACAAGTGTGAGAGCGTGACATCGAAACGGTTAATTGTTGTGAAAAAATGATGAATTCGTTGGAGAAAGTCACAGAAGTGACGTTATATGATCCTGAAACTGACCACTGCTACAATCTTTTTCTAAATAAAGACGATGCTGTGCGATGTGAAACAGGTAGGAACAGTTTAATAGTGCATACTTGTAGAAGGCTTTTATTGCATATTTTACAGATGCAGTATTCGCTCAATCATTGCTATTTCATGCAAGTTGCATTGCTACTCCTACTACTAGCGCGAATACCGCTAACGTAAATAGTACCAACAATGAGGAAATTGTACAAGAAAGCCAGAATTGTGAACAAGGGAACATAGCAAGTGAGAGTTCCTGTAATGATGAATCTCAAAAGAAAAAACGGTTCCGATTTTCCGAAGCAGACAGAATAAAGTGCATTAGAGAGTTGCATGGCATTTTGGCATAAGATGACTTGCAAAATGAAGAAAACGTGTGCTCTCGACTCAATGATACACTCATGTATGACAATCCGGACCGATTCCATACATGCAGTCTACGACTATTAAAACATCACATGCTCGAGCAGGTCTTAAAATTTAGAAAATATAACTCGGAGGAAGCAACAGAATCCGGAAAAGCGCGCCTGCAAACACCATGGGGGGATTACATGAGGCAACTAATGCTTGTGTGGGACAACTATGAAAAGTTAGCAGAACCTGCTGCTAAAGTTGGTAGACCAAAAAAAAAAGCACTGTCACAAGCGAAAGAAGATGTAGAAATGGCAAAACATATTCGCAATGCAGCATTGCGAACAATTAGGAAGAGAGCCGAAATTGCAGAGAGTCCTGAAAGCAGTACTGATACCCCTACGACTTCTCGGGAGTGTACAAGTAGTGCCACTAAGAAAAGGAATACAAATAATAAAGAAGGGGGCGTATTTATTTATTTAGCGGAAAAAACAAGGCTTGAGACGGAACTTCAAAAAGAAGAACTAAAATTTAAGCAGCAACAGCACGCAGATAATCTTCGTCTACAAGAAGAAACCCTACAGTTCCAAAAATCCAAATTCCAGTTTGAAAGAGAGAGGTGGCATGTAGAAGCACAAAACAGACTAGCCGAAACGGCGAGAACAAATTTACTGATAAATATTATGCAAACGTTAATAAATAAAAACAATCAGTAATGTATGTTTTTTTATTATAAATTTATTAACGCATATATTATTTCAATTTTTTTTATCAATATGTAGGTACATTTCATTTTTCCAAATAACGAAATATTAAGGGTACTGAAAGTATTCTAATAAGGATGGAGATTCTATGTCAAAGTTTGTTAGAAGTGTTGCAACAATATAGTACTTTCCAACAGGTTGCAAATATAACTTCAGATTTTTTTTAAAGTCCACAAATGCAAAGTGTTGCACAAGTTTCCCAAAACTCCATTCAACACATTGTCGAACTTTAGACATTTCTCGATTGAAGGAGGTTTGCTGCTCTGACAATGTAGTGCTAGAATATGGGCGTAACAACTGTTTTTTTAAAGGGTATCCTTCATCACCATAAATACAATATGGATAACAGTATAACTGTAACTGAACTAAAATAAGGGTATCCTTCAAAATGAAGGCATCATGTCTTCGCCCTGGGTATGGCATACTCATGTGTACCATAATCCCGTTTGGCAATGTAATACATTGAAATGTCATACAATGTTGACGCTTATGTCCACTATACAGTTCCTTTTGATTTACTGAAGGTCTGCATATAGCCCGGGCGGTCCCATCAATAAACCCTATACAATTTGCCAAAGGGGCACCCTTTGCATGAACCATTGCAGCTAATTATTTTCAGACAAATTAAGCAGGAGTGTACCCCACTTTTTATACATAATATTTATAATCTCTTGTAATAGTTTACTTAAAGATATAAAATGTAGTCCAAATTCTTCCTCTAACAGTTTCAATCGATTGGGATAAACAAATCTACGGAGTAATAAAAATCCTCCAAGTCCTAAAATTTTAATTAAATTATGACATGAAATAATTACAAATTACATTCGTACCATCTATAATATGTTGATCTCTCGTTTCCACTGGGTAGCTGCAAAACTTGATAAAGTCTAATGATATCGTGTTTGTCAAAACGAAACATAAATTGGCATTTCTCTGATGGTACAGACTGCAAATTAAAACTTACAACGGAATACATTGTTTTTCGTTCTTTAACTGCCTTCTCTAAAGCATTATATACAATAAATTCTTCCACACTTTTTATGTCCAAGGCAATTAAATAATGAGATTTTTAGTGAACAGTGTCATGTTGTTTATGCAGTCACTTGTCAACATAACCTACATCAGCTTAAGTTGCACCACAAATACCGCAAGCGCATTTTCGGTAATTTATGTTAAGTTATATTGTAAGTGCAAAATGGCCGTGTAACATAACGAAAAATACACTACCGCAACCTCTCTAATATCTTTATTATACTTAACATGTACAACTAGGCCAAAGCCGTGTCATTGTCAGTGGATCGCGTCCCGTCCATGCCTGTGCATGATGCCAGTTCTCCACTCGTGCTTAATAGCGACGTTGCCTAATCTACTTTATTACCTAATACAACAGTATCAGAGGCAGTTCAAAATATTATGAATGAAAAATCTGACCTCCCACCTGAAATTGAGAGTTTTTGTTCTTTCATAGGACATGAAATGCTAAATTTGAAATGTAAGTGGGAGATTCAGAAAGTTATAAATAATATGTTATTAGAAGAGGAAGAAGATGAAGATGAGTTTGTAAGATATAGGTATTATTTAGGTTATAGGTAGAGACCGTCTCAAACCTCAAGGGTGATTGCGCAGAAACCAATTTTACACCGAATACAAATATATCAACTAACATGAAAATATTGGCATTTGTCATTTTGTGTTTTACCTGTTCATATTTATTCTACAACTTCCTACGCTTTTGCTACTTTTATTTGATATATTGTATGTGTGTGGATTGCCTCATTAAGAAACAGTCTTTTTTAAGACTCCTTCAAGGTAAAATTGTTATTAGGTGGGTACAAATTGCATTAAAAGTTATCAATTACTAACGAGGTATTTTTAATTCAAATTACAGATTTCCTGTGTAGTATTGGCAACATCGCCCTGCAACAAAACAGTTAGTTGTAAACATAATAGGGAGTTATTGCACGCGCTATGAGTGCTTTCTCTTATTAACGCAAGCCTTATTTTGAGATTTACGCGTGCGCAGAGGTTTTTATTAAACAAGGGAACCTTAATAAAATACTGCCTTCCCTTATTTACGACCGAATATGGTAAGAATTTAAGGTGACGTTATTTCCCTTATAGTGTCAGCTGAATAATCTTAACCTCCAAAATTTGCTTACGTTGATCTTTTAGCGGGAAAACGTAATAAACAAAATGAATACGAGTGTAATCAATGGTCCTAGCAGCGGAAGTGCAAAAAAAGCGAGATTAAGATTTACATATAACGATGATTTAGTGCTTTTAAGAGAGTTTGTGAGGTAAAATCCATTCCTCTTTCCTGGAGATGAGGGATGGGATTTACTAAGGCGGAATGTAGAAATTATAACGGGAAAAGGGTTCACCCTGCGAACCCTTGCTTATCGAATTGTGGTTGAAGAAAGATAAGATTGATAAGGTTAGGTAAGAAGAAAGTTTATACAAACGTCCATATCCGTACGTTCGCCGAACAAAATAGTTGAAATGTGTTTTTAGGTCTGGAATTGAGGACACATGCTCCGAGAACGACACATTTTTAGAAGAAGTAAGCTCACTGTGTCGTGAGTTCAATTTTGTCAGTACGCCGAAAAAAAAGAGGACTTCAAGAGAAATTCAGTTACTCGAATTGGGGAAGAAAGCACGTAACGAATATATTACTAGATTTTCTGACGATTATAAAGAAAATGAGAACACCTAGAGAATGAAGAGGAGGTTGTTGCAAATACCGACAATGACCATAATTATAGTAAGTGAATGTTGGTATTCTCATAATGTATACAGACTGCTACGACTTTGTTTAAACTATTTCTGATGTTTATGTTATAATATTTCAATACCTGGGCCGCTATTCTCGAGATCGCTCGTATCGACACGTATTCGAACTAAATGGAATGGTCAATTTGCGAAGGTTAGGTTTAGAATCAATTCTTGGCAACCCTTCGCACTTTCAATCGAAAAGATGCGATTGCATTGCCGGCAACGTCGCATTAGTTCAAAAACGTTCTATTTGAAGTGTCATTAGCCAACTTTTTAACCTTAGTTTTATTTACATGTACCGCCAAATGAAACATGGAAAATACAAAAAGCCATAACATTAATTATAACCAAAAAAAATGCTTATAGAATATTTAAAAAAGCATCCACAACTGATAAGTGGGAAGTTCACATCTACATTTACGTACAAAAATGAAGAAGCGGAGTGGCAAGAAATTACTGATATAGTCGGGCCGCGTTTAACTTGTGTATGATTCATTTGTAACATTCATGTGGTTTAAAATTTCCTAAACGTACGTCGCGACTATACCATCTGTTCATATAGATTTCTTCATTCGTTTGTATCAACGTATTGATCAACAGATGGCGCTCTCATGATACCGATTTTACAGTCACTAAATAACCCACAGTAGCGCAAGGTTATGTTCCAATGCGTAGGAAGGAAAAGTGAAAGAGAAAGCTCATTTTAACCCCAAAATGGCGTCATTTCGTGTTAAACATCAGGAGTGTATGGTGAGGTTTTGAGGTTATGCGAAATTGTCTCATATTGTGTTAAGTTAAAATGCCTAATTGTATTATTTATAACTGTAAGAACAGTACTTCCAAAGGTTTTCGTTTATTTAGAATACCTAGTGGAGATCGCAATACAGGTAGAAGACAGCTGTGGTGTGATTTAATTGCACGTCCAAATATTTATCGTGATGCAAGAATTTGTCAGGTATGTATACACAAAAAATTGCAATTTACTAGTATTTTATCTAATAAGGTATCAATTACAACGCTGGAATAACACATTTGTTTTGTAGTGTCACTTTTCGGATGCCCAGTTTGAAAGTTTACGAATGGATGGTAGAAAATTCTTAAACAGAATGCTTGGCCTGATCTTTTAAAACAACACACTATTAATGATCCTGGAACCAGTAAGCGAATTGTAGAAGAATATTCCAATTCAACTAATTTGGATAATATTAATGTGCAAAGTACAATTTCAGGAAATAAAATAAATGGTAATACTTCTACACGTTATATAAGTAAAATAAAATTAATTATTGTTTTGTTTAGATGAATCATTTCGGCAAGAAGAAGACATGACTATTTCTTCAGATGAAGAAGCTTTGAATGTAAGTGATAACGAATTATTACACGAAAACGATTCATTGGAAAATTGTACCTATCTTGTTGAAAAATTAAAAAAAGAGCTAAAAGCTGCATTGCGGAAGTGTTCCAATTATGAGAAAAGGTTGAAACAAAAGCAGCTTACAAACTTGGAAAAGATTTTTAATGGAGATCAGTTGGAATTTCTAGAAACTGATAAACGTAAAGGTACAATGTGGTCAGAAGATACCATAACTAGGGGGTTAAAACTCTATATGGCTTGTGGAACAGAAGGTTATAAAGAAATTCTTCGGCACAACCTTCCATATCCAAGTATTCGTACACTACAACATCGAATCAGAAATTTAAAATTTAAAGCAGGTGTATTAGAAGAAGTATTTGAAGTCTTGAAGCTTAAGGTTAGTATATGCATGTTCTAATAGCTAATACTATATTATAATGACATGTATTTTGGTATTGTGTTCTACAGGTCGATAACTTCAAGCCAGAAGAGAAGCATGCAACACTAATCTTTGATGAAATGGCTATTAAGCCAGGGCTACAATTTGACACTTCTGTATCTATGGTGATTGGTAAACCAACGATGACAACTTCCATTGGCCAAGATGCATCAAATCAATTAGCGACTCATGCATTAGTCTTCATGTTGGCAGGAGTTTCTACAAGGTGGAAACAAATTGTAGGGTACCATTTCACAGCAAATTCTTTTAATGCGAACGAACTGTTTGACACAATTGCAACAATAATTAGAAAATGCCATGATATCAATATAACAATCCACGCTGTAGTATCTGACATGGGGCCCCAAAATCGTAGCCTGTGGAAAATCCTCAACATTGTAGCAGGAAAACACAGCAAAATTAACAACCACATTGAACACTTTTGTCTGCCCAATGAGAAGATATTTTCGTACCGGACCCTGTGCACGTGTTCAAAAATATTGCTGCGGCAATTACTAAAGGCTACAACTTTGTTTTAGATGATTCAATAGTACAAAAGTATAATTTACCATGTAATGTTGCATCAGTTGAACCCATTAAAACTATATATGAATTAGAAAAGAACGATGTACTGAAATTGTGTCCACGGTTAAAAGAAAATGTGATTAACCCATCACATTTTGATAAGATGAATGTAGGTTTAGCCGTAGCATTAATTAATAATGATGTTGCTGCAGGTATTTTGTACTACATTTCACAAGGCAAAATAGATGCAAAACATGGAACAACAGCGTGGTTGTTGCAGCAATTCCATAAATGGTTGAAACTGATGACGGGCGATATCACGGTTTAGCCCTATCTTTATACAATAAAGAAAATTATGATGAAGCTATCTATTTTTAAATTCAATGAAAAATATCACTTACAACATGAGTATCGGTGGTTCATGGAAGCCATTTCAAAGTGGTATTGTGCTGAGTACGGAATCGGCAATTCATTTTCAAGCACTTTATTTAGAAAAGTACAACTTTGATTATGTGATGCTGGGTCGATTGACACAAGATTGCCTTGAGAATGCCTTTTCTTCAATAAGATCGAGACAACCTATACCAGATGCACGATTGTTTAAAGTGTCTCTACGGTTAGTCTGTTTAGCGCAGTTTGAAGGCAGTTTAAAAAACAGCAACTACAGCCAAGACGAATCCAATCACCTTATAAAATATTGTGATGAACTCATTAAAACTTTTACAACATCAAATGAAAACGTTGAAAACACACTAATCAATGAACTGAATGAAGACAGTGAGTGTATCTTTGCTAATTCACATGACTTGCAAGTCGCTGTGTACTACTTACTTGGCTGTGTAATACATAAAATAAATAAGCACTATAGTAATTGTGCAACATGTTACAATTCTGTTAAAACAATACCGACTAACACAACTAGCATAAATATTTTTACTAAATTAAGAGAATTTAAAAAAAATTGTTTGGTTCATCCAACTTTAGAATTATTTCAATATATTTGTAAAGTGGAGATGGAATTCAGGGCTAATGAAACTGCTCTCGCAAATAATTCTCTGACAATAGAAAATTTTCTACATTTTGTGCAGAGCAAGTTTTCACATCCTGATATTCCAACTTGTCATGATTTATTTACCAAAATATTAAAATTGTATGTTTCTTGTCGGATGTTCTTCACATTGAAAGATATCACTCTAAAACATAAAATGTTATTGCTGCCTGCAACAATAGTAGCAGAAGTATCGCTATGCGCGAATGTTTAAGATGAATAAAACTACTTTTTTCTCATTAAATGGATCTTTTTTCTTTTAAAACATGTGAAAATACCTCTACCTCTACGTCCTAACAAACTCCAGTTGTTTAAATGCAAACTACCAGAACAAATATTTGAATTTTGAAATTACCTTTAATTTTAAATTTTTAAATAAACCGCGCAAAAATTAACCCCAAAATGGAAGACGTTGCGCTACTGTGGGTTATTTAGTGACTGTAACCGATTTGTAGTATAATTCCATTTTTTGAACTAAAACGAAACCAAAGCTAAATGCATTACAATAATATGGCCAATAACGAACTGAATGCAAAAATATAGCAATTAGACTAACACTTTGAAAATATTATCATCATAATAAACAAATCTTTCGTTACGCTAATTGTAAATTGTCATAACGAATTAATATACCCAATTTTATTAATTTTAAACTGTAATTTAGAAAAAAAAAGTCAATATTTAACTTTATTAATTGGTTCATAAAGTTTTATTAATATACTACATCGATATTGTACAAACATTTGAGAAATAATGATGAAGTACATTTTATAATTAACAATATTTGAAACATGCATTGCAACAATTAAAAATATTTACATTTACTTAAATTTGGAAATTATTCAGAGTTCACTGAAATCTTCACTGTTGTCCGAATTGCTTTCACCAACATTTATAATTAAAGGTTCAACATTGAAATCAAATTTTTGTTCTGTATTCCACCATTCGAGCATACAATTTTCTGCATGTGTGATGCATCTTTTCCAATAATCTGCATGGATTCGGTTTAAAGCGGTTAACCACATTTCTTGCACATTTACAGCATTAAACTCTAAATTATTCTGTCCAATATTCTTATTATAGTATTCATTGCAATTTGCCCACACTAACTCAATAGGATTAAATTGACAATGATAAGGTAGCAATCGCAGTACCTTATGTCCATTTTTAAACGCTATTTCATCTATTGCATATACCTTTGATTGAGAGTTGTTTTTAACCAATTCTAACAGCTCTCTTTTAAACATGACATGTCCTTTTTAAAGGGAATATTATGTCTTCTTTCTTACAGGAAATAGTTGGAGTTTTTTCTAATACCATCGAATGATAACTAGCATTATCTATCACGATTAAACTTGGTTCACTCAAGTTCGGCAATAATCGTTCTTCAAACCATTTTGTGAAGGGTTCGCCACACATGTCACCATGATAATCAGCATTTGGATTTTTTGTTGAAAATAGTAGCGAAGAATTGGGTATAAATCCATCTTTGTTGCCTGCAGTTCATTACAAAAATTTAATACAAAATGAAATTTGTAACTAACCTTTTTCCTTCTCCCATCGGTTTTTTCTTAATACTTTTTGTGGTATTATCATGCCAACTTTTTTTAGTGGATCTCCTACTACAAATCCACGTATCATCTAAGAACACAGGGTCATAATCTTTTAATTCTTTATTCTTAATGTAGTTTCTCAAAAATCTAATCCTACTTGTAGCAATATGTTCCAACTCAAATAGCCCCCTTCTGCCATCGTCTTTTTTAAAGGAGAAACCAATTGAATGTAGTAAAGCTTTTAAACTTGTTTTGCTGAAAGTAAAAAGACCTGCTTCTGCTACTTCTCGTTTTAAGGTTTCAACGGTAACATGGCACCCTACAAAAATGTACACTGATTATATCACATAAAATAAAGCAATGTTAAATTATATACGTTTTGAATGCATTTCATAAATCTTTCGTTTTACAAAATCTTTAATGTAATCATCCACATCGCATGATTTTGGTTTGCTCCGTATACGTTTGGTAGATATTTGTGGTTGACTTGGTGCAGCCTCATTAAATCTCTTTTTTATAGTGGTTAAAGTACCAGAACTTATACCACAAGCTTCAGCAGTACGCTACAAGTACAATCTTAAATGAATTTCTAATAATAGTATTCAACAAAAATTCTACCCGCGTAACAGAAGTAAAAGGTGCAAATGCACCTCCATTATCTCGTTCCATTTCAAAATAACGAAGAACGTTCGTAACCACTTGCTGAGCTTCCAACTTCAGGTGTTTGTTTCGAAGCATTCTAACCTGTTTTAAAGAAAATTGTTTCAAATTGAATTATATACATTATCTATTTACCTATTCAAAAACCGTTTATATACAATTTAGTTTTAAAAAAAAACTGTTTTGTAAGAAACTTATGATGAATAATGATGAAACGGAATAAAAGCAGCAAATATTTAAACAAACGTCAAGAAATCTGTCAAAAATTTGTACGTAGGTGTAGACATACGTTTCTTACAGTCCATATGCTGACTACAACAGACGTACGTTTCTCAATTTATCTTACTATACTGTGTAATAATAAAGTAAAAGAGCGCATTGTCAATAATTTTATTATAATAATGTACCGACATGAGTCATACACAAGTTAAACGCGGCCCGACTTTATTTTAAACAGTATCCCTGGAGGATCGAAGAAAATTGGAAAAGCTGGCGCAAGGTAATGTACAAATGAAAAAAATAATAAAATGTTAACTATTAATTCTTCTAACTAGACATGGCGGGACTTGCGGTCGTAAAAATAAAAATGAGTGCAAATAAAAGAAATATGAATGGTACTGGGGGTGGCCCGTATTGTGAAGATCCATTGTCAACAGTAGAGGATGACATATTGGACATTATAAAAACGGTATCAATAGAAGGTCATACTGAAGTAGCAGAGTCAGAAGTTAAGATAGCATTTCAGTCAGTTACACCGGAAAGTAGTGTAACTACACCGGTCCATCTGGAAAACTTTATAGAAGAAAATAAAGCAGGTACATCGGGTGCAATAGATGAAACTAATCCAAGCTGTGGTAAATTTGAAAACAATGCAAAGAAAAAGGTTGGTATACCTAAGGCACAACGTGGAAAGCTGCCAAATACACTAGAAGCTGTAAAAAATTACCACAGCTATTTAGAAGAGAAAAACAAGGAAAAGTCTATGTATTACAACGAAAAACTTTCCTCTTTAAAACAGCTTATTGCAGCCAAACAAAAATCAGCCGACGCTAAAGCAAATATTGCCGAGTCTTTAAAGAAAATTGCAGGGTCGCTTGAAATTTTATGTGACAGTATAATATAATACATCTAATATAATTGATTTGTACATAAGCATTATTACAAATATAAATTCTCTTCAAAAATGCTGTATTAACCTTCTTCTTGCTAATCGACCTTCTGCAAGGTCTGGGTTTATTCTTCTTATGTTACCTTCTTCAATAATGTTGCGTTCTTCACCTATAACACGATATATTTCTTCTAGTTCCTCATCTCCAGGATCAGGTATAGTAAATTCAACACACAAATTATGTAGTAATGCACATGCGTTTATAATACAGCATGCAACTTCTGGTGCATAATGCAAAGTTCTGTGTTTGGTGAGGCATCTAAAGCGCAACTTAAGCATTCCATTAACACGCTTTATAATGCTTCTCGTGATTCTGTGGGCTAAATTGTAGCGATGTTCTGGTGTATTTGGGATAGGTTCTTGTTCAATCGGAGTCATTAAATAGGAACGCAGAGGGTAACCAGAATCACCTAAAAAGAGGAAATTTAAAACAAATTATACTTAGCTGTATTTATTTGTCTTCGATAGTCTTTATGTTCTACTATGTGTAAATTCCTCATTGCATTATGAGCATTAGAATTCTGCCATATAAATGCATCATTAGTGCTTCCCGGATATCTTGCATTTATATTAATTATTTTCATTTCAGCATCAGTTATCTGAAAAGATAATTTCATTCTACTTTTGTTTTACTATACAACTTATTAGAATTAATGACATAAAGATTAAAATCACAATTTCTTAATTGGTATTTTCAAATACTCACTATTTGAACATTAATAGAATGAAACCCTTTCCGATTAATTAAACATATTCTGGATATTCTGGATGCTCAATGTTAGGGGGGAAAATTGCTACATGTGTACAATCGATACATCCAATTACACCCGGAAAATTAAATTTCTGAAAAAACCTACAAATGTGAAAAGTTTACTTCGTGACAATTAAATACACAAAAAGTAGGTATACCGTAATCTACAAACATTTAGTTCGTCCAAGTTTCTAGGAAACTTTATCCAACGATTGAATACCTCTGGAGTATTTATTGCATTGGTTACCTCTTTCACACTTCGACTTACAGATGATTGAGATACTCCTATATATTGGTTGTGCCCTATATCCATCTGATAGCTTCCTGTTGCGTAAAATCTTAAAGCAGTAAAAATCTGAAATTTCACAATATAGGTACATACATGCCGTATAAAAAGAAATGAAGTTTAATGATTATAGGTAAGATACCTATATTAGTATACTTACCCTTGTTGAGATGCTGAGGTCAGTGTTTCCTAACTGAGGTCTCATGTATGGTTCTATCATATTTTTTAAATATTGGAAAAGGTCTTTGTTTAATCTAAACATCTTAATAAACTGCACATCACTTAATTGTTCTAACGGATTAAAAATATTTTCTCGCAGACGTCGACGGTCTCTTGCGATATCCTCTTCTGCATTTTCTAGATTCTCTATAATTTCGATAAAAACCAATTCATCCATTTTTAAGATGTTCTAACAATATTTTAAATTTAAATTAATAACAATAATAAATTGATTTCAGCCTTAACTAATAATAATAACAACAATAATAAATAATAATATCACAACAATAATAAAGAATAGTAACAATAATAATAGATGATAAGATTATGTATGATTTTAAGGTTAGGTACGGATCTTCCCGTAAACTCACATACGAACTTCCCGCTCGCTGTAATACGAGGGATAATTTGCGCATACGCATGCGATAAGAGTGGTGCAGAATACTGAAAAGTGATTTTGGAAGGACTATCATTCGTACAAACATTTACGTACAAAACCGCCCAAAATAAATGGAGTGAAATAGGGGCCACATTAAATTCAATTCCAGGAGCGCAAAAGGAATGGAAACATTGGCGAAAAGTAAGTGTTAGCCCATCATTGTCGTCTTTAAAATGTGCCATAACTAGATGCTACATGATGCATTTCATTATACCGTTATGTTCATTCCTTTACGGGATCAATTTTCTTTAATCGTGTGAATATTTACATTATAAATATTTGGTTTTAGACTTGGCAAGACATTCGCAGCAAGACAAAGTCAAAAAATGCTACTGCGAAGCGATATGAGTGTGGCACTGGTGGAGGACCTCCTTGTCCCGATAGATGAATAGCACAGATGAGGAGATTTTGGACATAATATGCCCTACTAGTGTAACTATTAGTTAATGTTGGTACAGCTGTTGGTGATGCAACTGAGGATAATTTTACCAACACGCACACTAATAGTGAAAAAATAGGAGTATGCAGCTTTTCAACCCCTAATCCCCTAAAGAAAATCAAATATGATTTACCCCCAAAACGTTTGGAGAGAAGTGTGAATGTCACCGAAGTTATTGCGGAAAGCACGAAGCGGGAACTTGAAATGAAACAGGATTATTATAATAAAAAAATTAAAATAATGGAACAGCAAACAACTCTGTTTGAACGATTTGTAGTTGATGTGGAAAATATGTGCTACAATGATGAGGATGTATAATCTTCCCTTCGATATAGGTTTTTTAATTTAAATAAATAGATAAATAATTGTTCATATTGTGTAATTTTATTGAAACATGAAATTGAATGTTACCATAATTCTATTTACCTAAAATAGTTATGCACAATCATTCTTTGAAATTCCCTTCCGGCAACTAAATCTGGATTGTTCCCTGCGATTACATTATTTTGTAAAGGATGAGCTATTATGCCCATGTCAAATTAACCATCATTCTCATTCACCAAGGGTACGTTATTTGCAATGCACATATTGTGCAAAATAACACAAGCATTTATTATTTTTGAGCACTGTTCTGAAGTGTAATGTAGTACTCTGTGTTTTAATAAACACCTAAATCTCATTTTTAATAAGCCATTACAACGCTCAATAGTAGCCCGTGTTTGTATTTGGTGCACGTTGTAATTTTCTTCTGCACTACCTGCTGCTGCGTTCTTTATTGGTGTGAGCAATCATGGTATCAAAGGGTAACCCGAGTCTCCTGTTTAAAAAAAATATTATTATGCTAGGAAATGCACCAAACATACCTAAGAGAAAATAAGAATAAGGAAAATTATTTTGCAATTGTCCCATTAACGATTCAATTGCACAATTCCTCCAAATGTAGGCATCATTAGTGCTACCAGGAAAACGGGCATTTACATGGAGTATTCTTAAATCAGAATCGCATATCTGTGATCAGATTAATATAGACAAGTATGGAAAAAAATAGAAAACAAACTTACAAGCTGTACATTAATTGAATGGTACCGTTTTCGATTTACATACAATAATGCTCAGGGTATGCAACATCATCCTTTTTGGGTGGAACTATTGCTACATGTGTGCAGTCAATGCAGCCAATTACACCCGGAAAATTACACTTTTCAAAAAATCTAAAATAAAGTCATATAAGTTTTACGATTTTACATGCACACACACATAAAATGTTACCCAGTTCTAATTCTCCTTAATTCGGCAACATTTCGTGGAAATGAAACCCATTCAGAAAATATGTCTCTTTGGTTTAATGCTTCAACCACTTCAGCTAGGGACCGACTAACGGACGATCGTTTTACTCCAAAATAAATACTACTCCGAACAGGTAAATGATATGAGCCTGTAGCGAAGAAATTTAATGCCAACAATACCTGAAGCAAATTGATTGGTTCATTGTATGTCTAAAAAAGCTACATACATACTTTTGTCTGCACATCAATAGCTGACCTACGTGTTGATGCAGGTAAGTACCTTGACGCTCTTAAAATTAAGTCCCTGACTAAAGGTTTTGGTAATCGAAAATGTCTAATAAACTGATTTTCGGGCATATCAAAAGCGTCCATTCTTCTATAAAATCGATTACGTCTTGCAGCATTTTCGTTTTCTTGTAAATTATTAATGACAACAAACAAGGCTCGGTTCATGTTTGACTGTTTAAATTTTTTTACACGAAAACTTTGGTTATGTTAATCGAAAATGGAACAGTCGCCTCCCCACATGCGATCGACTTAAAATCGGACACATTCTGTACGATATAATAGCATCTAATAAAAAGTAAAAAACATTTTAATTAAACAAATTTTTAAAAACTGTGACGCCACTGGATTTCCTGAATTTCCACTTTTATGTTAATTTCAATTATCCTAAGAAGCTTAAGAATATCTATTATGGGTCGGAACAGTCAGGTAGTCTTGCCAACCGCTAGTAGACGAGCTATATTATTAACAAATCCTAAACTGCCAGATATATGCGATGTTAAATTTTTATTTGTATAGAAATTAATATTTTCTAAATTATTTTCTACTTCTGCAATTATCAAAATTTCTGGCACTTTTGGAAAAAGGGCAAAGTGTACGTGATACTAGAAGGACGTAAGTTAATAACTATCTATAAGCTTCGCTGCCGTGTTTCCTTTTTTTTCAAAAAGTGAATTTGAAAATTGACTATTTTGCATAGGTGTATACGTATGCATAGAGTAAAAGTAAATGCAAATTTATCAAAATTTCGGACACTTTTGGAAAAACGGCAAAGTGCACGTGATACTAGAGGGACGTAAGTTAATGAATATCTATAAGCTTCGCTGCCGTGTTTTCTTTTTTTTTTCAAAAAACGAATTTGAAAATTAGCTTTTTTACTTATTATAAGGTGCCTTAGGGTAATACCGCCCGGTCTGAAATATCGCCAGCTTTTAAATTTGGCACCTGGTTGCTCCATTGAAAGACAACGTACTTTGCTTTCCTTGCACCCACGTGCGTCGGCTAGGAAAACATAGTAGCTCAAGAGGCAATGAGGATGCTTTTATTAATATTGGATTTTCAAATTGGAAAAAGGCTGTAGAGAAACTTACAATCCATCAAGCTACTACCTATCATAAAGAGTCAATTAATTTTTTAGTTAATATACGGAAAGGAACTTCTGTTGCAACTCTTTTGGATAGATCGCTTGCTGATCAGCAAAAGTCGGCACGTATTGCTCTTAAACTAATAATTAGTTCTATTCGTTACCTTGCCCGGTCAGGTCAAGCATTTCGTGGTCAGGACAATGACACTGGTAACCTCACACAGTTACTGGAAGAACGGGCATTAGAGTCACCTGACAACCAACTGGTTAAAGCGGAGAGATAAATGGATGAGCGGCGACGTGCAAAATGAAATAATCGAGAGCTTGGCTCACAACGTGCAGCCAAAACTTGTAAAAGAAATTGCACAAAGTCCTTTTTTTTCAATTATGGGCGATGGCACTACTGATGTCAATGGAGAGGAACAATTTTGTGTATTCGTACTGTTGATAAGATATCTTTTGAGGTTAAAGAAACATTTGTTGGTTTATATTGCCCTGCAGATGGAAAAGCTGAAAGGTTGTTTAATGCGCTCAATGACACAGTAATTCGGCTTGGTTTAAGTACAGATAACCTGAGGGGACATTGTTTTGATGGTGCTCGTGTTATGGCCGGTAATTTAAACGGGGTTCAAAAACGCATCAACGATCAGCAGCCCAAATCCTTATTTGTGCACTGCTCAAATCATTAATTGGACCTCGTTCTCCAAGAAATTGCAAAGCAGTGTGAGATTATTGCTGACACGCTTTCAATGGTCAAAGAAGTTTCCAATGCTATTCTTGATTCTTCAAAAAGGAAAAAAGTGTATGAAGACATCGTTTTACCGCCTACTGCAAAAGAATCCAACTTGCGGTCACGCTTACTTATATTGTGCCCTTCACGATGGTGTGTACGAGTAAAATCTCTGCGAAGGTTTCATGATAACTATATGCGTGTTATGGATACGTTGACTGCAATCCTAAGTGATAGTAGTAATAAACTAACCGACGAGAAAAAATCCTCACTGAGAGGATACCTAACAAAAATGGGACAATTTGAAACTTTATTGGCCTTAAAATTATCTATCGTTCTGTTTGAACCTGAAGAACTTTTAGCTAAGGCTTTACAAGGAGAAAATTTCACGGCGACAGGTGCTAAACAAGCTGCTGAGGCACTTTGGAGCACCTATAATGCAGTGGGCGAGAGCGAATTTAATAAAGCATGGAAAGAGGTAGAAGAAAGAATTGATCTTGATTTAGCAATGCATCGCATTCCAAGAATGAAAAGACTTCCTAAACGATTCGAAACACAAGCAAACCCGGATCATGTCCAGATAAACCCAAAGAGCTCTCTTCGAGCTAAGTTTATATCAGTTTTGGACTGGCTAAAAAGCGAGATAGACCGGCGTTTTCACCAACCAGGAATGGAGCAACTAATTAAATTAGAGAAAGTGCTTCTGTCGCCATGGGAAAATTCTCAAGCCCTTGAAATTCAACCTCTTTCGGATGCATTAGGTGTTCACTTGGAAGATTTTGACGTTAATATGCTAGGGGCACAGCTTCGTCTCTGTTCCAATGCACTTCAAGATATCCAAATACCCAAAAACGTCAGAGATGTAGCAGCAGTGCTTAGAGTCCTTTCGGAAGACTGTCGAAGAATGCTGAGTGAAGTTGAAAAACTTGTAATTGTATTATTAACAGTACCAGCAACTTCCACATCATGCGAAAGGTCCTTTAGCGCTCTAAGACGCATAAAAACGTACCTCAGGTCAGTTATGAGCCAAAAGCGACTTACACATCTTCTTCTTCTGCATGCATGCAGAAATTACAAAAAGTGTAGAACTAGAGGACATATTGAAAGAGTTTGTTAGCAAAACTACGGAAAGACGGAAAGTTTTTGGAAATATTTAATTTTGATTTTTTATACTTACTTTTGTTAGAATAGTACAATAAATAAGAATGAAATTGTTGTTACTTCTATATCCGAGTTGAATATTACTACACATCATCCGACACGTGTAATTTATTACTTAAATTTACTTTGAAAAATACCCACTATTTTGCATAAAATAATTTCCGTGGGAAATCAGACATCAAGTAGGTGATTTTTGCCCCCCCAATTGTTATCCACTTCCGACGTCGCTAAGGTGAGAGTTTTGACCATTTTGTGAAGGATTTAAAATTACTGTCGAAGTCGTGTAATTTTAATGATCAAGAAGAGAATAATATTAGGAATCCGTGACCTCCAATTACAAGAAAAGTTGCTAGGAATATCTGATTTAACATTAGACAAAACGGAGAAACTATGCAGAGCTGGAGAAGCTAGTAAAATGCAGGCAAAAGAGGTTAAAGGAGAAGAAGTTAATTTGTTAAAAAAGGTGGTTAAAGTGAATAATAATAATATTGACAATAAATAATATTGACTGTTTAAAATGTGCCACAAGACATAAGAAAAGACAGTGTATTGCATTTGGTAAAAAATGTAATTATTGTGGAATGTTAAACCATTTCGCAATAGGTTGTAAAAAGAAAGTTAGACGTAAAAAAGCGTATGAAGTCACGCAAGAAGATGAACCTGTGGAAGTTAATAACGAAACTGATCATTATCTCACAGAAGAAATTTTAAGTGTAAGTCAATTAAATGCTAGAAACGTATGGAATGGAGTCATCCTATAACAATTAATGAACATAATGTTAAATTTAAAATCGATACTGGGGCACAAATTAATGTGTTACCGTATAAATTGTATAAGGATCTAAAGATAGCTGCAAAATTAACAACGGTAAACAGTAAAATAATCGCTTATGGAGGAAACAATTCCAACCGTAGGCTGCATTGAATTAAATTGCAAACCGTTAAACAGAGATAATACAGTAATAAAATTTGTAGTTGCTAATGTTAACTCAAATCCAATAGTCGGATTGGATACAGCGATTCAATTAAATTTAATAAAACAAGTCAATGAACTTAATGATAATCCAGTGTTTAATAATAAAGAACAGTTTATAAAACAATTTAGTGCTGTGTTTGAAGGATTGGGTAAATTGCCGTTTAAGTATGAAATATCGTTAAAAGAAGATGCAGTGCCATCTGTGAAACCATGTAGAAGATTTCCAGAGGTAATAAAGGAAAAGCTAAAGGTTGCTTTAAAAGACCTAGAGAATAAACGGATCATATCTACAGTGGATAAAGCTGCCGATTGGGTGAATGACCTAGTAGAAGTAGAAAAGAAGAATGGTTCCATACGTATCTGTTTAAATCCATCTGAGCTGAATAAATATGTAAAAAGGGAATACCACAATATACCAACAGTGGAAGAAATGTGTGCAAAGTTATCGGGTAAGAAAATTTTTACAGTGCTAGATATGAAGGATGGGTTTCATCAGGTCGAACTTTCGCATGAATCATCATTGCTCTGTACATTTAATACGCCTTATGGAAGGTACAAATTCAACAGACTACCATTTGGATTGGCCAGTAGTCCAGAAGTATTTCAACGTGAAAAAACAAGATTATTTGGAGACATTAACGGTGTACAGGTATATTTTGATGATATAATTGTAGCAGGTGCTAACCAAGAGGAACACGATAAAATATTAAATGAGGTAATGTTAAGAGCATTAAAGTATAATGTTAAATTTAACAGTAATAAGTTATAGTTTAAAGTTTGTAAAGTTTTGTACTTAGGTTTAATATTTACAGAAAAAAGGTGTTGCACCAGACCCAAAGCAGGTTACTGCACTTAGTGAGATGCCGGATCCAAGTAACAAGAAAGAGGTTCAAAGGTTTTTGGGTATGATAAATTTTTTACATAAATTTATACCTAATATGTCTAATGAATCTGCACCTTTGAGACTATTATTAAAGAAAGATAGGCAATGGGTTTGGGGTGATAATGAAAAAGTTCCTGTAACAAATTAAAAGAATTGGTGAGTAAAGCACCTACTTTAAAATTTTTTGACCCTAAAAAGGATATAATATTGCAAACAGATGCTAGTCAGGACGGAATAGGTTGTTGTTTAATACAGGAAAATCGTCCAGTAGCATTTGCTTCACGTAGCTTAACAGAATCTGAGAAAAAATATCCAATAATAGAAAAAGAGCTTTTAGGCATTGTTTATGCTTGTCAAAAATTTCATCAATTTATTTATGGTCAGAAAATTGAAATTAATACTGATCATAAACCACTTGTTAACATAATTACTAAAGAATTACATAAAAGCACTAATAGAATTCAAAGATTAAAATGAAAACTCTTGAAATATTCCTTAAATGTAAAGTATATTCCGGGAAATCAAATGCATATTGCAGACTTGTTGTCTAGATCATATAAAATTGAACATCATAGTGATGATCCGGACATGTTTGATATAGTACATTCAGTAACAAAGTGAATTCGTGTCAATTCCGAATACAGATTTTGATAAATATAAAATAGAAACTAAAAAAGATTAAATACTTAAAGAAGTATTAGGATTAGTGGATAGTAATTGGAAAGATTTTTATAAACAACAATATCAGGAAATTAAATTTTATCATAAACTGAAAGATAGGTTAACAAACAATGAAGGACTATTATTTCTAGATCAGAAAATCATACTTCCTAAGTGTTTAAGACAAGATGTTTTAAAGTTAGGACATCGTAAATCACATTTTGGAATAGTAAAAACAAAGCAAAGGTTGAGAGAGGCGTACTTTGGGCCTAAGATTAATGAAAATATTGACAATTTTGTTAAAAAATGTAAAACTTGTGAAAGATTTCAAAGATCTAATGCTCATGAACCTTTGTTGATTAATCATGAAGTACCCAGATTACCTTTTCAAAACATTTGTATGGATATTGCTGAGTATGGTAAAAGAGATTATTTAGTTGTCGTAGATTATTTGTCAAAGTGGCTAGAGGTAATACCGCTAAAAAACAAAACAATAACCGAAATTAAAAGGAAACTTCAAAAAATATTTTCAGTTCATGGCATACCTAAATATGTAATAAGTGATAATAGTTCATTTAATAGTTATGAATTTAAAGTTTTTGCTACTGATTATGGGTTTCAAATGAAACATAGTAGTCCCTATTATCCAAGATCTAACGGTCTAGCCGAAAAAGGGGTGGGTATAGCAAAGCAAATATTGAGAAAATGTGAAACAGTTGATCAGTTAAATGATGCATTACTTGAATACAGAGTAACACCTGTAGCGGGTTTAAAATATAGTCCGTCAGAAATACTAATGGGTAGAATTATTAGGAGTAAGTTACCAAAGAATGCAGATTTATTAGAACTAGAATTAGTGTATAAAGACGCGTACGAAGAATTACAAAATCGCAACATAAAAATAAAGAAATATCATGATGAGAGGACTAAAGTTAGAAAACCATTTATTACGGGAGAAGACATTGTTGTCCAAAATCCTCATACTAAAATCTGGCATCCAGCTAAAATTGTGGAACCGACTGATCGTCCTAGATCATACAATATTATAAATGATCAAAATAAAATGTGTGTTAGAAATAGTTTACATATTAGAAAATCACTAAACGAGCCAATTGTAAATACTGATAATGAGTATGAAAGTGAAGTTTGTAAAGATGAAATGTGTGAAACACCTATGGTAACTTCTCAAAACAGAACATTGATTGAGATCATGTAGAACTATTAAAAAACCTATAGCATTAAGTAATTATGTATGTGTGTAATTAAGCTTAACCCTACAGTGATCGCTAGCGGACAAACTCCGCATAATTATTTGATAACGCGTACGCGTCCGATTGGACTCCCACCACCTTCATGCTCTAGGTACCTTTCGGCAATATCGTTATAAAGGATTAGTGTTAGTTAACCGCTTGATCAGTGAACGACAGCTCGTGTAATTTTAGTTTGCGGAGTGTCAGTCCGCAGCGATCTCTGGTGTTAAATAATGATCTTTAGATTTTGGAGGTAAGTTATGTGTTGTTATTCTACAAATCATTGTATTATACTTGAAAAGCATGTATTTTTAGTGGCGTAACTATTACTAGGAGAAAAAAATGTTATTTTTTCTTGTAGGTCCGAAATGTGCTCTTATGAAAGAAGTACAGAACGTCTCCAGAAATTGATGGAAGAATGTCTCACCGATGATAATCCTGCGGAAGTATTTTTAGAAGATGACTAGGATGAGAGTGAAGAAGATCATTTAAGTACAGAACTTCTAGAAACAGATACAGAACAAGACATATCTGATGTAGAGTATGAGAACAACGTGGAAGAGAGAGGCGCTACCCCATATTTTTTAGGTAAGGATAAGACATCAAAATGGGAAAAACATGTTCCACCTAAAAATGTTAGGACCCGATCAGAGAACTTAGTAATTCATTTACCAGGCCCGAAAGCAGCTACAAGAAATTTAAAAATGCCATTAGAAATTTGGAGCTATTTTTTCAATAATCGAATTTTAGAGGTAATTGTAGAATATACAAACCAAAAAATAAATTCTATAAAACATAAATATTCCCGGGAGTGAGATGCAAGTCCTACTAATATTTCGGAAATAAAGGCTCTACTAGGTTTGCTGTATTTAGCTGGTCTCAAAAAATGTGGTAGGACAAACGTTGAGGAACTTTGGAAATCAGATGGCAGTGGCATAGAGTTATTTAGACTTACTATGTCATGTCTTAGATTTAGATTTTTACTGTGTAATCTAAGACTTGATGATATCGATTCGCGGGACGAAAGAAGGGCTATTGACAAACTAGCAGCAATAAGAAGTTTGTTTGCTGCCTTCGTAGACAATTGTAAGACTGCATATACTCCTTTTGAGTATGTAACAATTGATGAAAAGCTTGAGGCTTTTAGAGGACGTTGTTCATGGCGCCAGTATATTCCAAGCAAACCGAATAAATATGGATGGAAGATATTTGCGCTTTGCGACTCGAAGACGTATTATACTCTAAATCTCGAAGTATATTTGGGAAAACAGCCTGCAGGACCCTACGAAGTAAGCAATTCTCCTGCAGCCATAGTAGAGAGGTTGTGCGAGCCAATTAGAGGTACTGGTAGAAATGTTACGGTCGATAATTGGTTCACCAGTATGGAACTTATTTCTAATTTAAAACAAAACTTTAGGCTCACATTGTTAGGAATAATAAGAAAAAATAAAAAAGAGATTCCACTTGAATTGGCAAGCCCGTCCAATCGACTCGAGAAAACATCAATGTTTGTATTTCACAAAAACTGTACTTTAGTTTCATATATACCGAAACCAAAGAAGAATGTGTTAGTTGTTTCAATATGCACAGAGATGACGCCTTAGATCAGAAAACAGGCAAACCAGAAATGATTATGTTATATAATCAGACTAAAGGAGATGTCGACATGGTCGATAAGCTCTGTTCTCTCTACGATTGTGCCAGAAATACTCGTAGGTGGCCAATGCTAATATTTTATTCCTTACTCAATGTCGAAGCTATAAATTCATTTGCAATCTATCTTGCAAACAACATCAATTCAGCAATTCTGCGAAGAGAGTTTATATATAAACTGAGTTTTGCGCTGGATACCGACCATTTAAAAAATAGAGTATTAATCAGAAACATACCTCTAACAATAAAAATTCGTATTCGAGAGATGCTTGGACTGGAGAGCACCCCAATACCCGAAACGGTTGAAGAACGCCGAGGAAGATGTAGTATTTGTGACAGGAGGAAGAACAGACCAACCAAATATTACTGCAGAAAATGTAGTACATTTTTATGTTTAGAGCATTCTAGTATCATGTGCAACGAATGTATTCAAAGCGCTACGTGGGCAGACTAACTTTTTTCCAATATTTATATTATTCGTTCCTAAACTTGTTGATAATGACTTAGGGTATGTTTTTATAAATAATATATACGTTAGTTGTTATTTTTAATATTTAAGAGTTCCTAAACTTGTCTGTTTTCTTAAATAGCATGTAAGTTGTTTGTTTTCTTAAATATAGCATGTAAGTCATTTTTTGTCCTAATAAACTATTAAAAACATGAAAAGGATTTTATTAACATATTTTTTTGTTAATATTTGTATGACATAGCCACATATAAACATTGCGGAGCCTCAGTCCGCAGCGATCACTCGTGTCAAATTAATTATAGCGACTACTGTAGGGTTAAAGGAAAGGATGTGTAGTATTGGCAACATCGCCCTGCAACAAAATAGTTAGTTGTAAACATAATGGTGGCATGTGCGTTTACAATATGTAAAAATCTAGTAAATAAAAGTATTTAAAAACAAAACCAGTAACCTTTATTAATATATAAAATAATACGCTCCCTTAAGGGATCCAGAACAATACATTTCCAAGGCGGATTTTTGGTGTAATAAACCAACACATTTCTGGCCAAATTCAAGATTTGTAAGTGCTTTTCCATACTAAAAATAATGTTTAAAAAAAATTTTGCTTTTTTAACCTCAATTTGGTTAGGAGAATAATTTACAGTTTAGATACTAAAAACTGTTTATGATGAGCGTTTAATGATCTTTTTGTTTGTATTGACATGAGTGGTTTGAAATAGGCAATAATGTATAAATTTTGTTGTCAGGTTGAAAATTAATAATCGAAAAATAATAGTCAAGGGCGGCAAATTATCTACAATGTTTACCAATTTATGAAAAAAGAAAAAGAAGGAACGATGACAATTCCATTATCTCAATTACAAGAACGTGTTGCTGAAGCTGCAGGTGTGGGTCTAAACACTGTGAGAAGAATTATTAAAGAAGGAAACAGTACACCTGGACCAAGTCACCCTGGCAACAGTAAATTCTCTTCACCACGAAAAACTATCAATAAACCAAGCCCTAAGTCAACGTTAGATGCATGCGATGAAGAGATAATAAGAAAAATCATCTACTCATTTATCAATACCCAAAAATGTACTCCGACCATAAATAAGGTTTTACAGGAAGTGACAAATATTCAATTCTATGGAAAAAAAACCACATTTTGGAGAGTGTTAAGAAAGCTAGGATTTCGTTGGAAAAAGACTGAGGATAATAGAAAAGTATTAGTGGAAAAAATGGACATTAGAACTAAACGAATCGAGTTTCTTCGAAAATTAAAGAAATATAAAGAAGAAGGAAGAAATTTGGTGTATAGTGATGAAACTTACTTACACAGCAGTCATACTGTACCGAAAACATGGGACGATGGAAGAAACCGTTGTTTCTTCACCACAAAATAAAGTATATATTCTAGACAAGCTACTAGCTGAAAATGGTCATGCTGTCCTTCGTCTCCCTCCGTACCATCCTGAATTAAATCCAATTGAAAAAATATGGGGAATTGTGAAAAATCGTATAGCAGCGATGAATGTGACGTTTAAAATGGAAGATGTTAGGCAATTGAAGAATTTGAAAAAATTACAGCTGAGAACTGGAAGAATGTGTGTGAACATGTAGAACAAGTGGAGAGTGAATATTTTAAAAAAGAAGTGATATTGGATGATGTTGCCGAACTGGTAATAAATGTTAATAATGACAGTGACGAATCTGATTTCTCATTTTCATCTGATGATGACGATTTAGATTATGAACCTGTACAATGACATTAAAACATTTAAATGAATTTTTAAAATTGATTTGTGATTAATCAGAAATCGATGTACTTATGCTATATTTGTTAAATAATATTAGTGAAAACAAATTACATGTATTATGAAAATGTAAACTTTCACCATTAACACTCATAATAAAATATTTATCTTTTTAGGGGTTTTTTAATGGTGTACTTTAAATTATACAATCTAAACGTTTCGATAACACTTACAGTTATCTTCGTCAGTAGTAATGTTTGTTAAAAATTGTTAAAGATGTAGTAAACAATTTTGTCAAATTTGAAAAATTAAAACATAAACATAAGCCTGCTATTAATATAACAGTTTGGGAAACATAAAGCCAACTATAAAATTTTTAGTAAAGAATAACTAGGTCATAAAAATTAAATATTATTAAACTGCCTCAAAGATGACAAACCAGAACACTCTCTACGACCAAAAAGCTAACAATGAAATTTGTCAGCCAAAAAACACATTTAACAAAATTTAATCGAGTTATGATGTAAGTGTAAAGTTGTGAAAAACTTCAATTTTAAAATGATAGAAGCATTCACAAATCCAAACATTACATCAAATAAAATAACCCAGTTAAATCTAACAAAGAGATATCTTTATCAATAATTGGAAGTGTTATTAACAATGAAAAGCACAATGCAGAACATTCTTTGTAATTTTTAATTTCAATTTAATTTCAACTACTGATAGTGCTGTGGTAATTTAACATATAATTGGTAAAGCATTTGCTTCAAGGTCTAGGAAAAACACAGCAAAAAACCTAAACATACCAAAAGTTAAAAATAAATTAAAATTAAGGCGTATCATTATGCTTTTTTTTAATTATAAGATGCCAAAACCTATTTAAACGGAGATTTTCTTCTTGTCTATTAAAATTATTCGGGTGTTTATATATTTCAATAGCTTCACGTTGCAAACGAACATAATAATGAGTTTGTCTTGACAATATTTCCATATTGTCAAATTGAATGTCATGATTTAGATTATTCAGGGCATGGAGTGTATAAGTTATCTTGTTCATGTGGAAAAGTATACATCGGGACCACAAAACGTAGCTTTGATACAAGACGCAAAGAACATATGAGATTTTGTAGATAGGGTCAACCAGAGAGGTCTGCTGTGGCTGACCATGCCCTGAATAATCTAAATCATGACATTCAATTTGACACTGGAAATATTGTCAAGACAAACCCATTATTATGTTCGTTTGCAACGTGAAGCTATTGAAATATATAAACACCCGAATAATTTTAATAGACAAGAAGAAAATCTCCGTTTAAATAGGTTTTGGCATCTTATAATTAAAAAAAAAAAAGCATAATGATACGCCTTAATTTTAATTTATTTTTAACTTTTGGTATGTCTAGGTTTTTTTCTGTGTTTTTCCTAGACCTTGAAACAAATGCTTTACCAATTATATGTTAAATTACCACAGCACTATAATTTAACATAAGTAGTTGAAATTAAATTGAAATTAAAAATTACAAAGAATGTTCTGCATTGTGCTTTTCATTGTTAATAACACTTCCAATTATTGATAAAGATATCTCTTTGTTAGATTTAACTGGGTTATTTTATTTGATGTAATGTTTGGATTTGTGAATGCTTCTATCATTTTAAAATTGAAGTTTTTCACAACTTTACACTTACATCATAACTCGATTAAATTTTGTTAAATGTGTTTTTTGGCTGACAAATTTCATTGTTAGCTTTTTGGTCGTAGAGAGTGTTCTGGTTTGATAATCTTTGAGGCAAGTTTAATTAATATTTAATTTTAATAGCAGCCTATGTTTATGTCTTTATTTTCAAATTTAAAAATTTTTACTATTGGCTTTAAAATGTTTCCCAAACTGTTATATTAATAAGCAGGCTTATGTTTATGTTTTTAAATCTTAAAATCAAATTTGACAAAATTGTTTACTACATCTTTATACAATTTAATAACAAACATTACTATCTGACGAAGATAACTGTAAGTGTTATCGAAACGTTTAGATTGTATAATTTAAAGTACACCATTAAAAAACCCCAAAAAAGATAAGTATTTTATTATAAATTACATGTATGACTGCATAGTTTATTATTATTATAAACGTGTACAATGTACATTCAACATACTTTTGACAGCACAAGTTAAAGCATAGCTTACACAATTTTTCATGTAAGCTTTGACTGTACCCTTTAGATAGATCATCACAAATACATTATAATGGAAAGGTTAATAGAACTTATTTAACTTAATGCTACATATCACTTTTGCATTGCATTCTAATTTCAAAATAGAAGCTTATTTCAGATTACATATCACTGAATTAGTCCTTTTTTATGGAACCAGTCACCAAGTCATTCTATAAAGCAATTAGGAATACATACAATTTTCCAAAGATTGATATATTACATTTAACTTTTAAGCAACTAATGATACATAATAATACAGTCTATATATTTCATAAGGGTTTCTACATTATGATGTACCTATTATTTTTTAAAATGACTCAAATCTGTACGTATTCATCTAAAGCACAGCGAATAATGCATAAAGATTGTCATTTAGGTAATGCATACACATGCAACGATGTCAATAAACATTAAAGGAAAGTATCGAAACATCTGCTTCTATAGTGTGGTGCATTGTTTTTTTCAAATGTGCATGCAAACGAGATCAATTCATCTAAAATACAGTAAATAATGAGTAAAGATTTTCATTTATGGCACATACATACACATATAACGACATCACGTAGAATTGAAAGCAACTATCGTAAGGAGTATCGGAACAACTTTTTAAAGTTGATTAATAACCATATTAACTTTATAGACCACATCATTATTACACCTAAAATATTTCATTACTTCTTAATTAAGTGAAATTGGGGCTCATGCTTACTGTTGACGCTCAGATAAAAAAAAATGCTGGCTTAATAAACATAACCACAAACTTGGGTTACTCACTTACAGTGTATGTGGTGTAAACAAACATAAAGAAATTTTATTCTAGCCATTCAATAAATTAATTTTTGTATAAAATCAAATGAAAAGTGACATCATGTGTACAGCTGGTATTTTTAATATGAAATTTATAATACATCTTCGTCAACTTACGAATTTTCCCGACGCGCACCTCACTACCCATGATATTTTAAAGGCTATGACTATCCGCACGCGAAATTAACCTAAATCTGTTTAAAAAAATGGAAATAAAAACGGAATCTAAAATCTACGGTAACCTAGGATCCAAGCTACGTTACGCTACAGTCCATTGAGAGAATCCCAGATTACCGTAGATTTTTTTTTCCTTTTTATTTCCATCTTTAGACAGTTTAAGGTTATAATTTTTGCGTGCGGATAGTCACGGCGTATTTTAAACGATCTCTAGTATAGGAGTAATTAAACACCACGTTTATAAATTTATTTAAATAATTTAAATTGATATATTTAAACCATGACAGTTTCCCCTGATTGTTAAAATAAATTTTAAATTCTTCACGTATCTGCAAACTTTCATTGTTAGGTCGACCTCGTCTTACATGAATACTGTCAAGATTTTCTATATTATTTCACCATGATCCATTTTGTACTTGACCATCATTACCTTCTTGGTCTACTTCATTATAAACCACTGCTGGGGTTTCTAGTTTTATAAAATTGTGTAGAGCGTAACAAACTTGTGTTATTAAAACAACCTTATATCTACACAGGTTTATGGGTGTTAATAGAACATGAAACCTATTTGCAAGAATGCCAAAGGCATTTTCAACAACACGACTTAATTGATAATTGAAAATTCTCTCCTTTTTCGTCATATTTTTAAAAGGAACTGGCTTCATAATATGCCTTTGCAACGGGAACGCTGAATCGGCCAAGATAACATGTGGCAAGGGTTTATGCATTCCCAGAAGGGGTTTGTCGTTTGGCAAATTTAGTGTTTCGCTATTAAGTGAAACTGCAAAATCACAACCATCAACACCTATAACAAAATAAATTAATTCAGTGTAAACCTTAATTTTGGTTTTACTTTTACCTCCATCACTGACTCTTCCATTTGTACCAACATCAATATATATATATATATATATATATATATATATATAAATTTATAATTAGCATCCACTATTGCTAACAGTACGATACTATGCGTGCCTCTGTAATTATAGTAATGTGATCCAGCACTTCTAGGTGCTCTGAAAACAATATGCTTGCCATCCATTGCCCCTATTGTATTTGGAATATTCCAGTTTTTACCAAATTCCGTAGCAATTTCCCGACTGTAAGGGTTTATTCCCAGGTAAAGTGTGAAAAATGTGGAGCCTCTCTATGTTTTGGCAAGAAAAATTGTTTCAAAAATTTTCACAATTAGTTTACGTATGTTTCTAATGGAGCTATTTTTACAATGTTTGTATAATGTTGTAATTTTACAACGGAAAGTTTTTGTTTTTTGCACAAAGTTGTAAATTTACAACAGTTTCTTTTTTAAAAAATAAACGTCAAAAAACATATATAGAATTTAATTATTAATTTAATATTTTTCCCACCTATTAGAAACCCCAATAAGCATCATATATTTTATTTTCAAAAAAATAAAAATTCATGCAGTGAAGGATTAAAACGTAAATTATTTAAATTTCTGTTACGATGCCCAAGTTCAACAGTAACAAAATGTGCCCAGTGCCCCAATGTAGCAATAGAAAATGCGGCAATGTGTCGTTGCATATGTTTTCCAAAAATAAAACGTTAGAAAAGAGGTCGCAAATCCTGTTTAAGATTGGAAAATCGGTGACTAGAGTAAAATCAACATCGGAAGACACCACCGCAGAAACGCATTTTTAAACTAGATAAAGATGCAGTAATGATTGGAAAATGACACAGATATTAGTAGATACTGTGCGCTCTACAAACGTTACTTTCCAGCTGATCGTTTGCCAACTTTTGTTTATAACCTCTTTGTTTTCCGGCGTATCAAATTTGTTTATTACTTATTCTACAAAACGGTTTTTTTTAAACTATCCGCTGCCTGTATTGAATTTATAAGTAAGTTACTTTAATTATTAATGTAATCAAATCTAGTTCTTTATATAATGTGCGACGCAAGTGCATCTCATAACGCTCAAGCACCTCAAGCAAGAAAACGCCGTGTTATCTGAGGATGCTCGCAAGATTGTGTAGAACAATTACCAACAGTTTAAAAGTATCAATTCAGGTAAAAAGCAGTTGGATAACAACGTTTTATTTTGTAATATTCGAAGGAATTTATAACCTCATTAAAGATGACGAAACAATTGGATATTCGGGAAAGAAAATGTCATTTAGAAGTTTACTTTTAAAAATGGGCTTCAGGTAAGTTTCTTGATTAATTTTGAATTATATCTTATCTTGGGTTTTATGTAGGTGGAAAAAAACATCTGATCATCGTAAGATTATAATAGAACGACATGAAATACGTTCTTTGCGTTGTGCATATATACATTTGATCACTAATTATCGGAAATCAGGACGACCAATTATATACACAGGTTAGTTTTGAAGATTATAAACTATACATTCTACTGCATAATATTATGTAAATTTTAGATGAAACATACATACATTCGTTTTATGCACCATATTCGTGGACAGCTGGGACCAACGCAGGTCTTCAATCTCCTATTGGAAAAGGAAATCGCCTTATAATCGTACATGCTGGTATGTTTATTTTATTTTATAATGTAAATATGTTGCTATTTATCATTATTTTAGGTGGTGAAATGAGATTTATAAATAATGCTCTGCTAATATTTAAATCTAGCCAAAAATCAGGAGATTAATTGTTATTGGCAAATGTATTTTAAAAAAACTAGATTTTGTAACTATGACAATAAAATATGATTTTACTTTGATTACCTATTTCAAAAATTTTACATCTAAAATTGGACAACAAACGCGAAGTAATATAACCTAAACTTTTATTTTTTCAAACTTATATTTTTTTGTTGAGCTTTACACTCTGACGTCACTTTTTTTTCGCAGCTTGGTGTCTTCCGATGTTGATTTAATTCTACCAGTATGTATGTGTGCAGTGAGCATTTTTTCCAGTGAAAGCTTTTATTATTTTGGTAAGTATCATCAATTCATAAACGTAAAAATATAACTTTACCAAGCGCTGTTTGAAAGGTTCATTTTGAGACAATTGGTAGTAGTGAATGCACATAATATGCTATTCACAACAACAAAGCCCAAAATAATTACCGTAGATGGGGGTAACTAAAGCCTACGGGGAAACTAAAGCCATTACAACAGGTAATTTTTGGACGGTGATAGTGGCAACACTGTTTGGAATTAACAGCTGATGTTGTGTTTTTCTAACAGGAGCTTACACGTGCTTTCCAAATACTTATCTGGATTATTAAAAAATATCAAGGTAAGTGTACAGTAAAACTATATATTTAGCCTAAAAAATTGATAAAAAAGTTACCTTGCATAACTTCTGCTCTGAACAAGTCGTTTTTAATCTTAAATTCTCATAACCTTAATTTATGTTTCATCACACTTTTAAAGGTTATAACCTATAATTTGATTCTTTCTTTTGTTGTGATTTTTTTTCAGTGATACACAACATGGGGTAACTAAAGCCACATCATAAAGGTGGCTTTTGTTACCCTGTACTTTTTGTGCGGTACACTATAATAAGTCAAAATTCCTTAAGTAATAAATTTTTCTTTTTTTTAGGACTAAAAATGCCTCGAAACCCAAAGAAGAAGCTTGGTACCCGGAAGTATAAAAATTACACAGATGAAACGCTGAAAATAGCTGTAGAAGAAGTGAAGAAAGGGTCATCTTCAAGAAAGGTTTCTGAGAAATTTGGTATATCAAGATTTGCTCTCACTGCTGCCCTGAAAGGTAGGGTTAACAATTGTGGTTTGCCTCCAGTTCTTAATTCTGAAGAAGAGAGAAGATTAGTTGAATGTATAAGCATGGCTGGAGAGTGGGGATTCCCTCTTACGGCGCTAGACATAAGACTAATAGCATTGAGTAAAAAATCATAAAGAGATGCAATGTAATGTAAAATTTTGTGCTATATGGCTATCTCACTTCTCGCGTTCCTTTGCACCCCACTATCGCCAAAATAAACTACTGTGTAGTGCTGACACCATCGTCCGTAAACATAGTTTGCATGTGATATGATATTTTATCGCGGAATGAATAACATTTATTCAAACTTCGCAAGAAACCGATACCGTCACTTCTTTTATATTAGAACTGATTCGAGGATTAATTTTATGAACGATTTTAAGTATATAAATAATTTACATGTTCCCTGTTAAATATATACTTGTTTATTGGTTTTAACGTCAATAAAACTTTGTAATTGCATATACAAAAATAGAAATTAAAGTGTTTAAAATAAAAAAATGCTTTGATAAACAAGTCCCACTTCATTATAAAATTGAATTTACGTATACAGGGTAATTCAGAATAATGATCACATTAATTTTATGAACGATTTTAAGTATATAAATATTTATAAGTTCCCTATTATTAATTATATATTTGTTTATTGGCTTTCACCTCTATAAAACTTTGTAATCGCATATGAAAAAATAGAAATTAAAGTGTTTAAAAAAAAAGTGCTTTGATAAACAAGTTTCACTTCATTCAAAAATTTGCTTTAATTTTCGTATACAGGGCATTCCCTCTTATTAATTATATACTTCTTTGTTGGTTTTCACGTCAATAGAACTTTGTAATTGCATATATAAATTACAGTATTTAAAACAAAAAAAATGCTTTGATAAAAATTTCATTAAAAAATTTACTTTAATTTACGTATACAGGGTAATTCATAATAAAGGTCTCATTAATTTTATCAACGATTTTAAGTATATAAATATTTATGTTTCCTTATATCAATTATATACTTGTTTATTGGTTTTCAGGTCAATTAAACCTTGTAACTGCATATAATCAAAGTATTTAAAATTTAAAAATAATGCTTTAATAAAACTTCATAAAAAAATTTACGGGGTATTTCAGAATAAAGATCACATTAAAAGTTATTATTAATTTTATTACATACATAAATAAAAAGTTTAACTCGAGTAGAATTTGAACCTACGACATTCACTTTACTAGGGTGGCTCTCTAACCAACTGAGCTATCGAGATATAAGTCCCAATCGATGTAAATTTTGACTTTATGTATTTAGAACTCATGTTCTAAAGGAAAACTGCATAAAAAATATTAAAATATCGCCCCTCCCTCCCCCCAGAAATCTAATAATGTTCTTATACACTGCTTATTAGCTTATCGGCTCTGCAAAATTGCAACTTTCCTTCTCGTGCGTTGTGAAGATTTATAATTAGCAGTTTCCAAACGAATATTATGATGAATAATCATTTTTATTCCATTATTTAAAACGAAGTCAAAGTGATTTTCGCAGATGTCCAATCGTTGCTTCTGGCTCAAGCCTTCTTGGCAATAAGCTTTTAGATGTTTTTTTAGACCAGATAAGTGTTTTTGCTTATCAAAAGCGACATTAAATAATATAAATATCTTTAACAAGATCCGTAAATCTTTGTGTGGGCCTTTTCAGGAATTTTATGGATTTTTCACAACCATAATTCTTATGAAGTAAAAATATTTCGCTTTCGTTAATAATGTCTGCGTGTGATTTCAACATAAGTATTTCACAAAATTGACATTTATACTGTTTTAAAAGTTTATAAGCTAAATATCCCGCAACATAAACATTAGAGCAAATTTCAAGCGTGTTTTTTTTTAGAGATGGCATCAATATTTTCTTTATTCTCCAACACATACACTTGGTATTTTGTATACTTAAATTGTGACCTTTCGCAGACACTTCCCTTAATACAAAATGCTCATTTTCAGAGAGCTCACTGTTTTTTCTTCTCGTTCTTCTCTTGCATGTCTAAATCTATATTCACTATATTGAATGTATTATTATTTTCATTATTCAAGTATAATAGATAATGATATTAAAAAAAGACATGTTAATAAAACAACGATGTTTTTAAGATATGAATTTTAAATATACTTATTAATTTTCGAGAATTCTTAATTTTCTATTTTGTTTTTGTTGTTTATCACTTTTACATTTTCGAATTTTTTCCGTTTCCCACTTGAAACTTCGGTACATCATCATTTTCATAAAAATGTTAAAGAATATTTGTTTATGGCAATTGCAAACATTAATTTTACTTAAATACGGTTTTAATCTTTCCGTTATATTTTTTGATAATTCTTTTTTGAATTTATACTTTTCAAAATTAATAAAAAAATTTTCTAATAATAAGGCAAAAGATTTATAATATGAAACACAAGGTTTCTTTAAAAACTTTGCTGATCATGATTTTGAAAAGTCCTTATTTATTATAAATATATAATTAGAATCTACTAAATTACATTCTGTCAATCAATATTTTTTGCAAATTTCGCAATCAAATTTTTTTTAAATTTTATGCGCCACAAAAGCTGCCACATAAGCCTGTGTCGTGCTTTCTAAAGTTACAGGTTTTATTTCTTCTTCTATTACTTCTTCAAGTATATCATCTTCTTGAAATTCTTCAGTTTCTTGTACTATTGTGTCGTTCATATTTTTATCAACATTCAAAGCAGTTTTTTGTGCGGTGTAAATGTCATGTGCATTTTCCTCATTGCTTAAAACGTCTAAAAATCGCCCAAAGTCTGTGTCACAATTGCCATTATCCACAGCAATTTGCAGCCGAATATTAGTGTAATATTGAAGGGCAATTCGAAATTGACGCACAGTGGGCATTGGGTTATAACCGCCTCTTGTCCGCATTACAGAAAAAAAGTTTTCAAGCGGATCTTGATTTAAGAATGAAGTTAATAAGTATTTAATGTCGTAATTGGTTTTTAAATCGTCCCACAACATTAAAATTGATTTTATAGAAAGTTGAAATCCTTGAATAAAATATGTTTGTTCGTAGTCTTCCATTTTCAAAAACTTTTAAACTTCTAAAGAAATTAAGGCCATCCTTTAAAATGTTTTCCGCGTTATTATTAAAAACAGGCAACGGTCGTCGGTTTCTTCTACTATCACCCAAATATGGACTGTTTAAAGCGTCAAATATTTCATCTATATTCTGAACAAACTCAGCGGTATTAGATGCTGTGGTTGAAGTAAGCTGTTTAGTGTCAACCAAAGTTTTTACAGTTGTTGCTACCGAGTGAGAGAAAATTTGTGCTGCATATGAAACTCACATTTTCTGGAAACAATTGGGACGTATATGTTTATCTGTTATTTTTAATAAACTTCGAGTTGTAGAGCTAGCTTCGTCAATTTCATATGTTTCTCGTATATCTTTCCATGAAATTGGCTTTTCTTCTTCACCGTAAGTAAAATTTAATTTCTCATTAATCAAATTATTTCGAAGACTTTTTAGCAAATGTGGGCAATCAAAAATTACATTAACTTTTATTCCTTCTAAATCAAATGTAGGATTGTCAACTGTAGCGCCTAATAATGAAACTGCTTTCCGATTGTTTGATCCTTGATCACAGACGATGACTTTTGGTTTCAGGGTACAATGTTTCAAAGTTTTCAATACGTCTATTATTAATTGTTTAATTGTTTCTCCCTTAACGGGCCCCCCCGACATAACGTAACAAAGGGGAAGTCTCCAATTTTCTAATAGGCCACGTATATAAAACATTAACGCTGTATTAGCAGGCACACCTTTTCGTCCAAGATGGCCAAGATCTTCAAATCCTTCTGCAACATCTTCTTTTGTATTAAAATGTACCTCTTTCTTGAGAGAAATTTCGTCTATTAATAAGACGCACAATTTTTCATGCTCCTTCATTACGCTTGCTTTTGCTTTTAATTTTACCGTTAAAGTTGATTTGATACCTGGTTTAATGTAAACAACAGACATCCAATCCTGAATCGTTCGAATTGACGGTAGGGTAAACTGTAATTTGTCTCTCATGAATTTATAAAGCACAGGTGATTTGTAATGCAAGGATAACGCTAATTATTTTTCTTGTTTTGTCCATTTTGATTTTTTTTTATGAAAAATTTGCATTTTAATAAATGTGTTAACAAAAGAGGTTTTGTTTTTTAACAAATTGTTTAAAATATTTGCGGATATAAGCTTGGATTTCTTTTTCAAACGATTAACTCTGTAACTTTTTGCTCTTAGCTTTTTTTTAAAATGTCAATTTTAACAGAAAGAAATTCATTTCTTTACTTTAAAAATGATGTTTTTGGAGATGGCATATTAAAAACTCGCTCGCTCACGACAGAACCAGGAGAACTTGCTATGGAAGAGATTCTTGAAATTCTCGTGCTTAATGGAGAGGACAATTGTTTTGAACGATTTCTTTCGTATGTTGTAATAGGCCGTGTTAAAACAAATTCTTCTGATGATCTACTTTCAACCTCTGAATATTAAAAAAATAATATTAACTTTAATATTAAAATAACAGAAAAATTTTAACAAACCAGATATTGTGTCCATCTGACGAGATCTTTTCTCTTTGGAACATAGTGAATCATTTGTAATGTCGGGATTGTTTTCTAAAAAATGCATTTATACATTTACGGTTTATTATGATAATTAATAAGCTTACCATCCATGTCAGAAAAAAGTCTTTTGCGAATGTCTTTATTGTTGGCTTGACTGTCTGCTAAAATTTAGAAAATAGTAAAGAAATTTATGTTGTTAACTCATAAATTTACAATTATTTTGACAGAGAAAAGGTAAAATATAGCATATATGACAAAAAAACCTAACATAGTACCGCCAGGGAGAGGTGTCTCATGGCGGACCCGAAAATGGGGATATAATTATTACTGTGAAATGCATCTGTTTGCCTTTATCTTGAGGTCTTACATCAGCAATAGCGCGGCGAATTGTCGCTAATATTCGCCCCTAATAAATTGCCAAAAATTATATTTCCTAATTGCGCTTCTTTCGGCCCAACCGTAGGGTCTATTGAATGTTCAAACTTAGGTATAAATGGCATATATACTCGTAAATCACGGGCATTTATACGAAATTACCATGTAGTTTCATTTCAATTTTAAGGTCAAACCTCAATAGATAACATTTAACTTTGAAAATAAATAAATGAATAAGCAAACTAGTAATAAACTTACCTTGATAAAATTTTATAGGCACGGCATTCTTTCGTAAAATTTTCCGCTTTTGTTGAATGATTATATTATCGGAAATAAAATGCTTTTCACACAGGATTTTATTACCTAACTCTGAATTATCCGTTAGGTACACATTTATATTTCCACAATTTTGCGTCCACTCACTTAAAATGTCTTCATTTTTTGTCGGAAATTTGAAAAAACTTAAATGCTTGTCCTTTTTCGCATTTTCTTTGCAATATAAATAGCAACAATGATTTTTTTTAAGGCGCGTTATTGCTGAACTCATTTTTACGTGCTCCTCTCTAAACGAATTAGCGGGCGATGTACCAATGCGTATACGCATACAACGTTATAAGCGAAGCTTCTCATGTAACGTTCTAGACGTGACTGAGAATTCCTGAAGCAAATGCAGCAAGCTGCGAGCTCAGCACTCCTATCCGCCAGAGCAAATTTTATGCACAAAACGCCTTGCCCTTTCGCGAGTCTCTGGAAGTTTTCAGTCAACGCTAATAGTCAAAGGTTACCTGGATCGTTGCGGCCGAAATGAAATCAGGTTCAAAAACAATATGCCTGGTGTTGATTTTATTTTATTTCTGAAAAGAAACAGTAAAGATCTTTCCAAACGGTTGGGCCAAAACATTAAAAGAAGTCGAGCGACTATCAGTAAGGACATCGTGAATAACTACTTTAATGAACTCGAAGAGACATTAAAGGATGTTGTTCCATCAATGATAGTTAACTACGATGAAACCAACATGACTGACGATCCAGGGAGAAAACAAGTGATCGTGAGAAGGGGATCACGGCATCCGGAGCGTATAGTAGATTTTTCAAAATCTAGTACGTCAGTAATGTTTTCTGGAAGTGCAAGTGGAACGCTACTACCTCCTTATATGACTTACAAGGCAGCACATCTCTATGACTCATGGACAGAGAATGGTCCAGCAGGCACTGTATATAATAGATCTAAAAGCGGGTGGTTCACCCTGGAAATGTTTGAAGATTGGTTTCAGAGAGTACCTTTGCCCTACTTTAAACAATTTGGCAGTGATGCCAAGTAGGTTTTGATAGGAGACAATTTGTCGAGTCACATCTCTGCCCATATTATTGAAGAATGCAACAAAAATAAGATCAAGTTTGTACTGCTACCTCCTAACAGTACGCACTACACACAGCCCTTAGATGTGGCATTTTTTAGGCCATTAAAAATAAAATGGCGCCAGACTTTGACAGAGTGGAAAGAGGCCAATCGTGGCTCTATTCCAAAAGACAGGTTTCCAAGACTTTTGAAAAAGTGCCTTTATGCTTTGGGTGAGGAAAACATAAGCAAAAACTTAAAAAGTGGATTTAAGGCAGCTGGTATTGTACGCTTAGACCGAAATGAAATTCTGAAAAGGCTTCCTGATGGTGATGCCACTGCCAAAAGTAACTCCAGTTGCCTACAAACAGTATCTGAAGAGCTTAATTCAAGCAACAACTGGACTGATTCTATCAAATCCTTTTTTGAAGAAAGTAGAAAGAGAGAGACCGAACCTCTGAAACAGCGGAAAAAGAGGAAACTGAATGTCCCTGCAGGAAAGGGGATTGAAGGGATTGAAGACATAATTCTGATCAATGGTGATGATCCTCAACTGAGTACCAGTACGTCCAAAACACCTGATACCAAAACAAAGGAAAACCACAGCAAACTAAAGACTATGAAACATAATAAGAAACTTGCGAATGCCGACTCAAGTGACGATACTGATGACCAGTATTCTTTAAGAGACTCTAATTCAGATATGGATCCAGAAACATTTAGTGACCTGGAATCGGAGATAGATGTACAACTAGAAGAAGCGACTTATGAAAAAAAAACCCAAAAAAGGAGTCTCTAAAGAAGAACTTAAACCTGATGTTTACGTCATTGTTGAGCTCATCTTCAATAAGCACAAAAAAAGAAACCACCAAACAGTTCTATGGAGTCGTTCTTAGAACTTGTTTTGAGAAGAACGAAGTTAAAGTGAAGTTTTTCAGAAGAAGCTCCAAATCAAAAGGAAATGACTACATATTTCCAATTGTTGATGACGAAATGGACATTCAGTTAACAGATGTCATTTCAATTGTGCAACCATCCAAAGTAAACAGAGGACGTTATACTTTTCCTTATGAACTAAAGCACTGATTTTTAACAGGCCTATTTTAAATAATTTTTTGTTTTTTTAAATGTTTTTTTGTTTTTTTCCTAAATAATAAAACTTTGTTAATGTCAATAGCTTTCTTTATTGTTACATATGCCTGATTTATGGTTTTAGTTACCCTAGCACTCTCTAACTAAAGCCAAACATTGATTTTTAATGGATGGCTTTTGTTACCCCTTTTTCAGGAGTAACTAAAACCACCATGTTTTTATTTAAAAAATATATATTTTTGTCAATTTATCTTTAATATATGACCACAGACCCAAGTTTTGCAATTTTTATTTAACCTATAAATTAAAGGGTCTGACTTGGGCAGAAGTTTGAATTTTGAAAGTGGCTTTAGTTACCCCCATCTACGGTACACTACGTTCCAAATGAAATGCACCACTTAGAAATAATAATGCTATGATCTTGAAAGTATGGTAAAATAATGCTTTATTATGTAAGATCCAAGTTTAAATTTGAATCTGGCGCCTTTTATTGAGTTGGTAACAGTGTGTAGGAGTAAGTTTTTTTTAATGAAAAGGTAGAGTTGTGATTATTATGTATTATTATGTGATGATCCATTTGTTAGAAAATATAAATAGGAATATGTAGTTCTTTTAGTTTTTTAAGTAATACGCAACAGTGTGAAAAAAGGCAAAAGTGACAACATCGCATATCAGTAGAGGTCGGACAATCACGTGACCAATTTGTGAACTTTAGTCGTGTTCTTTTCAACTTTATCTTATCTGATCCAAAACTTAACTACACTTAAACTGATCTGATCCGTAAATGAACTGGCCGTTATTAAAAGAACAGCAGTTGATAATTATCGTTCGAGCTATCATAACCTCTTTCCTGTCATTTTTTTATTTATTTTTTGGGATTTAAAAACTTATCAGTTTGTTCCCCTATTGCATAGAAATGGCGGAAAAAATTATTGTAAGTAAATATTTTTAGATCGTAATATTAATTTTTAATTAAAAAAACGAATATAACAGGAATCTGATGATCTATTTGGTGAAGACGATCAATTTTATAATTCAATATTAGATGACAGCTCCAAATCCAGTTGTGATTCTTCCTCATTGTTTTAGTGACCGTGAAGATGGGACACGAATAGAGAACTTTATAAATGTTGTTCACGAATATAACGAAAAAGAATTTGTTAACCATTTTCGATTAACCAGAGCAACTGTAAATTATTTAGCTGGTAGGGAATTAATTTATAAGAAATTATTGAAAAGAGAATTTTGTTGTTGCAGAATGTATCGATAAATCACATATTATGTCGACAGACAAATCAGGACGTGAGAAAGTTACAGCAGAGGAAGGAATTTTAATAACACTGTGGTATTTATCGAATACAGAAACATTTAGGCAATTATCAGATCGCTTTAATAAAACACGAAGTGCTATCTATAATGTAATTAAGAAAATAGTACAGTACTTTGCTACCATCAGTGCCGAGTATATAAAATGGCCCACAGAAAGAGATGATATAATTATGTGAGATAGTAAATGGATTTTATAAGAAACAAAAAGTCAATGGGGTTTTGGGAGCAATAGATGGTACCCATATTAAGATTAGGAGACCTCAAGCAGATCAAGAGGTATACTATAACAGAAAGGGTTATCACTCTATATTATTGCAAGGGGTGGTTGATCATAAGAAACGTTTTATTGATGTTTTTTGTGGAGAAGCTGGTTCTATCCATGATGCCGATTATTAAAAAAATCAAAACTTTATGAGAAAGTTTACATTAATGAAATCAACTTGGCTAACTATAATTTAATTGGGGATACAGCTTATCCGAATCTTTCATGGTTAGTCACGCCATTTAAAGATAACGGACATCTGACTGAAGATGAAAAACAGTTTAATTATAAAATATCTTCTACACGTATGGTTGTGGAGAATGCATTCGGTCTTCTCAAAGGCAGATTTAGATGGTTAAAATTCTTTGATAATAAAAACATTAATTTTATTGTACAATGTGTTGTTGCTGCAACGGTATTCCATAATATTGCGGTAAATATGAAAGAAGAGTTTAATGAAACTACCGATGATGATGTATGCAGTGATGATAACAATGATAGTGCAATAGTTAATGATGCTGAAGACTTCAGGAGGAGGGATCACTTATTTGCAAACATGTTTCAATTATAGTATAGAAAACGTAGGAATTGTGTTTATTGGAATTTATATTCTAAAGTAATAAAATAATTATATACATTAAGAAGTTTGATTTCGTTCTTGTAATTTAAGATATCTATGTAGCAGATCACATTTTCTTTCATCAACTAAAATTTTTCTTTCGAGTAATTTCATTTTTTCATTGTGCCTTTCCTCGCGTCTAGCTTCCTGGGAATGAAAATTGTTGACTTTCTGCTCCAGTTAATTCTGTAGATTCTTCTATGTCTTCTGTAAATGGTGTATCTGCTCTGGCAGGTGAACTTTCTTTTGAAGTGCTAGCAGAAGAATCTGCAGTAAGAACATTAAAAGAGTGCGGGCTGCTAAAGTTGGGTTTTTGACCCACTAATTGGTCCATTTCTTCAAAATATAAGAAACGAGTGGGCTTTCGTCCAGTCTTATTCCTATTAGTTTTATAATTAGAATATGACCGCAACAAGTTTTTCCATTTTAATCTGCAGGTATCAGCAGTCTTCTAAAATGTGACGTAATTCAAATTCTTTAATAATGGATACACATTATACCAAACATTAAAATATAAACTTACAACAACATTTAAGCACTCCAACTCGCTGCTTATAGAACTCCAAGCATCTTTTTTCTTTTTGGGGTTTGAATGATTTATTTCATTTAAATAGTTCTCCATTGTAGTTATAAGCGCAAGTGCTTCATGATAAGTCCACTTTGAACTCTCAGTACCAATGTGAGCATCTCGTTCCTCTGCTACCAATGTTGGTGATCCAATATCATCATTATTAATTTCAGCGAGGCTTTGTATTTCTTTATTATTAATTTCAGAGCCCTGTATTTCGTAATCCTCTGAATTGCTTCTTTGCTTTGCTTCATTCATAACTTTAACATGATTAAGAAGTGTTTGTGCAAACTTTGTATCTGCAATATTTTTTTGTTAACTAATTGTGACGATTAATGATATAATAAACCTACCATTCTGTGCCCTGTTATAATCCTCGTCATTTACCTCAATCTCGAACACTGTTTCGCCATCCCACAACCGCAAATTCATGTTTACCACAAAATAAAATTATAGGTTAACGCAGTTACAGGGGTGCGTTCCGAATAAAAATGTTTCATTCGGACGAAGGTGTCTGTGGGTAATGTGACGTCACACGACTAGACGTTTTTATTCTGAACGAGTAGGTATCAGCTGTTTTTTGTGTATGCGTAGACCTGAATTTCTTCACGCCCAGGGATATTATATATTAATATAATGGCAGTTAATGTTGATTGTTCAGATTATGATTTGGTTGTAAGCGTTGATAATACTGTAATTCAAGATGAGAAAGGAAATGTATTACTTCAAAATAAAAAAGGTATGTTTTAAATTGTAGGTTAGTTTTTTTATTTATACTTTTATGATGTTTTATTTCCAATTATTATAGATCAGTCAATGATGTTTGTGGATTATTTCGTAGCTGCAGAAGCTTTTGACTGTTTAAGAGGTACAGAAGACGAATCCGAAACATCTTCATCACAAAATTTAATTGGTGACTGTTTAAGTGGTACAGAAGACGCATCAGAAACATCATCATCACAAAATGTAATGCGTAATTCATGTTCAGCATCATCGATGCCCGACAAAGAAAATCGCAATCCTTGGACAAGGAGTGAAATATTACAACTTTTATCGCTTTACCAAGCTCATAATCATTTATTCAAAAGCACCACCATAAAAAACGACAAAGTATGGTCTATGATAAGTGTAAACTTAAAAAGTCACACCACTGAACAATGCAAAAATAAATTTAAGTATTTAAAACAAAAATATATTGAGAAAAAAGACAATATGAGCACAAAATCAAGTGGTGCCGCAAATATAAAATTTGAATACTTTGACGAAATATTTAAAGATTGCGCAAACATAGTGCCGGTGAGCGTGTGGCCTCTTCTTTGAAAGGGGAACACAATTTATCTACTACGAAGGAAAGTGTTGAATCAAACGAAGAGTCTGATTCAACAGATAACAGCAACTTTACTGTAAAAGATAATGAACCTAACAAATCCTTAAAGAGAAGAAGGAGGGAAAAAAATTTGATACATTTGAGCAAAATTTGCAACGACGAGAAAAATTAAGAAATCAGAGTCACAAGGAATTGCTTTAAAATTACTCGAAAGGATGACAGATTGCTTTATTAACATTACAAACAAAAAGTAATTTAGGTATGTGTATACAATCATGTCTTTGTTAATTACTTTGTTATATACTGTTTCAGGCTCTTCCTGAAAAGCACTACGTTGTACCTGAGATTATATAATCGATACTGATGTGCACATCTTCGATTTAAGTTTAAGTTTTAAACATTGTGTGAGAAAATACTTTATTTCTATGTTTGTTTATATTATATTAACGATAACTGAATCAAATATTGTGCAAAATATATTAAGGTCTCCATTAATCGTTCATTTAAATAGACATTCGTTATTCATTTTTAAATTTCCTTTATTGATATGAATGTAGCATTATAAGGATAAATGCAATTGATAATATACAATATATTAATATATTTTACATGTTTACTTTTTTAAATACAAAGTTTTAAAAATTCAGCGCTAACATATCTCGCAAAACCATCCCTTCGCGTGTCAATTGTTCTACAGAATTATTTACTGGAACGTTTTCAACCGTGTCATTTACAACAAAATCTCGACCTTCTTCTTCGTATATATTTATTAAATCATCTTGATGAATTAAGCACATGTTGTGTAAAACACAACACGCTATTATTGTGGCCGGAATCAAGTCTATTCTGTTCATATCTAAATATTTGAGGCGACGAAATCTTCCAAACAGCAATGCAAAAGTTCTTTCAATTGATTGATCAAGTAATTACTTGACGAGTCTGTACATGAGCAGTGTTAAATCTTTTTTGTCGTCTTGTTAAATTACCCCGATCTATATAAGGTGATATACAATATTTTTTATTAGGATACGCTTTATCGCCAATAATAAAATAATTTTCCCCAAAATATACATTTGGATTATTAATGAACCTAGCGTAAATACCAGAATTCTTGAAGATTCGTCCATCAGAGACAGAACTAGGATATCCAGTAAAACAATCTGTGAACTTCATCTGATCATCACAAATACCTTGCAACGTAATACAGTGAAAACATTTTCTATTAATATATACATCAGCATCTTTGTTTGGTGCCTGTATTAGGAACATAAGTTTCATCGATGGCATCTATAACTCCTCTGATCCCAGCCGAATTAACAAACCCTGCTTCAACCCTTACAGCTTTTTCTCCAGTCGGCCAAACTATCATTTGAGGAGCAATTTTATTGAGAGCTTTTATGACTCTAACAAAACAAGCAAAGAGGCTTGATTTGCCTATATCAAATCGTGAACTAATTGATCTAAAATGAAAAATGTTTATTAATTCTGCACGTAATCAATACACTAAAAAGTTATTAAAATTAAACTTATATTATCCGGAGATGCCTACATAGAGAGTATTTGTTTCAACAAATATTAGTTAATGCAATTTAAATGACACTGTTCATGCTCTCAATGACGTAGTAAAAAAATAGATCATATGTTACTTACAGATAACGTTACATAATAAATAAAACCAGAGAACTTTATTATTACTATTTAATGAAATATGCAATAAATTTAATTATCAACCTATAACTATCAGGGGTAGCTAGTATCCAAAGCAGGGAAAGAATTTGCTTTTGTGGTTCTATTGTTTGTCGACCTCCAAGTCGAGAACTTTGCAAGTGAGGTGAAACGATAGCATATAACCATTCAAACGTCGGTCTTGTTATTCTAAAATGTGACTGAAATTCCTTTGCAGTACTATTGGCCACTGTACGCTCAATAAAATATTTTATTCAAGATGAAACTTTTTTTTCGTAATTTATTCGCTTTGATAATGATTCAATGCAAAATTCCATGAACTCTTCTTCTTCAGAATCTTCATCGTTATCAGACCCAACATCTCTGAAGAAAAATGTTTTATATAATGTAACAGCACTTTGTGCTATACACTTGTCCATTATTTCACCAATTTAACTAAAAATGAATTAATAGAATTACTCTGTTGTTTGTGTTTCAAATAATTCTTACTTCTAATAAGAGATTCGTATACTTGTATTCACTACTGTCTCTTTTTATATTAATATATTATTATTGTATGTATATAGACGTGTAGCTTGCATAGGTTCTTCTGCGCATGTCGGGCGAAATTTTCCGCAGTCTCGAGTGGGACGTAAAGTTGTCGTACGAACGTCCATTCTGAACGACGCTAAATCAACGTCTTGACAAAACGCCTGGTGAAATCGAACGTTTCTGGGTAAAAAGTTGTCATCCGGATGTGTATTCGGAACGCACCCTAGAAGTTTACTTACAAAAATTTGATGTTACTTTAAGTATGCGCTTTCATGTGGTGCCTTCTGGCACAATGCAATATGAATGTCTATTAGGAAGGGATTTGATAACAAATGGTGACTTGAATGTTAGTTTTGGTAAAGACATTGTAATTAAAAAAAAATTTAAGGATACCTAACGAGCAGGGTGACGTTATTGAAAATGAACTCTTATTAATTGATGTAAAACGGTTGAGCTTAACATTGAATCGTGTTTAGATCCATTAGAAAAAAGTCTAATTCAAGATTTAGTAAATAGTAATTATTTTAATGTGCCAAGGCCAGAAGTACCTGTGGTGAAATTCGAAATGAATATAACTGTAAAACCAAACAGTAAGCCATTTTATTTTAGGCCGCGAAGATTTTCGTATTTTGAAAGAAATGAAGTTAATATAATAGTGAACGACCTTTTAGAAAAAAATGTTATTAAACCAAGTATTTCTGAATTTTGTTCTAGACTAGATTTAGTAAAGAAAAAGAACGGTTCCATGCGAATGTGTGTAGATTTTAGGGAATTAAATAAAATAGTATGTAGAGAGAATTGGCCATTACCAATTATCGAGGATGAAATTGAATTGTTAAAAGATAAAAAATATTTCACAAAGTTAGACTTATAAAATGCTTTTTATCATGTTAATGTTAATCCGGAGTGTATTACCAACAACTTGTTACAATTACGGTTAGACAAATGTCTGTTTTTATGTACCGAATTGGATTATTTGGGTTATGTTATAAGATAAATTCAAAAGGGATTAACCCTAATTTGGAAAATACTAGGGCAATATTAAATTTTCCAGTACCTAAAACTCAAAAGGAATTGCATAGTTTTATAGGACAAGTTTCATATTTTAGAAAATTTATTATAATTATAATTTATATAAATTTATTGGTTCCCGGATATGCAAAATAAAATAGCTGATCATATTAGTAATTGCTTAAAGTGCATTGTTTATCAACCGAATTTGGGTAAGGTTGAAGGAGAACTACATGGCATACCACAAGGTAGTACCCCATTTTTCGCTATATATGTTGATCATTTCGGTCCGTTAGAGAAATGTAAGAGCGGAGATCGTTACGTATTTTTATTTATTGATGGATTCACCAAATTTTTGAAGTTGTACGCTTGTCGCACAGTAAACGCGAAAGAAGCTATAAAACAGTTGAATAATTATTTTGCAAATTATAGTAGACCGAACAAGCTTATCTCAGATCGAGGTTCCGCATTTACCGCCAAATTATTTAAAGACTTTTTGGAATCTGAAAAGATTATGCACGTTTAATTGCAAGCAGAATTCCGAGAGCAAGCGGGCAAGTGGAGAGAGTCAATCGCTCCATAATTCCAATGCTGTCAAAGTTAAGCGAGTTTAAGGATCAGTGGTCTACACAATTGGTTAATCTGTCTCCACTCTTGCCTTTGCGTCTTTTCATATTTCTGTGATAACTGTCCCTCAAAGATTTCCATTTCTCTTTGCACACAATATCTGAAAAAAAGTCATTATTAATATCGATAATTATGCTTTTTTATTGTTTCAGGTTCCTGGCTATTGGTGATTCATTCAAAACAATCGCAGAATCTTTTTGTTTGGGATATACAACCGTACAAGAAATCGTGCATACTACATGCGCAGCGCTGTGGGCAGTGTTATCCAAGATAGTAATGGTCATGCCAGATACAGAGAAATGGAAGAAAATTAATAAAACGTATTCAGAAAAATGGAATTATCCGAACTGTATCGGTGCACTCGATGGAAAACATATCCAAATTATCTCGCCACCAAAAAGTGGCTCATTGTTTTTCAATTATAAGAAGTTTTTTTCTATAGTGCTGCTTGCTCTAGCGGATGCAGATTATAAATTTATTTATGTGAACGTTAGTGATCTGGGAAAAAATAGCGACGCAGGAATCTTCTCACGCTTAGATTTAGCAGCAAGACTGGAAACAAATACATTGAATATACCAGGCGTTAAGGAATTATCAGGAACGAGAGTTCGACTTCCTCACGTAATTGTTGGCGATGAGGTCTTTCCTTTAAAATCATATTTGATGAGACCGTATCCTGGAACACAATTATATGATCAATCCAAAAAAGCTTACTGTTACAGACATAGCCGAGCTCGAAGAGTTGTGGAAAATGCGTTCGGCATATTGTGCAAAAAATTCAGAATTTACTATCGAAAGATCTGTCTCAGTCCAGAGCATGTAGATAATGTGATTCTTGCTACTTGCGTATTGCACAATTTTCTCAGAGACGATAAAGTGTTGTTGGAAAATGATAATACCGGCGAGATACAATTACAAGACCTTCCTCGTATAGGCGGCAATTTCGGGAATGATGCTATCCAGATACGGGATACATTTAAAGATTATTTTAATTCCCCTCAAGGTAGTTTGGCGTGGCAAAATGAAATGGTGAACAGAGAATGTCGTCGAAGAGAAAACGAGTAATACCTACATATTAGTTAGTTTTGTTAACAATAGTTGATATGTACATTTACGACTTGACAAAAAAATAAATTTTGTACCCGGTGATCGTGTATATTGTTATCCCTTTAAATTTTTTGCTTTAGGAAATACTTAATAATAAGTCAAAAATGCTCAATATGCGATGCGATTATGCAACTTTCCCTATTCTTATGGAACGCTCTGTATATTTCTATTTTTTTAACTTTATTATACGAATAATTCTAAACATCTTTTGTTAAGATTTAGGTCTATTTTTAATTGGTTGTAAACTATTCGCATTTGAAAAGTGTATAATGCTATCACTTATAGGGTAAAACAAAAATTGTGAGTTTTGCGGATTTTAAAAATATTTTATCCACCCTGTAAGTGGCATATGGAATGTTAAAGTAAATTTGCTCTTAAGTTAAACCATTTTAAACTCACAATAAAAGATAGAATCTAACAACTCGTTAATATACCTCAATATTATACTCGATCACCCTGTATACTGCAAAAAATATTATATTCACTTACCTTTTTCTCCCATTTCTTTGCCAATTTCTTTCCAAATGTTATTTTTTCTGATACTATTTATGTAATGTTCATTTTGGAGGTCATATATCTCAGGATATTGACTTATTAAATTAATTAATTTTTCCTCGTCAAGCGCCATTTTGACAAGCAAGCTTTCCTCCTTCCGGCAAACACGATTGACGAACAGTGTCGCGCCGCTTGCTAAATCGCACTAGCGGCAGTGGAACTACGAGGCACGCCACGGCACGACAGAGTTGGTCGAAAAGTCAACTTTGCAGTGCGTGTCGCTGCAGTGCAGTTCCGTCTAGTGCGGTCTTACCTTTACGTGTAAAGTTATGAATTTGAACCAAGGGGAATGTGCGGGTTGTTGTAAGCAAAATACTACTCACATCTACGCAGGTGTCGTGGGATTAAGTTCAGAAGTAACGATTACTGCCGAAAGTTGATACTTCTAACCAAAGTTCTTTGCTTGTTTTTATTTCTGCAACCTAACCTTGTTTGAAAGTGAGTGTTCTGTGCTTTTTTGTATTTAGACTGTGACTTTACATTTTAGTTCTAGTTTATTTTCGATTTTATTTTATCTAGGTGTTAGTTTTTTAGTATTATCTGTGTATTACATGTACTTAGTGTATAGTTCAGGTCATTCTTAAAGATGTCTGTGCTGCCGCTGCCTTTAGGGACAAGTTTAGCTGGTAACTTTTGTATTGTGTGTCAATCATGGAGTTACACAGAATCATTTCATTTGTAAGTTAAACATAATGTTTTATATAGGTATATATATAGTTTTGGCTATATAATTTTAGGTTTCCAAAAAATGCTGTTCAGTGTGAAAAGTGGATTGTCAATTTAGGTCTACGTTCTGATAAACTTCAGAAAAACTCAAAAGTGTTGAATGCAACCCAAAAAGGTATGATATATAAATACATAAGAATATGTTCTGATATAAGTTGAACTCAGCGTCCCTTCCAAGCTAACGTTCTGAATAAATCATATTTAACAAAATCTTCTAATATTAAATAACAGAGTGCTCATCCATTAATTTGTTCAACTGGTTATGGGCCCAGTCACGTTTACTAAATTAAATAACTAAATATTTTATGGTTTATTGTGTAAGATGGATCCCAAGAGTGAATTCCATGCTTTGAACAAAGAAAATTTGTATATTTTAACTGCCAACAATTTTTCTAATTGGAAGTTCCGAGTATCTACAATTTTGGATGAAAAAGGAGTTAAGGATGTTATATTAAAAGAAACCGACATCGATAAATTAGAAAGTGAAGCAAAAGAAAGTTTTTTATTAAATGACGCTAAAGCTAAATCATTGTTAGGTATATCAGTTGACAAACATATTGAATATATTAAAGAAGCAAAGACGGCGTTTGAAATGTTGAAGAATTGAGAAAATGTACTGCAACGGAAAACAGTTTTAACAAAATTATATTGTCGACGAAGTCTCCTGCAATTGAAATGTGACCAAACTAAAGAATTACAAGAGCATTTTTTCGGTATTTGATAAGTTGATAAGAGACCTAGAAGCTAGTAGATCTAAACTAGATGAAGATGACAAAGTGTGTTACCTGCTACTTACGATACCCGATACATATGCTACAGTAATTGCGGTGTTGGAAACGACGACTTCTAATCTAACATTAGAATTTGTCAAATCTAAACTTTTGGATGCCGAACTAAAATTAATTTAATTAATCAAAGTAATAATAGTGAATGCTCATTTTCAGTATCAAATAATGGATGTGGTACTTCGAATAATTTTAGAAGTAACTACTCTAATACAAGAGGGATTTCTAGAAGCGGTTTTCGAGGGAATTTTCGTCGTGGTAGATCAAGATTCTGGCGAAATAGACACACTGGAGCAATGGTAAATGTGAGTGAAGAAAAACTGCAAGAGATATCGTTCGTTGCTACGTCTAGTGAAGTAGTTTGCTTTGCAGAAAACAATGACTTAAATTTTATTTTAGACTCTGGTGCTACAAATAATTTGGTATGTGCTTCAGTGAGACCGTATATGACATCTATCAAACAAATACAATCTACTAATATTAAGATTGCTAATGGATCAATAATAAAAGCAACTGAACAAGGAATGTTAAAAGTGCAATGGAACGGTTTAATCATAAATATTGAAGTGCTGATAGTAGAAGAGTTATCGTACAATTTACTTTCAGTTCAAAAAATTAATAGTGTCGGTTATAAAATAATATTTACAAACGGTTGTGCTAATATTATAATAAAAGGAACAAATATAATGTGTAATATGAGTAATAACTTATTTATGGTAAAATTTAAAGTGATTGCCGATATAAAAAATGTGTTAACAGCAAGTAAAATTAATAAAAAGAATTTATGGAATTTAAGACTGGGTCATCTCAATAGAAGAGGACTCCAATTACTAAATTTGCCAAGTAACGATGAAGTATGTGAATCGTGTATGAAAGGTAAAGCCACTAGACCACCATTCCAGGGAATAGTCTCCCGACAATCCAACAGAATTGCTGCACTGCTTTATAGTGACGATTGGGGTCCCGTCAATACCACATCAGATGGTGAGAAATATTATGTTTCAATTATTGACGACTATTCACATTTTGCTGTAGTATATCTATTGACAAAAAAATCTGATGCAGAAGTAAAATTAATGCAGCATATTAAGCAACTAAAAGCAGAAGGTATTAACGTATCAAGATTGAGGACAGATAATGGCGGTGAATTTATATCAAGAAGTTTTGAAAATTTTCTGACAGATTTCGGTATAAAACATGAATATTCATGTAAATACACACCTCAACAATGTGGTGTTGCAGAACGTTTTAATCGAACAATTCTTGATAAGGTACGATCTATGTTTGTGGACACTAATCTTCCTAAACATTTATGGGGTGAAGCGGTACGGTGTGCTGTATACATGCTCAATAGGTGTCCAACACGTGTGTCAAATTTTAAAATGCCAGCATAAATATATTATGGAAAACTGGATTTTAAAAAACTTAAGGTATTTGGCTGTAAAGCGTTTGTATGCAAAATTCCCAGAGATAACAAACTTGAACCAAGAGCCGAAGAAATAATTATGGTTGGTTATGCAAGATCGGGGTATCGACTTTGGAATCCTATAACTAACAAAGTGATAGTGAATCGTGATGTACGTTTTAACGAATTGGATTACTGCTATTCAGAGATGAAAGTGAACAACAATTATATGGAAACTTCACAGAATGAGCTAATATATGAGAGCGATAATGATAATTCAACGAATGAAGTGGTGAATAATGATGAACCAACAAAGGATGATTTAGAAACAACAGATAACATTACAGATAAAATAAAAGATAGTGTAATCACAACAAAATCTGGAAGAATAGTTAGAAGGCCTGATCATATGTCAGAATATGAAGTTTATTCAGCATTTTGTTTAATAAGTGAAACTGATCCACAGTCATACGAAGAGGCAATAATGGATAAGGAGTGGAAGAGTGCAATTTCAGATGAATTGAAGTCACATAAGAAAATGAACACGCGGGAAGAAGCAGAAATAACAGCTGATAAACAATCCATAGAGACTAAATGGATCTTTAAAACTAAGGATAATGGATTAAAGAAAGCACGATTGGTTGCAAAAGGTTACCAAGAAATCACTATTTCTTTATATGCACCTGTTGCAAGATTGTCAAGTTTGACGATGATACTTACGATGGCTTTGAATAATGATTGGCAGATAAAACAGTTAGATGTTCCAACTGCGTTTTTACATGACTACTTAATAAATGACGTATACATAAATAGTCCTCAAGGTTATGGTAAATCTTGTACATTAAAGTTAAAAAGACCATTATATGGACTCAAGCAATCACCTAAATGTTGGAATGAAAGAATTAATACTTTTTTATTGAAATTAGGTTTTCAATGATCAAGATGTGATTTGTGCATTTACTTTAGACAGTGTTTGATTTTATTAGTGTACGTTGATGATATTGTGCTTACTGGTGATGTGCAAGAAATGATAACAATCGAGACAAGTTTGAAACAAGAGTTTGATGTGAAACTGTTAGGAGAAGTAAGCAATTTTTTTAGGTATTAGGGTAAATAGATTAGAAAACACAATTGAAATATCATAAAGTCGGGCCGCGTTTAACTTGTGTATGACTCATGTCGGTACATTATTATAATAAAATTATTGACAATGCGCTCTTTTACTTTATTATTACACAGTAGAGTAAGATAAATTCATAAACGTACGTCTGCTGTAGTCAGCATATGGACTGTAAGAAACGTATGTCTACACCTACGTACAAATTTTTGACAGATTTCTTGACGTTTGTTTAAATATTGCTGCTTTTATTCCGTTTCATCATTATTCATCATAAATTTCTTACAAAACAGTTTTTTTTAAAACTAAATTGTATATAAACGGTTTTTGAGTGGGTAAATAGATAATGTATACATTCAATTTGAAACAATTTTCTTTAAAACAGGTTAGAATGCTTCGAAACAAACACCTGAAGTTGGAAGCTCAGTGGTTACGAACGTTCTTCGATATTTTGAAAGGGAACGAGATAATGGAGGTGCATTTGCACCTTTTACTTCTGTTATGCAGGTAGAATTTTTGTTGAACACTATTTATTAGAAATTCATTTAAGATTGTACTTGTAGCGTACTGCTGAAGCTTGTGGTATAAGTTCTGGTACTTTAACCACTATAAAAAAGAGATTTAATGAGGCTGCACCAAGTCAACCACGAATATCTACCAAACGTATACGGAGCAAACCAAAATCATGCGATGTGGATGATTACATTAAAGATTTTGTAAAACGAAAGATTTATGAAATGCATTCAAAACGTATATAATTTAACATTGCTTTATTTTATGTGATATAATCAGTGTGCATTTTTGTAGGGTGCCATGTTACCGTTGAAACCTTAAAACGAGAAGTAGCAGAAGCAGGTGTTTTTACTTTCAGCAAAACCGAATCGATGCAGATTATTGGAAAAGATGCATCACACATGCAGACAATTGTATGCTCGAACGGTGGAATACAGAACAAAAAATTGATTCAATGTTGAACCTTTAATTATAAATGTTGGTGAAAGCAATTCGGACAACTGAGAAGATTTCAGTGATGACAACTCTGAATAATTTCCAAATTTAAGTAAATGTAAATATTTTTAATTGTTGCAATGCATGTTTCAAATATTGTTAATTATAAAATGTACTTCATCATTATTTCTCAAATGTTTGTACAATATCGATGTAGTATATTAATAAAACTTTATGAACCAATTAATAAAGTTAAATATTGACTTTTTTTTTAAAATTACAGTTTAAAATTAATAAAATTGGGTATATTAATTCGTTGACAATTTACAATTAGCATATGAAAGATTTGTTTATTATGATGATAATATTTTCAAAGTGTTAGTCTAATTGCTATATTTTTGCATTCAGTTCGTTATTGGCCATATTATTGTAATGCATTTAGCTTTGGTTTCGTTTTAATTAAAAAAAATGGAATTATACTACAAATAGGTATCATGAGAGCGCCATCTGTTGATAAATACGTTGATACAAACGAATGAACAGATGGTATAGTCGCGACGTACGTTTAGGAAATTTTAAACCACATGAATGTTACAAATGAGTCATACACAAGTTAAATGCGGCCCGACTATAGATAGCTCTAATAGATAAAATTTATCAAAATTCAATATGATTGACTGTAAAGGCACCAAAACTCCAATGGAGGTTAATTTCCAAGTAGATTTGGAGAAAGATAAGATTGTAACTAATATACCTTACAGAGAGATTATAGGTAGTTTAATGTATTTAGGATTAGGAACTAGACCAGATATAAAGCTTGAGTGACATTATACTTTTTTTGTCTAGAAACTTTGACAAGTTTGAAAACTAGACGCACTTGTAGAAACTTGGATAGTGTAATTCAGAACCTTAGAAACTATTTTATAAACTAGGCCCGGACTTATTTTCTTTACAAGTTTCAATACTAGAATTGCGCACTGATAATTTTATACACAAATTTCGGTGATGCCAACCTCTGCAGCGACCAACCCCGCGAGTTATTTGTTGTCTGAACTCTGAACATAACCTCTTAAACAGAACAGGTTATTAGTTATTTACGATCGTGTGGCGAGAAAGTGAATTTATATTAATTTAACAAAATGAGCTGTACAAAAGGAAAGTGGACACCTGAAGTAACAAAGACTCTAATTACACTTTATGAACTGCAACAGTTTTATATAAGATCAGAAAAGTTTAAGTAGTAGAGTTTGGAATATTAAGTTTTGACTTATGTGAGTATCTAATCACAATTACTCATTTGTCCTTATCTGTGTCTAATCAAAATTAATCATAACGTAAATTTCTAACTCAATGGTAATTTTAGACCACATCATCAAGTTACCACAAAAAAAAAACAATGCGACAAAAAGCTGCTGAAATTATTAAAATGGAACTGCAAGCAATGTTTAAAGTAGCCTTTACAACGGAGGAAATAATGAAGAAATTAAATAATTTACGGACTCAGTTTTGAGAAGTCCACAGAAATTTTAAGAAGACACCATCATCTGGTGGTGGTTTTGACGATGTCATTCAACCAAGCTGGTGGTTGTATGAACATATGATGTTTATTTTACCTTATTGCAAAAAGGACAAAAGAAGCTCCAATTTACAATCAAATACCCAATTTACAGCCACACAAAACAGTGAAAATTATGAAAGTCAGAATGAAGTACCATTACATTATTATAATGATGAAAACATTGAAATTGTAAGTATAGTATTTTGTGTTTTATTATGTATGCAAATGTGTTTACTTTCACCTAGATTAATAATGATTATGATGCCGAAGGAATGTATACAATTACAAATGATGGTTTGCTGTCACCAGCAGTCAGTGTAGCATCATCGTCAAATGGAAAGGGATGCGTTGAAGATGGACCTAAAACAAAGAGGAAGAAACCCAACAAGGAAACACTTTCTGAAATTATATCAGAAGCGATACAAGATATTACAAACGAAAAATCAGACCTCTCGCCTGAAATTGAGAGTTTTTGTAATTTTACAGGCCATGAGCTAATGAGTTTGAGAAATAAATCTATACTAAAAAAATGTAAATGGGACATTCAACAGATCATTCATACAGCTGCATTGAATGACGATGAAGATTACGAATGTGGTTTTTATTAGTAATAATTATCTATTATTATATTTATCATTATAATACTTATTAAAAATGATACACCGATATATATATATATATATATATATATATATATATATATATATATATATATATATATAACTTTTCACTATAATTTTGATGTAGGTACAATTTATATTCAATCATCTTAAACCACATCATCCTTGCCATGAAACTTTCCCATGATTGTTAAAATAAGTTTTAAATTCTTCACGTACCAGTAAACTTTCGTTATTTGGACGACCTCGTCTGAAATTAGCACTCTCTAGATGATCCACGTTATTCCTCCATACTCTATTTTGTAGTTGACCATCAGTACTTTCTTTATCAACTTCATTATAAACTATAGCTGGAGCTTCTGTTTTTATGAAGTTATGTAATGCACAACAAGCTTGCGTTATTAATACAACTTTATCTCGACTTAAATTGATGGGTGTTAATAAAATACGAAATCTATTGGCAAGAATGCCAAATGCCAAACACGTCTACCACAACTCAATCTATAATTGAAGATCCTCTCCTCCTTTGACATATTCTTGAGGGGAAATGGTTGCATGATATGTCTTTGTAATGGGAATGCTGAATCGGCCAAAAGAATGTATGGCATAGGCTTGTTCATTCCTGGAAGAGGTTTGTCATTTGGCAAGTTTAATGTCTCTGTACTAAGTCCAATTTGAAAATCACATCCTTCATACACTCCTGTAAATAAGTTAACAATGGATTTTATAAATCAATTTTGATATGGACGTTACCTCCATCACTAACTCGTCCATTTGTCCCAACATCTATGTATATAAAATTGTAGTTAGCATCTACAATTGCTAATAATACAACACTGTGAGTGCCTTTATAATTGTAATAGTGTGATCCGGCACTCCTAGGAGCTCTGAAAACAATATGTTTGCCGTCCATTGCCCCTATAGTGTTTTGATTAAATGTTGCTGCAATTTTCTCCCATTCTTCAGGGGTTGATGGACACTAAAATTTCATACATTACATTGCTTATTTTTCAATTACGTTACAAGTTACTTTTAAATACATTTCCTTTAGTGATTTATATATTGCTGCCAGAACGTCTGGCACAAATTTGGAAATTGTGCTTGCTGCAATCCTCGTACTGTATGACAGACTTTTGTATGATTCCCCTGTAGCAAGAAACCTAAGAGTAACCATCAATTTATATCTCGATGGTATGCACTGTCGAAATTGTGTGTCCTGCTTCTTTATGGTTTCTTCAATGAAGCTGTGTAATTTTATAAATAACTCATTGTCCATCCTCAACGAATTTTTATATGAGTCAATGTCTTCTTGTAGAAGTTCATTCTCAACAAAAGAACATGCACCTAAATTTAGAACATCACGGCGTAATAACCACTTTTGGCTCCAGAGCTTTCGCTTTTTCTGCTGGCACAGTTCATATGTCTTAACGATTTTTGAAATTCTATTCAACTTTTCCAGTTTTCGACGTTTAGAAATTGAAAACTTGTTAATTAACTTTATTATATTCTGTACGCGAACACATAAAAATGGAAAGTTGGCAATGATATTAAAATATGTAGTGCTGATATGCGCAAAACGTAAAATTGTAGAGACATCTAGGGACGTACATACTGTTGATAACTAGTTTAGAATATAGTTTCGAAACTTGTAAAAGTTTCTAGACACAAAAAAGTATAATGTAACTCAAGCTTAATGTATGCTGTTTCATTCTTAAGTCTGTTTTTAGATAAGCCTAGTATAAGATTATGGAAATCTGCTAAAAGAATAATCAGATATTTGAAGGAAACCAAATCATTAATTTTGACTTACAAAAAATGTATTACAAATAATATCTTGTATGCATATTCAGATGCTGATTGGGCAGCTAATGTTGTTGATTGAAAAAGTGTTTCTGGGGCAATTGTATATTTTCTATTTTCTTGATAATCCAATTGCCTGGATTGCGAGGAAACAAACAACTGTTGCTTTGAGCTCTACTGAAGCTGAATATATAGCAGCTACTGCTGCGGCTACAGAATTATTGTCTTTTGCAAATTTATGTTATGAATTAATTAAATGTAAACCTGTTTGTTCGTTATATATAGATAATCAAGGAACAATATGTATTATAAAATCTGACGAGAATGGTCGTAGATCAAAGCATTTTGACATAAAATATCATTTTATGAAGGATTTGGTAAAAGATATTGTATACTCCAACAAACGAAAATGTTGCTGACATTTTTACTAAAGCCTGTCTTTCGAAAAACATAGTAGAACTGTAAACTTTATATTTTGTACTTATTAAGCTGCTTTGTGTTTACTTTCACAATTTTTTGTTAGCTCCTACTGAAAATCGAGGGGGGGTGTTGAATGCAACCCAAAAAGGTATGATATATAAATACATAAGATATAAGTTGAACTCAGCGTCCCTTCCAAGCTAACGTTCTGAATAAATCATATTTAACAAAATCTTCTAATATTAAATAACAGAGTGCTCATCCATTAATTTGTTCAACAAAAGTATGTTCATTATATTTTAATGCCAATTGTTATTCTAAGACAGCGAAGAATCGCAGGAGTTTATTACCAGGATCTGTACCAAATTATGCAACTATTATGTAGGTACATAATGCAATGTAGATTTTAAAATGTACAAATCCAGGTTTTGTAGAGAAACATCTGAGACAAAACACTTAGAGGCTACTGACATTCCAGAAGGTACAAACGATGCAGCTGAACAATATTCACAGCCAGATTCATCTGTTTCAACAGTATCATCTCGAAAAAGATTCATTAATGATTTAACAACCTCCGGAGATTTTTCGTCCCCTAAAAAAGCTAAGAGAAGTTTTGAAATCGCAGCCAACATTGTATACAAGCAAAAAATCCAAATTCGAACTTTGGAGCAAAAAGTTCGACGACTCAAGAAAAAAATTTCTAGTATTCACGATATGCTAAATCATTTGAAATCAAGAAACCTGATTTCTAGAGAAGCTAAACACCAGTTACAGGTAAATATTTAAAAATAAGTTATGAATTTCTGTAAAGATTAATAAGCATTATTTCCTAAATTTTGGGTAAATACTTGACAGAGTATGTTTGTACACCACAATAAATTGAAAACATCTATTTACACAAAAACTAAACTTTGTTATTTCTCGAGTACATTTGTACTCTGCTCAGAATGATTGATGATTGTTGAAATCACAACTTTGTAATTTGTCTATTATTTATGATAAACTATTTACAGACAAAATGCTCCGATTCTTTAAGTCATCTGATTCAGAGAAAACTTCAAGGCCAGAAAGATAAATATTCGCTAGAACTAAGAAGTTTTGCACTTACCGTTCAATTTTATTCGACCAAAGCCTATAATTATGTGAGAAAACATTTTGGCAATATTTTACCACATACAGCTACAATTTCTAAATGGTACCAAGTAGTTGATGGAGAACCTGGGTTTACAAAAGAGGCTTTTACAGCATTACAATCAAAAGCTTGTAAAGAAGAAGTGATTATTAACTTAGTTATGGATGAGATGGCTATTCGCGACCATATTCAATGGCATAAAAATCACTTTCATGGTTTTGTGGACATACGCACTGGTTCAAGTTCTGCTTATGATGATTGTCCGCATGCCCGAAATGTTCTAGTATATATGGCAGTTTCCCTTAACGGAAATTGGAAAATTCCCCTAGCGTATTTTTTAATAAATAGTTTAGATGGACATGAAAGGGCAAATCTCTTGAAAAAATGCTTGGAGTTATTAAGTGCAACAGGGGCTAAGTGTCATTTGATGAAGCTTCCGTAAATATGAGCATGTGTAAAGTTTTAGGAGCTAATTTTGATTATGGTACAGATGATTTCCCGCCTTGGATTGTAAATACCATTACAAAAGAAAAGGTATTTTCTTTGATGGATTTATTATTTACATAAATAATCTTAAATAATTACAGATCTTTATATTTTGGGATGCAGCCCACATGATCAAATTAGTGCAGAATTCGCTTGCAAAATGAATGTTCGTCTTGCAGCTCAAACGCTGAGTAACGGTGTTGCCGCTGCCTTGTTGTTTTGTAAAGATTTAAACATTCCTCAATTTGAAAATTGTATTGCAACTGCAACATTTTGCAAATACTTTAATGATGCTTTTGATATCTTAAATTCCAAGCATTGCTTTGCTAAATATCAATATGCATTACCCATTTCAAGTAACACTTTGAATACTTTTAATGCAAGAATTTCAAACATTATCAGTTATATTTCTAGCTTAAAATTAGCAAGTGGTAAGGCTTTAATTTATAGTAGAAAAAAAACAGGCTTCCTTGGCTTTATCATCATTTTAATAAATTGTATTGATTTATACAATCATTTACGAAGTAATACTTCTTTAATATATTTCATGTCGTACAAGTTAAGTCAAGATCATTTAGAAATATTTTTCAGTGCAGTTTGCAGCCGAAGTGTTGCTAATAATAATCCCTCTGCTCTTCAATTTAAATGTACTTATAAAAGACTCCTAATCAGGTCTCAAATAGGAGGATCTAGATATGGGAATGCAGTAGATCTATTAAACATTCCTATTCTAGATGTTATTACAATTAATAGAAATACTTCAGAACGCGGACTAAATTATTTAATTGAAGAACCCATTAAGCCCGTATATAGTGTAGATGACCATGATTATTTGAATTCATTATTTGAACTGACTCCATTTTTGGAAAATGTGATTGGGTATATTGCAGGCTTTATTTGTAAAAAACTTTTCTCACAGCCACATTGCAACATTTGCAAGAATCATTTATTATCAGAAGAATGCCATTCACAATTACAGTCAAAACAAAGATGGGGGCGTTTATTCAATGCCTCCGAAGATGTAATTTTTATTCGTAAAACGGTGGAAAAGCAGTAGCGAGAACACCAAAAATTCTTACACAAACAAAATATGTTTGAAAAATTGCGCAACATGACCATTCAGTTAGTAAACCAAAAAGTATTTTTAAGTGACGAATATTATAATCACATATTAAACCAATCATTATTGGACAACCATAGGTGTGACATTATTAATGTAATTATAGTTCAATATTTAAAATTAAGGTCCATTACTATTATTGTAAGGAAATGTTCCAAAAAGATGAAATGATTCGATCTTGTTTATCAAGATTGATAATTTTTAAAAATCAATAAATTTATTATAGGAAGATTTAGTTTTTTTTTATGTTAATATAGTATGTAGTTCCTCAATTATCAGAAACTTCTTCACTTTGGTTATTAATATCAATTTTAATGTATGTAGATAACAATTCTCTGATTTAGACACTAGCTGTATTATTAGATTTAATTTTAAGGAGACCTAGCCTCCTATTACTCAAATAGCAAGTCCACTACGTTAAACAAGTTTTGAATAAAGAAACATGTAAAATCAAACGATTTTGTGGTTCGATGAATATAATGAAAGAGATTTCTAGTCCCTATCATGAAAACAAATATGCAGTTTAAGTGACAACAAATATAAGATACATATTTAACATTTGAATACCTGATATAAGTATCTATTATACGCTGATAAATACAGAGAGATGGTAAGGTATACCATTTCCCCGGAGAAGAGTTATTAGCAGCTTAACCTCAATTTCAATACTAATTTTTGCGAGTATCTAACTAACTGCGTAGAGTTGAAATTTTATTTAGTATGTGAAATTTTAATAACTCTTCAACTAAAAACAATTCATAATGGTGGTAAGCGTATATTTGAAATTTCGGCATTTGACATGCGCACTAGTGAGTACTACTATACTTCCGTCTTTATTTATGTTTAGGCTTCAATTATGCTTCTTCTACCATTACGTAGTAGGGGATAACATTTCTCTGGGTAATACTTTTAGTTCTGTGAAGCGATAAAACAAAAGTTAATAAAAACCTCAAGGCCGATCTCAACAACCGAGAATTCACGAAGTCCGGACATAATACACAGCACAAACTTGAGACCAAGCCGGACATTCCGATGTTAACTCTTGACCGAAGCACTTGTGTCTAGGGAAAGATTAAATTGAATAACTACCCGCGCGCGCTCCACGGTGCAAAGAACCCTACGATCGAACTGGATTTGTGTAGTTTTCACTACGCAAATCCGGTTTGCAACATGGACGACGACGATCTCATCGACGCATACAGGGTCCAAAACGAAGCTCTACAACTTCAGACTGAGGCCCACAAGTGCACAAACAGGATGCAATAAGAGAATTAAAATTCCTAAAAACGAAATTAGCGAATTAAAGATACAGATAGAAAACCTCACCCGTCAAGTTCAGGGCCCTCAACCAACCACCTCAAGGATGGAAACGCAAGCCATCATAGATACCGAACACGTCCCCGATAAGACACAAAGAAGAAAGAAAAAGAAGAAACGAACCGAAAATGAAACCTTAGACATAGAAATCGACTCAAATGAACAAAACCCGACACAAGACAACACAAAAGAAACCAACGTAACGACACCACAAGAAACCCCTACAGAAGCCCTTTCCGACGAAGATGGTTTCACACCCGTCCTCCGGAAAAGCGGCACCAAAAGACAAAGGGTCGAAGAGAGATCGCAGAGGGACTCCCCAGAAGAAAAGGGAGAACGGCCCCGCCCATTATACTTCACCATCAAGGCGATTACACAAAAGCCCTTGACAAACTATCCGTTATAAACATTTACCCTAAGACGACAACCACCACAAAGGACGGGGTGAAAATAATATTAAGCACCGCCGACGAGTACAGGGCGGCCACAACAGCCCTCGACGACATTAAAGTACCATTCAACACCTACCTATTGGAAGCTGCAAAACCCCTAAAAGCAGTAATCAAGGGAATACCTCGCGACAATATACTACCGTGTATCGAAGAAGAACTCAAATCTAAGGGGTTCACCATCCACAAAATAAACCGCATGCACGCCGGCCCCGAGAAAAGGACGACAAGTATGATCCTTGTGCAACTAGAAAGGACAGAGAGGGCAAAGGAGATATTTGAACTACGCACCATAGGCTACCTCAGAATCCGAGTGGAAACACCGCACCAAAGAAACAGAATTGGACAATGCCACCACTGCCAAAGGTTCGTGCATACGACGAGTGGTTGCCACGCCCCTGCAAATGCGTTGCGGTAACCACACCATACGAACCAATGTACGCTGACGAGGGAATCGGGCAGACCCACGAGATGCTGCAACTGCGAAGGCCAACACACGGCAAACTACCGGGGATGCCCGGCACACCCTATTCACGGCAAACCCGAAACAATAAACAATACAAATAGACTAGCAACATACGACAGGACCCAAACAAAACCAGGAATAACTTACGCACAAATTACCGCCAAACAACCGGAAATAAACACCGAGGACGCAGATTTTGCGTTAGTAATGAAAAATGAGGCACTACGTGCCGATAACCAATAAAAACAACCTATACGCAACAAATAGACGAATACATAAAGGGATTCATCCCGACATATCACAACAAATCTAGAAAATGGGAAAATGGAAATGGAGACCAAGCCTGACTGGGCTGAGCACGCCTCAAGTCGGAGTTTGAGTCGGACTTATTAGGGATAAATCTCACCTGTTTAAATACATGCACACAGCAACAACATGTTTGCATTTACCACTGCCTACTTTGCACGTGCACGATACGGTAATTACTTTGTCATCGGTATTTTTCTTAATATTTATTCGAATTTCATGTGGAATACCATTCAATTTCGAAGTTTGCAAACATAAGGCTACAATTTGTTGCTCTGATTCGGACTTCTTAATTATACCACACACCACGATATGTTTGCCTTTTAAAATCGCCGAACCTTCAATATATGGCCGTTTAAAATCGCCCACTAACTCCATAATGTCTACCATTTCAATGCATGGCTCAAATATGATGCACTATTATAAATGTTTGACGCTATTTAACAAAGAATTTTAACACAAAAACGTAAGCACGTTAGTGCAAAACCCGTGTTGATCACCGTTTCGCGCCCTACAGTCGCTTGAAAACGCGAATTGCAGAAATTATTGCGATAAAGTCGATGAATACACTGTGCAATTTATTGCATGAATTTTAGTGTTGCCAATATAAGCATTAAAATTGTTTATGTTGGAGACAATCCAAAAGTATCTAACTTCAAGACAGTTTATTCCATTAACCATTAACCTTAGGGTTGTGAAAGTAAATAACGTTAGATTATAATCTAAGTAAATCACCGTCCTGTGGTCACGCCAAAGTGTTTATTGCAAAATGTGGACTAAAGAGGTAGTTCATAATTTAATTAACGAATATGAGGAATATCCGTGCTTGTATTTAGTAAGCTCTGTGGATTACAAAAACAAAATTAAAAAACAAAGCAATTCAATGCATCATTGAAAGCTTAAAGGAAACCGCGTTACTGCGACCATAAGACGATGTGAAAAAGAAAATACATGGGCTTAAAACCCAATACTTGGATGAAATGGAAAATTAAAGCATCCAAGTCGAGTGGGGGGAAAGTGATGTTTATAAACCAACCCTTTGGTGCTTTGATTTACTTGGTTTTTAAACGAATTCTTTCCCCAAGAATTGGGGAGAACAAATTGAAGAACAGGTATGTAAAATGCAAAGCAATAAGGAAATAATTGCCCTTTAAAGGAGAACTTGTAGAAACCTTATATTTAAGGCACGGAAGGTTTAAAATATGGATTCAAAGAATGGTTCCCTTATCCAACAATGGAAGTATCCCTGGAAGCCATAAAAGTAAAAAAAACCTTATTTAATCAGGGCGAGTCGTAGAACTATTGCAAGCCAAAAGAGATTGTTTAATAAAATTCCGAGAAATTTGGAATACCTCCTCTTTTTTTTTAATTTCATATTATTTTAAAAAATTATTTGGTTCATATTACATTTATCAAGATAATAAAAATACCATTTTGCAAGGAACAAAAAAAAATAATGAAATTTTTGATGCACAAGGGAGTTTTGGAAAACCAATAAACTGCATCTTCTATCTATCTTCTATCTATTATTTTTTAATTATTTAAAATTATAAATTTAATTTAAACAATTTTTGAAACTTATAACTTCAATTATCTTTGCCATGAACATTCCAAACCGAAAATATTTAAAATTCTTTCATATTTATCATTTGTTGCATTCCCCTTGTTGGTAAGTAATTTAAAAGTTGCATTCTTATCATAATCCTTGTCCCGTAAAGTTTTACTTCAGGCTTAAAAATTATAAGTGTGAGATGCAAGAAAATTTTTAATTTATAATCTAAATTAAGTTTGAGTAGAATCGAAAACGATTTGCTAAAATAAATGCACAACAATTCGCCCCATAATTAAAAATTTGCTTTTTTGACAGATTCCTAAATATATGGTTTAGTAAATTAAAAAGGGAATGTGACGCATATGCAAAGGTACACTTTTACCAAAGACCTTTGGAAAATTAAAAATATTTTTTGTTATGAACGAATAAGTTCAAAGGTAAATATGTAATTAAAATTATTATTAATTTTATTAAATACATAAAAAAAAGTTCACCTCGAGTAGGATTCGAACCTACGACCAGTACTTTGCTAGAGTACCGCGCTACCAGACACAAAAAGTATAATGTAACTCAAGCTTAATGTATGCTGTTTCATTCTTAAGTCTGTTTTTAGATAAGCCTAGTATAAGATTATGGAAATCTGCTAAAAGAATAATCAGATATTTGAAGGAAACCAAATCATTAATTTTGACTTACAAAAAATGTATTACAAATAATATCTTGTATGCATATTCAGATGCTGATTGGGCAGCTAATGTTGTTGATTGAAAAAGTGTTTCTGGGGCAATTGTATATTTTCTATTTTCTTGATAATCCAATTGCCTGGATTGGAGGAAACAAACAACTGTTGCTTTGAGCTCTACTGAAGCTGAATATATAGCAGCTACTGCTGCGGCTACAGAATTATTGTCTTTTGCAAATTTATGTTATGAATTAATTAAATGTAAACCTGTTTGTTCGTTATATATAGATAATCAAGGAACAATATGTATTATAAAATCTGACGAGAATGGTCGTAGATCAAAGCATTTTGACATAAAATATCATTTTATGAAGGATTTGGTAAAAGATATTGTATACTCCAACAAACGAAAATGTTGCTGACATTTTTACTAAAGCCTGTCTTTCGAAAAACATAGTAGAACTGTAAACTTTATATTTTGTACTTATTAAGCTGCTTTGTGTTTACTTTCACAATTTTTTGTTAGCTCCTACTGAAAATCGAGGGGGGGTGTTGAATGCAACCCAAAAAGGTATGATATATAAATACATAAGATATAAGTTGAACTCAGCGTCCCTTCCAAGCTAACGTTCTGAATAAATCATATTTAACAAAATCTTCTAATATTAAATAACAGAGTGCTCATCCATTAATTTGTTCAACAAAAAGTATGTTCATTATATTTTAATGCCAATTGTTATTCTAAGACAGCGAAGAATCGCAGGAGTTTATTACCAGGATCTGTACCAAATTATGCAACTATTATGTAGGTACATAATGCAATGTAGATTTTAAAATGTACAAATGCAGGTTTTGTAGAGAAACATCTGAGACAAAACACTTAGAGGCTACTGACATTCCAGAAGGTACAAACGATGCAGTTGAACAATATTCACAGCCAGATTCATCTGTTTCAACAGTATCATCTCGAAAAAGATTCATTAATGATTTAACAACCTCCGGAGATTTTTCGTCCCCTAAAAAAGCTAAGAGAAGTTTTGAAATCGCAGCCAACATTGTATACAAGCAAAAAATCCAAATTCGAACTTTGGAGCAAAAAGTTCGACGACTCAAGAAAAAAATTTCTAGTATTCACGATATGCTAAATCATTTGAAATCAAGAAACCTGATTTCTAGAGAAGCTAAACACCAGTTACAGGTAAATATTTAAAAATAAGTTATGAATTTCTGTAAAGATTAATAAGCATTATTTCCTAAATTTTGGGTAAATACTTGACAGAGTATGTTTGTACACCACAATAAATTGAAAACATCTATTTACACAAAAACTAAACTTTGTTATTTCTCGAGTACATTTGTACTCTGCTCAGAATGATTGATGATTGTTGAAATCACAACTTTGTAATTTGTCTATTATTTATGATAAACTATTTACAGACAAAATGCTCCGATTCTTTAAGTCATCTGATTCAGAGAAAACTTCAAGGCCAGAAAGATAAATATTCGCTAGAACTAAGAAGTTTTGCACTTACCGTTCAATTTTATTCGACCAAAGCCTATAATTATGTGAGAAAACATTTTGGCAATATTTTACCACATACAGCTACAATTTCTAAATGGTACCAAGTAGTTGATGGAGAACCTGGGTTTACAAAAGAGGCTTTTACAGCATTACAATCAAAAGCTTGTAAAGAAGAAGTGATTATTAACTTAGTTATGGATGAGATGGCTATTCGCGACCATATTCAATGGCATAAAAATCACTTTCATGGTTTTGTGGACATACGCACTGGTTCAAGTTCTGCTTATGATGATTGTCCGCATGCCCGAAATGTTCTAGTATATATGGCAGTTTCCCTTAACGGAAATTGGAAAATTCCCCTAGCGTATTTTTAATAAATAGTTTAGATGGACATGAAAGGGCAAATCTCTTGAAAAATGCTTGGAGTTATTAAGTGCAACAGGGCTAAGTGTCATTTGATGAAGCTTCCGTAAATATGAGCATGTGTAAAGTTTTAGGAGCTAATTTTGATTATGGTACAGATGATTTCCCGCCTTGGATTGTAAATACCATTACAAAAGAAAAGGTATTTTCTTTGATGGATTTATTATTTACATAAATAATCTTAAATAATTACAGATCTTTATATTTTGGGATGCAGCCCACATGATCAAATTAGTGCAGAATTCGCTTGCAAAATGAATGTTCGTCTTGCAGCTCAAACGCTGAGTAACGGCGTTGCCGCTGCCTTGTTGTTTTGTAAAGATTTAAACATTCCTCAATTTGAAAATTGTATTGCAACTGCAACATTTTGCAAATACTTTAATGATGCTTTTGATATCTTAAATTCCAAGCATTGCTTTGCTAAATATCAATATGCATTACCCATTTCAAGTAACACTTTGAATACTTTTAATGCAAGAATTTCAAACATTATCAGTTATATTTCTAGCTTAAAATTAGCAAGTGGTAAGGCTTTAATTTATAGTAGAAAAAAAACAGGCTTCCTTGGCTTTATCATCATTTTAATAAATTGTATTGATTTATACAATCATTTACGAAGTAATACTTCTTTAATATATTTCATGTCGTACAAGTTAAGTCAAGATCATTTAGAAATATTTTTCAGTGCAGTTTGCAGCCGAAGTGTTGCTAATAATAATCCCTCTGCTCTTCAATTTAAATGTACTTATAAAAGACTCCTAATCAGGTCTCAAATAGGAGGATCTAGATATGGGAATGCAGTAGCTCTATTAAACATTCCTATTCTAGATGTTACTACAATTAATAGAAATACTTCAGAACGCGGACTAAATTATTTAATTGAAGAACCCATTAAGCCCGTATATAGTGTAGATGACCATGATTATTTGAATTCATTATTTGAACTGACTCCATTTTAAGAAAATGTGATTGGGTATATTGCAGGCTTTATTTGTAAAAAAACTTTTCTCACAGCCACATTGCAACATTTGCAAGAATCATTTATTATCAGAAGAATGCCATTCACAATTACAGTCAAAAAAAAGATGGGGGCGTTTATTCAATGCCTCCGAAGATGTAATTTTTATTCGTAAAACGGTGGAAAAGTAGTAGCGAGAACACCAAAAATTCTTACACAAACAAAATATGTTTGAAAAATTGCCCTTTCAGTTAGTAAACCAAAAAGTATTTTTAAGTGACGAATATTATAATCACATATTAAACCAATCATTATTGGACAACCATAGGTGTGACATTATTAATGTAATTATAGTTCAATATTTAAAATTAAGGTCCCATTACTTTTATTGTAAGGAAATGTTCCAAAAAGATGAAATGATTCGATCTCGTTTATCAAGATTGATAATTTTTAAAAATCAATAAATTTATTATAGGAAGATTTAGTTTTCTTTTTATGTTAATATAGTATGTAGTTCCTCAATTATCAGAAACTTCTTCACTTTAGTTATTAATATCAATTTTAATGTATGTAGATAACAATTCTCTGATTTAGACACTAGCTGTATTATTAGATTTAATTTTAAGGAGACTTAGCCTCCTATTACTCAAATAGCAAGTCCACTACGTTAAACAAGTTTTGAATAAAGAAACATGTAAAATCAAACGATTTTGTGGTTCGATGAATATAATGAAAGAGATTTCTAGTCCCTATCATGAAAACAAATATGCAGTTTAAGTGACAACAAATATAAGATACATATTTAACATTTGAATATCCGATATAAGTATCTATTATACGCTGATAAATACAGAGAGATGGTAAGGTATACAATTTCCCCGGAGAAGAGTTATTAGCAGCTTAACCTCAATTTCAATACTAATTTTTGCGAGTATCTAACTAACTGCGTAGAGTTGAAATTTGCAAAATTTTATTTAGTATGTGAAATTTTTAATAACTCTTCAACTAAAAACAATTCATAATGGTGGTAAGCGTATATTTGAAATTTCGGCATTTGACATGCGCACTAGTGAGTACTACTATACTTCCGTCTTTATTTATGTTTAGGCTTCAATTATGCTTCTTCTACCATTACGTAGTAGTAGGGATAACATTTCTCTGGGTAATACTTTTAGTTCTGTGAAGCGATAAAACAAAAGTTACTAAAAACCTCAAGGCCGATCTCAACTTAACCGAGAATTCACGAAGTCCGGACTATAATACACAGCACAAACTTGAGACCAAGCCGGACATTCCGATGTTAACTCTTGACCGAAGCACTTGTGTCTAGGGAAAGATTAAATTGGAATAACTACCTCGCGCGCGCTCCACGGTGCAAAGAACCCCTACGATCGAACTGGATTTGTGTAGTTTTCACTACGCAAATCCGGTTTGCAACATGGACGACGACGATCTCATCGACGCATACAGGGTCCAAAACGAAGCTCTACAACTTCAGACTGAGGCCCACAAGTGCACAAACAGGATGCAAGAAGTAGAATTAAAATTCCTAAAAAACGAAATTAGCGAATTGAAGATACAGATAGAAAACCTCACCCGTCAAGTTCAGGGCCCTCAACCAACCACCTCAAGGATGGAAACGCAAGCCATCATAGATACCGAACACGTCCCCGATAAGACACAAAGAAGAAAGAAAAAGAAGAAACGAACCGAAAATGAAACCTTAGACATAGAAATCGACTCAAATGAACAAAACCCGACACAAGACAACACAAAAGAAACCAACGTAACGACACCACAAGAAACCCCTACAGAAGCCCTTTCCGACGAAGATGGTTTCACACCCGTCCTCCGGAAAAGCGGCACCAAAAGACAAAGGGTCGAAGAGAGATCGCAGAGACCGGACTCCCCAGAAGAAAAGGGAGAACGGGTCCCGCCCATTATACTTCACCATCAAGGCGACTACACAAAAGCCCTTGACAAACTATCCGTTATAAACATTTACCCTAAGACGACAACCACCACAAAGGACGGGGTGAAAATAATATTAAGCACCGCCGACGAGTACAGGGCGGCCACAACAGCCCTCGACGACATTAAAGTACCATTCAACACCTACCTATTGGAAGCTGCAAAACCCCTAAAAGCAGTAATCAAGGGAATACCTCGCGACGACAATATACTACCGTCTATCGAAGAAGAACTCAAATCAAAGGGGTTCACCATCCACAAAATAAATCGCATGCACGCCGGCCCCGAGAAAAGGACGACAAGTATGATCCTTGTGCAACTAGAAAGGACAGAGAGGGCAAAGGAGATATTTGAACTACGCACCATAGGCTACCTCAGAATCCGAGTGGAAACACCGCACCAAAGAAACAGAATTGGACAATGCCACAACTGCCAAAGGTTCGGGCATACGGCGAGTGGTTGCCACGCCCCTGCAAGATGCGTAAAATGCGGTGAACCACACCATACTAACAAATGTACGCTTACGAGGGAATCGGGCAGACCCACGAGATGCTGCAACTGCGAAGGCCAACATACGGCAAACTACCGGGGATGCCCGGCACACCCTATTCACGGCAAACCCGAAACAATAAACAATATAAATAAACCAGCAACATACGACAGGACCCAAACAAAACCAGGAATAACTTACGCACAAATTACCGCCAAACAACCGGAAATAAACACCGAGGACGCAGATTTTGCGTTAGTAATGAAAATAGTGATGGCACTACGTGCCGATAACCAATAAAAACAACCTATACGCAACAAATAGACGAATACATAAAGGGATTCATCCCGACATATCACAACAAATCTAGAAAATGGGAAAATGGAAATGGAGACCAAGCCTGACTGGGCTGAGCACGCCTCAAGTCGGAGTTTGAGTCGGGACTATAGTTACGGGATAAATCTCACCTGTTTAAATACATGCACACAGCAACAACATGTTTGCATTTACCACTGCCTACTTTGCACGTGCACGATACGGTAATTACTTTGTCATCGGTATTTTTCTTAATATTTATTCGAATTTCATGTGGAATACCATTCAATTTCGAAGTTTGCAAACATAAGGCTACAATTTGTTGCTCTGATTCGGACTTCTTAATTATACCACACACCACGATATGTTTGCCTTTTAAAATCGCCGAACCTTCAATATATGGCCGTTTAAAATCGCCCACTAACTCCATAATGTCTACCATTTCAATACATGGCTCAAATATGATGCACTATTATAAATGTTTGACGCTATTTAACAAAGAATTTTAACACAAAAACGTAAGCACGTTAGTGCAAAACCCGTGTTGATCACCGTTTCGCGGCCATAACATTCTACAGCGCCCCCTACAGTCGCTTGAAAACGCGAATTGCAGAAATTATTGCGATAAAGTCGATGAATACACTGTGCAATTTATTGCATGAATTTTAGTGTTGCCAATATAAGCATTAAAATTGTTTATGTTGGAGACAATCCAAAAGTATCTAACTTCAAGACAGTTTATTCCATTAACCATTAACCTTAGGGTTGTGAAAGTAAATAACGTTAGATTATAATCTAAGTAAATCACCGTCCTGTGGTCACGCCAAAGTGTTTATTGCAAAACGTGGACTAAAGAGGTAGTTCATAATTTAATTAACGAATATGAGGAATATCCGTGCTTGTATTTAGTAAGCTCTGTGGATTACAAAAACAATTCAATGCATCATTGAAAGCTTAAAGGAAACCGCGTTACTGCGACCATGACAGACGATGTGAAAAAGAAAATACATGGGCTTAAAACCCAATACTTGGATGAAATGAAGAAAATTAAAGCATCCAAGTCGAGTGGGGCCGGGGAAAGTGATGTTTATAAACCAACCCTTTAGTGCTTTGATTTACTCGGTTTTTTAAACGACACTTCGTTTCCCCAACGAATTGGGGAGAACAACATTGATATGATACAGGTATGTAAAATGCAAAGCATATAAGGTAATACTAATTGTCTCCCTTTAAAGGATGAACTTGTGGGAGAAACACTTATATTTGAAGGAACACTGGAAGAGTTTCAAAATAGTGGATATCACAAGATATGGTTCCCTCTCCAGCCACATCAATAGGAAGTATGCCAACTGAACGAGCAGCACATAAAAGTAAAAGAAAACGCTCTACTATTAATCAGGGCGACGATGCGTTGGGAGAACTCATTGCAGACGCTTCTAAAATCCGAGCATCTGTTGCTAATAAATATTCCGTAGACAATTTGGAAGTACCTCCTGCTTTTTGTTTGTAAGTTTCATACCTGCTATTTTAAAACAACTTATTTGGTTCATATTACAGGTCTGTAGCTCAAGAGTAATAAAAAATGACCGTATTTTGCAAGGAACAAAAAGAAAGATAATGAATTTAGTTTTTGATGCACAAGAGGAGTATTTGGAAAACCAGGATACACTAAACTAGCGTTATATATATATATATATATATATATATATATATATTTTTTTAAAAGGATAATGCTGGGATTTCCTAGTTCCAGTAGGCATACAGGTAAAAAGCCATAATGTGATAATATTTATTACTATTTTTATATATTTCGGTTAAAAATTTTAACCTTCATCAGAAAAACGTCTACAATAGGAATTAAAACATATTTGTGTAACTAATTATAAAACATATGTGAACTTACAATTAAATGGAAAATTACTGGTGAACAAATTAATTGATTGACGTGAGTGACATAATTGTGAATGGGATGATAAGGTGATCTATTAAAATTATTCTTAACCATATACATTCAAGAAAACCATAGTATAAAGTGTACAATATATAAGAACTCTAATAACATGATAACAAGGTAAACATAAAAATTAACTAACTACTAAACAAAGTTGGTGACCTACAAAATGTGTTTTGATTTTTATACATTGGAATATTGAAATAAAAATATATATATTAGAGCTTCAAAATTTTAATTTTTATGTTTACCTTGTTATCATGTTATTAGAGTTCTTATATATTGTACACTTTATACTATGGTTTTCTTGAATGTATATGGTATGAATGTATACTAAAATAACACTTTTGGGAACTTTAAAAAAATAAGAGGAACTACCCCGAATTTTTGCCTCACAAGAATAGAGAAGTAAAATCTTCCATTTTTGCATTTCAAAAGGACATCACAATCGTTTCTCACGTTCCAAAAAAAAATAAATCAGTTATTTTATTATCAACTATGCATGATTTAGTAGAAATTGATGAAGAGACTGCAAAGCCGGTCATAATTTTAGATTACAATGCTACAAAAGGCGCAGTTGATACTGTTGATCAGATGTGCGGTTCGTACTCCGTAAAGAGAATTACAAAAAGGTGGCCCTTAGTTATTTTCTACTCTATAATGGACATGGCTGGTATAAACGCATTAACTTTGTACCGTTCTAATGAAAACAATCCAAAAATGCAACGAAGAATTTTTTTGAGAAATCTTGCAATGAGTCTAATGAGACCCTTTCTTGCGGAACGGGCAAACATTACTTCACTTCCCCTGGATATCAGAGCTTCCCTAGCAAAATACAAATCCAAAGCAGAAATAGCCAATGAAGTAGAACCTGACCTAAAGAGAAAAGGACGTTGTGTCACGTGTGGCAGATCCAAAAATAAAAACACGACTATAAGATGCGATACATGTAACGACTTTGTGTGCAAGACCCATTCTGTTGTTAAAACTAGTTGTCCAAAATGTATCAGAGAGAGAGAGAGCGATTCAGCAAACGAGAATAGCGACTAAGTTCTTTGATTTTTTAGATAAACAATTTATCTTAATTTGTCGAATAAATTTACCAATACTTATAACAAAATAAGTGTCATATTCATATTGTCTTTTAAAAAATAAATACTAAAATAAAATATATTTACAATTATTTATTTAAACAAAACCGCAATTTACATTACTGGCGCACTCAATGCGCCGCGCGCCTGCTCACGTTTCGATTAAGGTGCGCCCGCTAGAGGGTTACCAAAAACAGTGTTTGCGAAGAAATAAACGTAAAATCCTTTCAAGCGAATAATAAGTATGCGACTGGTCACATACCTGAAACAAGTGAAATTCCTGCTATGAATACAACCGGAAACGACGTAATCTCTGTACACAATAGCACCAACCAGGTAGAGACTAACCCTAAAAAAAACATTCAAGTAAAATGAAAAGCAAAACGTTGGGTAAACCACCTGTGCCAAAAGAAAAATTTGAACCAGATGCATACAGAAGATGGTGTCTTTACAAAGAAGCTAAAGCATCTACTGCGAGGGAAGAAATAAATACAGTACAGTTACCAACTACGTCAGATATATCCGAGACATCTACTTCCAACGAAAGAGACAACGCTGTTCAATTAACAAACGTTAGCGAATGTAAGACCAACAGATCCTTTAGTATCGGAAAAGAAGTCCTTTGAATCATTACTCCTAGAACAACTTAAGCAATCTCCCAGAACATTACCTGCGAGAAAGACAATCTGTAGTGGAGCAGGTATAATATACGGTAGCTATGGATAAGCTAAGAGAAGCTGAAATTAAAAAATCTGAGAAAGCATCTGCAAAAAAAACTAAGACAAAGAACCGTATTTGTGAAGAACAAAAAATCCTAACAGAAAACGAACAAGAACAACATGAAGCAGACCTCGACGAACATGCAGAAAGTGAGTCTGAATCTGTTAAAGGACTTAGTGATAATACGTCAGATGATTTTGACCCTGACGAGGAACTAAATGAAGTTGAAGACGAAAATACTTTTATGAGAACTTTAAATCAAGATATCAATAAAATTCAAGTCGGAAACTGGATAACAGCCAGATTTTGTCCAAAGAAAGTTATGAAACATTACGTGGCCCAAATATCAGAGACTGGGTCTTGTATTGAAGCCAAATTTGCGAGAAGAATTGGTTCTTCTTCATATTTCCACTGGCCTGATATTGAGGACAAATCCGTTATAACTTCAAACGAAATCTTTCAGCTGTTACCAGATCCCACCTTTGATAAACGAGGAAAATTCAAATTTAATATTTCTTTTGATCACTATAATATAAGTTAAAAGTGGTTGTATTACCTTTGTACTCTTTTGTTGTATTAAAATAACTGTTTTAATTTGTTTCCACTTACCCAAGTTTCAGCCTTTACCTTTTCTTGTAAATTTCAAGCTAAAAATTACACTTACCCCAATTCACGGGGTAAGTGTAACCTAGTGTCATAACTACAAATTTTTATTTTTCAAAAAAATTCTGCTACAAATTTTACAACAAAAATTTTAAGACTGCTAGTAAACTATCTTATTAATCACATATTAAACATTGAAATACCTCTGTCAACACATTACACGAAAAATAAAAGAGAGGTTTGCGAGACACATTTCGTAAAGAATTGCAAAAACTTCCAAAGAGAAAATCGGGCGATGGAGGGGACCCTCTTAAAAAAACGTCATGGCCTTATTTTACCAGCATGATGTTTTTAAAAGATCAATTTGTGCCCCGGAATTTACAGAGCAGTATTCCTGAACCTCTTGAGAGTGACACCAGAGTAGACCTTATAGTATAAGATTTCGAAAATACGCCCGAAAATGACACTAACACAGAAACAAATCCCGATTTGGAAGAATATACTAATTCGGAAATAACTGAATCCGAACCAATGATACAGACATCATCTGAAAATGTTATGGCTCCTCGAGCTAAATATACCAAAAAAATGAACGTTCTTGAGAAACTTTTGGATATCTAACAAACTAAACTAGCCGAATTTAAAAGAAAAGTAGACGTTTCCAACAAAGATAAAAATCAAGAGGATGCTGATTACCATTTTCTCATGAGTTTGTTGCCAGCTCTCCGAAATGTTTCAGAAGCAAGGAAAATGTTCGTGAGAACTGGATTGCAACAAGTATTTTGTGACGAACTGATGTTTGGTCATCATGTTCCCACTTCAGGACAACAACAGGAGATACACTGCAGTAACCTGTCTTCAGTTTCACAGCAAGTGCTTTACAGTAACCCTTCTTCAACAAATAATGCAACTAATCGAACTTGGGAAAGTATTCCTACGTCGCCTACGGACGTGACAACCCCATCCCAGGACAACCCCAACAGCACAGAATATTACCTCACTACTTTAACTTCGCATCTTTCTTCATACCACCCTAGTAACTGAAGATACGTGTATTTAAAAGTTATTACTTTATAGTTAGTGGAACAAAGTTTGTATTTCAGTTTTTGATATTAAATAATAAAATACCTATAAATAATGTTCTTACCTTAATGTGAACGCAAGTCTTTCTTCTGGCGAAATACATGTACGAAAATTTGATTGCTTATAGATATTTGCATCGATTCCATTAAGTATGTAGGAGAATGTTTCTGGTAACATTCTGAAATATTCTGCAAACTTATTTCGTTGGTTCAGTAATTCTTGAAATAACGTGTGATATTCCCCATTCGTTTCTCTTGAAGTAAAAACCTTATTCGTACATTCACAAGGACTTTCGAGAAAGTAATCATCAACATCCATTTTGTGAACTGACGAAACGACTACTGACCTTCGTCAGTATCCGCATTCACTGTAACCATATATTTCAGAAGAAAAGTTCAGACGAATTCGTCAGAATTATTATTCGTCCGAATACGCATCTACTATAACCGTAGCCTCAGACCACAAAGAGAGAAAAAATTACCATTAAAATTCCAAGATTATGATATAAGCTGTTTAGCATTGTTGAGTGGCTGTTCGGACGTTCCTGAATCTTTTGAAGAGGCAAAAACCGGCCCGAAATGGAAATACTGGGAAAGCGCAATTAAGGAAAAAATAAAGGCATTAAAGGACAATGAGACATGGAAGTTAGTAGACAGAGAGAGAAATCAACAGGTACTAAGCTGTCGATCGGTATTTAGAGAAAAACAAAGTGCTGAAGGAAAGCCTATGTACAAAGCAAGGTTAGTAGCAAGAGGATTTCAGTAAAATGGTTTAACTGATTATTTTGATTTCCACGCACCGTTGCGAAGTTATCAACGTTAAGAATATTATCAGTTTGCAACAAGTATAATTTACTTCTAGAACAACTGGATGTTAAGAATGTATTTCTAAATGGTGTTTTGAAGGACGACATTTTTATGGATCTCCCAGAAGGATTAAACATTCCAAAAGAGGATAAAGATAAAGTTTGCTTATTAAAGAAGGCAATTTATGGTCTTAACCAAGCACGAAAAGTGTGGAATGAAAGGTTCAGCAATTTAATGATGAACTTAAATTTTCAAAGGGCAAAGTCAGATTACTGTTTATACATCTTCTATGATGAAAAATAAGATGTTATTTGCTTTTATATGTCGATGACATGCTGATTGCATGTAACTGTTTTCAATTTTTGTGTTACTTAAAATCAAAATTATGTGAGAATTTTAAGATGACAATATTAACAAAGATAGAATTAAAATTAAGAGGGATGTATAGAATGATAAGCATAGACCAAATATCTTTAATTAAGACTGTGATTACAAAATTTAATGTTGAGAACTGTAAAAATTACAAAACACCTATTGAGAAAAATCCTAATTTAGACAAAAATAATGATAAAAAGTTTGAAACCAAATTACCCTATAGGAACCTTTTAGGTTGTTTAATGTACATAATGATGGACTCAAGGCTAGATATTTGTTATAGTATTAGTTACTTTGGAAAATTTCAAGAGTGTCCAACAGATGAACACTTCAATCATTTGTTAAGAGTACTTAAATATCTTAAGACAACAATTGATTACAAACTGGTATTTTATTACTCGAATAATGGGTTATTAGGTTATTCAGATGCCGATTGGGCAAATGATAAGATGGATCGGAAGTCGATAAGTGGTTATTCTTTTAAGTTGTTTGATAATTTAGTATCGTGGAGTACTAAAAACAGTCAGTTGTAACTCTATCAAGTACAGAATCTGAATTTGTAGCACTATGTGCAGCTTCTTGCGAACTCCTGTATATTAAAAATTTGTTAAAGGATCTTAATACCAATTTGTTTGTTTGAAGATAATCAGAGTACAATAAGGCTGTTACAAAGCTTTGAAAATAATAAGAGATGCAAACATATTGATGTAAAGTTGCATTTTGTTTTAGATTTAGTAACTAAAGGTATTGTTAAGTTAGAATATGTTTGTACAACTCAACAGTTGGCAGATGTGTTCACGAAATCTCTAAGTCAAGAGAAATTTAGTACTATTATAAGCATTATGAGTAAAAAAATCTGATCTGACAACAATGCCTAAAATGATTAGTTGATTATGTAAAATGAGTTATGTTATTTCAAGTTTATATTTAATAAAATATATATTATCTTAATCTAACTCTTTCTCCTTACATGCTAATCCATTAATAGCAATTTATATATAACAAATCCCACCATGCATATATACGTAATGTATGTATATATGCTGGGAATCCATGATTGTGGCTGAAGGAGCTCGGAAAGCTCGAGCAGCCCGCCCTCCTCCTTGGGGAGCGAATGAAATACGTGGCCTTTTCCTTTCCTGGTAGCCACTCCCTAGTTTTTTTTTATTGTTGAATAAATAGTAGTATGAACTTTTAACGATGTTTATTCCACTGTGAAGAAACTATAACAAGAGGTTATGGGTTTACCACGAATTAAGAGTAAGAGTAAGTAAAAAGTGAGAAATTGAGGTTTGAATTTGCAAACGTGTTAAAACGTTGTCGTCAAGATGAGAAAAATTGCAGGAGTAAGTCTCCCATAGCTAAGTTCTAATAATTTCAATAGCTGGAAGTTCAGAGTAAAAACTTTGCTGGAAGAAAAACAGGTAACGAAAGTACTAGAGGAAGACGAATCAGATTTTACCGAACCGGCTAAACTTCAAGAGCTCAAACAAAAAGATGCAACAGCAAAGTCAGTAATAGTACAGTGTCACAGATAAACATCTCGATCTTATAAAAGATGCAAAAAGTGCCAGACAAATGTTAAAATGTCTAGACGATGTTTTTGAGCATAAAAGTATCTTCACAAAATTAACATTGAAGAAAAAGTTATTGACGTTAAAGCTGAAACCAAACGTGAAACTAGAAGATCACTTTTTAGTATTCGTATCAATCATAAGAGACATTGAGAATGCAGGATCTAAAATTGAAGAATCAGACAAAGTTGGTCATTTATTACTAACATTACAAGAAGCTTATGATTCAGTATTAACAGCCATTGAAACCCTACACAGTGAAAATACCATAGACTTTGTAAAATCTCGCCTGTTAGAGGCAGAGATGAAGATGAATTCAAAGAGTAAAATTCAGGTAGATTATGTGGCATTCAGAGCAGATAGAAACAAGAAAATTGAGGGCTTTTCCTGCGGTCGAGAAGGGCACAAGTCCTTTGAGTGTGGCAATGGATAGTCAAGTTCAAAACCAGTCAATCATAGACGTGGAAGAGGTTTCAGGTTCAGGGCTCATTTCGAGGAGGTACGAGAAGAGGAACACATGCGAGGGCAAATAACGCAAGCGAATAACTAGAAGAGATATCCTTCATAGCTTTAAATACAGTAAGTAATAGGGTAAGCAATATGAATGGTTTTATATTAGATTCAGGTTGTACTGAAAATTTAATCTCGAACAAATTAGAAAGTCAAATGTCAGATATGCAAATGTTAGAAAAAGAGATAGTAATTAAGGTTGCAAATGGTGAAAACATTATTGCAAAGAAAAGAGGTACTTGTCAAGGAAAAAGGTTAGCTATTACAGCTCTAATTGTAAATAATTTAAGTCATAACTTGATCTCTATTGCTCAGTTGAGTAATGGTAATATTAAGGTAGCTTTTCAAGATGATCAGGCTTTTTTAACAGGTAGTAATTTTGAAATAGTTTGTAAGAAATGTAACAATCTATTCCTATTAAAATTTGATAAACAAGAGGTCTGCTATAATTCAACCGATTTTAACAGTAGTACTAATTTAAATAAAGAAAATATCTGGCATCGCAGACTAGGTCATTTAAATGGAATTGGTCTACAAAAGTTAGGGTTGCCAATAAATAAAGGTCAATGTGAAAAGTGTGTTGAAGGTAAGTCTTCAAGAAAACCATTTCCTAGTTGTATCAAAAAGAGTAAGGAAATAGGAGATTTAATACACTCTGATATATCAGGTCCTATAAATCATCCCACTTTTGAAGGGTATCGTTAGTTTCAAGTTTTGTGGGATGATTTTTCACATTTTGTACAGGTTAAGTTACTAAGAAACAAAAATGAAGCAAAACAGAATATCATTGGTTTTATTAAATTAATCAAGACTCAAAAGAATAAAAAGACTAAGAGAATAAGAAGTGATAACGGTGGTGAGTTTTCTTCTAAATATTTTAAAAATTAAGTAAGAGTATTGAGGTACAATATACAAGAGCGTACAGTCTGTTAGATATTAAATTAAATTATAAGTTTCAGATGTAACGTTAAAATTGATTTGTAACCATCTTACATTTAAGAGGGTGTGTTAGATATTAAATTAAGAAGGTTACAAAAAGAGAAAAATGGTGGATGAAGTAACGCATCCGTGAATTATAGATGTACACGGAGGGGTGGGTGAAGTGAGTCGCAGTCGCAGTTGCAGTCAGTGATGCCAGGTCTACCGTTTTAGCGGTAGATCTACCGTTTTGATGTATGAGCTACCGTGCTACCGTTTTTGATATAATTTTTTACCGCTAAATATATAATAATCACGATATAACTAATTGAAATTATTTCATTATTACTTTGAAGCTATAACAAAGCGAATGGCGATTGTCGAATTGACAAATTGCCATTGTCGATATTGAGAGGACAATACTATTGTAGTGGCGCGGTAAAAATACTCGACGGCGATATCGAGAGACGCCCGCGCCCACGCGCGGCTGACGGGAGCAACGGGCTACGTTGGCTGCGTTCATCCCGGACCCTGATCCCGGAGCGCTCCGGTAGCGATCACTAAATGGAGCGTAACCATTGGTTGCGCTTGCGTGTATAACTTCCCCTACTTTGCTACCGAAGCGGTGTCCGGGATGAACGCAGTCGTTACGTCGCAAGGCATTTGAGTGATTGCAATTGCGTTTACTAAACTTAGGTAATTCCCCTAATTCGAGACGAACAAAAGAATCACATAGTGCCTTGCCTGCTTGCAAAATTTATGATTTTCTGATATGATCGTTTATTTACATTTAGCAATTATTTATCGCCATCGGTATTAAGTAAAAAGGTTAAGTGCCATTATAATACAACTAGCTATTGAAATGAGATGAGTAGAAAATATCTTGAAATACTTATTCCTGATATTTAATGTTGTATGCTTAATTGTACTTCTGATGATTCAAATGTATCGTCGGATTCTGTAGCTGCTACAGCAAGCAAAACAAAAAAAAGAAAGTATGACCAGTGATATAAAAAGGAGTGGGAAAAAGAATTTAATTGGCTAGCTGCTGGAAAGTTAAGCACAGAAGCCCGTTGCAAAGTGTGCGATAAAATAATCAACATAAAATCTGGGAAATTGCAACTAATTAGACATCAGGATACAGAGGGTCATATGAAAAAATCTTTAACTGTCAAAAAACAGCACACGCTCAGTTCTTTCGTAACCAATACCAGTTTTGAAACATCTCTAAAAAATGCCGATTGCTACATATCGGCATTTGTAGCCGAACATAATTTGCCTTTTAGAGTTGCAGAACATCTGCCAAATCTTATATCTAAAATATGTACCATTCCGAAATTGCCAAAAACAAAATGCAGCAGAACAAAGACTACGGGTTAAAAATGTTATTGGTCAATCAAGCTCTAATAAAATATGCAATATATTGAAATCAACAAAATTTTCACTAATTATAGATGAGTCAACCGATTTAAGTACTAAAAAACACTTGGTGGTAGTTGCCCGATATTTTCATGAAAATAAGTAAGTTTGTATATTTTAAGCAAAATGTATGATTTAATAATTAAAAATAATTTTTTTTAGAATGCATGACTCATTTCTTACTTTAATTGGAATGAAACATTCAAGAGCTGCTGACATTTATAAAGAAATTGTCGACTTTTTTAACGAAAAACAAATTCCTTACTTAGAAAACCTTATTGGCTTTGCCTCTGATGGTGCTAATGTTATGGCAGGCGTTAACGATTCGGTTATGTCTAGATTAAAGAACGATATTCCGCACATTTTTCTAATGAAATGCATATGTCATAGCTTTGCATTATGTGCATCAAATGCCTGTTTAAAACTTCCAAAAGCTGTGGAAGACTGTGTGCGGGATATGTACAATTATATTGGTAATAGCCCCAAGAGGGTGCAAGTTTTTAAAGAGTTTCAAAACTTTACACAAACAAAAATACATAAAATACTTCATCCTGCTCAAACTCGCTGGTTGTCTTTAGAAGCAGTGGTTTGTCGAATTATAGAGCAATATAATGCCTTAAAACTTTTCTTTATCGATGCCGTTGCAACTGACAGACTACAATCAGCAGAAAATATTTTAAATTCGTTACAAGATCCCCTAACTTTAGCTTTTTTATTGTTTTTAGAGCATATTTTACCATTGTTCAACAATTTAAATAAAGAAATGCAATCTACAGAGCCCAAGCTTTACCACCTGCATTCTCGTTTGTGTAATATTTATAAAACTCTTTTGGACTATTTTGTAAAGAAAATGTATTAGATAATGTTTCCTTACATAAAATCAATATTAAAAACCCAGACAACTACAAACCGATTGAAAAACTATATTTGGGAGCAAAAAACGGACAATATATTTTAAAAGGAAATTTGTCCAATAAACAACTTCATATTCTTCGAGTCCGTTGTCTGGATTTTTACATTGAGGCAGCGTTTCAAATTTCGAAAAGGTTTGATTTCGATAACGTCATAATAAAAAACATGACTAATCAATCCGAACACTATTTTTAAAGGGAACGATGAGTCTTTAATACCCTTGGCGATGCATTTTTCAAATTTAATTGCGGAAAATGATATGCAAAAAATTGATAATGAGTGGAGAATGCTAAGAAATTCAGCTTTTTCCCAAACTTATAAAGATCATGAAACTATAACATCATTTTGGTTAAATGTTCAAGGCGAAAAATATGCAGATGGCATCCAGGTTTATCCTCTTCTTACAAATTTTGCCTTTAATATTCTTAGTCTTCCCCATTTCTCCGCAGATGCGGAGAGAAAATTTTCGCATATTAATTTATTAAAAACTAAACAAAGAAACCGTTTATCCACAAATAGTATTGTTGGTTTAATGAATTCAAGAGAAGAGTACATAGACAGTGAATGTTTTAACATAAAAATTGACCAACAATTGTTATCATATCATAACAACAACATGTACAAAAAATCTGAGCGGTTTTCTGATTCAGAATGAGTATACCGTTCAGTTTTTTAATTTACATATTATAAGCATTATTTACTGTAAGTATGTTCACATAAATAAAATATTTTGTTAAATCTATACATAGTGTTTTGTGTTCATCTTAATTTGTTATTTATTTATATATTCTATGTACAGTTTGTTGTACCTATAACGCCTATAACTAAATATTTTTAGTGAATTTTTAGCCTAAATGGTGTAAGGGAATATCTACCGTTTTATTTTTAAATATACCACTTTTTTTATGTCATGCCTACCGCTGTCCTTATTTTTAACCTGGCAACATTGATCGCAGTCGCAGTTGCAATCGCGTTTGATATTTGTGTAGGAACACATGCGGCTGACTGAAAATTTTAAAGTAAAACCACAGCGAATGTAATCTGTATTTTCAGTTATTTATGTTTTGTTTAATTATTCCACATGATTCATTACCGTTAAATAAATATAATATGAACTATTGAACAACGAGTGTTTGAATCCTAATAAACATAAAAGTAAAATCCAACAGGTTATGACCCCAGTATAATAAACAAGATTGAATAACAGAAAGTGCGTGTTCGCGGTAAAACAGTAAAACGATTTAAAACAGTAAGAACGATTTAAAATAGTTTAAGTAGTAAACGATTTAAAATAGTGAAACCGGCAAGAACAATTAAAATACCTAGTAAAGTAAAATTAAAAATAAAACTAACAGTGATGAAATGTTAAACATCGAACATCTCAAAGACGAAGGAAATTACGAAATATGGAAATTCCAAATCACGATTTTCTTCAAAGCGAAGCAGACACATGACATTGTCATCGGTAAAACTACATGTCCAGAAGACGTAAAACAACAAGAAGATTGGGAAAAAAAGGACGCCATCGCTCAAAGGATAATTATAACAGTGGAAAAACAAGTCCTGATGCATTTGATTAATTGCACGAATTCAAGCGAAATGTTTAACAAATTAAAATTATTATACGAACTTGATAACCAACAACGAAAATATAACTTACTTCAAGAATTCAATAATTACAGTTTCAAAAAGGGCAGTAATATGTCAACATATATCTGTGAATTAGAGAGTTTAGCGTACAAACTAAACAGCATCAAACAGGAAATTAGTGAAAGTATGATAATAACTAAAATTTTATCTACACTTCCGGAAAATTACAGGTAGGGGAAGAGGGGGTAAGATGACGAATCGGGTAAGATGACGAATTCTCGATATTTTCTAAATGTAGGAGTTTGGCAACATTGGCATCAAGTCAGAACCTAAAATTTGGTCGTCTTGTGCCGGCATTTGAGTGCAATTGAGGACCGTTTTTTAAAAACTCGATAACTACAAAATTTGCGAAAATGAGTTTTATATGTTTTGTCCATATTTCGGCTACCAGCAATACGATGACGTAGAGAGTTTTGCAATATCTCGATAACTGCAGTAGTTATAAGCCGAGCAAATACGCGAGTTTTCATAAAACTCGATATTTGCAAAGGTTGCGTTGTACTACACGTGTGGTATAAAACGTACGTGTTGCGCAGATGTACAGATTCGATGTGTTTATTAATGGCGGTTAATAAAGAAGCATTGTTCTATTTGTGAATGTGGATATACACAGTCTAATAAATATGTGTGAAAGAAATAATGATAACAACAGTGAATACAGTACGAGAGTTAAAGAAACAAAATATGGTAGAAAGCATCCTATAGAACGTGGTAAAAAAGACAATAATATCAAGAAAAACCCCAAGTATTCCGCTGACTTATTGAAAGATGCAGACATAGGCTGCAATCATGGCCTTTTGGATGCAAAGAAATACAGTTGCATGGCATCATCGTTATGTAAAACTGATATAACTGGTAGGTAAAAATAATTTATAAATACAGACAGGAAGAGCTCATTGAATTTTTTATAGAGTTTAGAAATATGATTTATTTCCACACTAAAAAAATTGAGCAAGACAAAGTTATTATGCAATTTCTTGAAATTTCCACCCCCAAGCGACGTACTGTTATGGAAGAGGACAAGAAAAAACGACAACGGACAAGTTCCATAAAATATTTTATCAAATTAGCATCTGGGGAAAAAATTCGTATCTGTGCAGACACTTTTCAGAAGATTACTGGTGCTAGTAAAGATAGAATAGCATTAATTGCTAAAAAATACTTAGGTGAAGAACCTTTAGTTGAAAAAAGGGGCGTAACAAAAAAAATTGAACGTAATGAAAAACTGACAGACATGGTTGTCAATGATATAAAACGATATCGTTGCCGAGAATCTCATTATTCTAGAAAAAAATGTAGAAGATCTTATCTGCCACCAGAGTTAAATATTAAAAAAATGTACGAGCGATTCTTACAAAATACTAAAACGGCTTGCTCATTATCAAAATATAAATCGGTATTTTATAAAAAATTTAATTTGGGATTTGGCAATCCTCATGAAGATACGTGCTTCACGTGTCGTGTAATGGAAATAAATATAAAGAAAGCGAAAACTACTGATCTAAAGAACGAATGTCGTACAAAATATCGACTGCACAAGTTGAGAGCTAAGAAATTCTTTTCCATTTTAAATACACATTGCGAAAATGCTATTAAAGTTTGCTTTGACTGCCAGCAGAATCAACCTTTACCAAAATTATCAGTTGGCGAGGTTTTTTATTTAAGGCAAGTATGGTTGTTTAACCTAGGGATTGTTCAGCACGAAAAAGAGAAACAAACGAAGGATCATATATATATATATATATATATATATATATATATATATATATATATATATATATATATATATATAATTATATTTGGTTAGAAACGCAGGCCAGCCGAGGAGCCAACGAAATTTCTTCAGGACTACTAAATTATTTGAAAGATTTAGAAAAAAAGTTGATTACCACAAAAAGGACACGAGTGACCCTAGAGTTGTATTCTGATTCATGTGGAGCACAGAATAAAAATAGTATTATGATGGCTGTACTGATTCATTTTTTAGAATCATCTAAAGTTTTTCATGAAATACTACACCACTTTCCAATCAGGGGTCATAGTTTTATGCCCCCTGACAGAGTCTTTGGTAGAATTGAAAAGAATTTAAGAAAAGTTGAAACTATTATAGCACCTTCTGGGTATTATAATATTTATAAAGAACATGGAAATGTTAAACTATGGGGTAAGGACTGGTGCACGTATGACTTTAAAACAATGTCAAAACAAATATTCAAATCCAAACTTCCATTTAAGATAACTGATGCAAAGGTATTCAAGTATGTAAAAACACACAAAGGCGTTTCGTGTTATGTAAAAACTACCTACTCTGGCCCTGAAATTGGGGTTGAACTATTTAAAAATAATACCAAAAATACTAACCTCCTAAAAAAAAGCACACAAATTAACTGCAGTTAACTATGTTAGTGAAAAAAAAAAGGAAAAATGTTGAAAGTTTACTGGAAGGATGCGATTTAGATGAAGAAGGAAGAACTTTTTACAGAGAGGTTCTAGAAGGTGCAGCAAAAGAAGATGTGACGGAAAATGAAGCCAGAGATTATGAAGATGAAGATATAGATGGAGACTTAGTTTAACAACATACCTAATTACATTAATTTTTGTGTTAAATATTTTTCTTAGAAACTACTTTTTGTTTTATTTATAAGGATAAAATGTTATTTTTCTATAACTGTTCAAAATAAATAAAAGTTCTATACTTAAGTTAAATTTTGTTCTGTTTTTATAAGAATCAAATAATATTATCATGCATTTTGTCACAAACATGTGTACTTATCGAGTTTTTAAGAAAACTCACCAGTTTTGACAATAAATTTGAAGGGCTAAAATGCTTTGCAAAAATATGTACTTTACGAGGAATACTGCCGTCTAACATCACTTCCCAATAAAAAAACCATCACTTCGATAGAGGTATTCAAAATGGATATAAACCAAAAAAACCTTCTGCTGAAAATTTTGAATTTTGCTGTTATCGAGTTTTTAAAAAACGGTCCTCAATTGCAGTTAGGACTAGAGTTTAGTACGAGACAAGCGCTGGTACGAATAGGGTGTTAGTATTAAGAATATTTGTGCTTCCGTAAATAAGGTTTTTCCGATTCTGTGTAAGTATTAGTTAACTGTTGAATTTTTTTTTAGAAACTGATATCTTTTACGAGTAACCTAATTGCAGAAAACATTTGTTGTAAATAATAAATTTGACTTATGATTTTTAAAATTAAACACGGAACTTGCGGGTAAGATAACGAACTGTTCGGCATCTTACGCGACAGAACTAAAAATTAATTAGACCATGCTTTTAATTTTAGGTTTATATAAATATGGGTAAAATATAAAAAAGAAAAACTGACAGACAATCATGGTCGAAAGATAATATGAAAACCGTACTGACTAAAGTGAGAAATCAGCAGTTAAGCGTTAATGCTGCCTCAAAAGCATATAATATTCCGGAAGCAACTCTCAGAAGATATTTTAAAAAATATGCTGATGAGGTAAACAGATATCCTACTTTTTTTTCTTTTTTAAAAACTGTTATCCTTTGTGTTGTAGAATTTTCCTGAAAATGCTGGACGTTTTAAAGCAACATTTTCGGATGAACAATTAAATCAACTAAAAAAATATGTGCTAGATGTAGATAAACGGGCATTTGGTTTAACCAAAGATCACTTTAGAAAAATTGCATTCGACTTTGCTGTTCATTGTGGTGCTGCTGATAGGTTCAATACTACTAAGAAAATGGTAGGTAAAGATTTTACAGCATTTATTAAGAAATGTAATCTGTCACTCCGTAAACCAGAAGCCACTTCCGCAGCTAGGTTAATGGCTTTTAACAAAGTTAGTGTGGAAGCTTTCTTTAAAGTCTATAAGGAACTTCATGAAAAAATTTCATATTCTGCTGCTCAAATTTACAATATAGATGAAACCGGGTTTTCCTCAGTACCTACCAAGGATTCTAAAGTATTAACTCCAAGAGGCAATCGTCGAGTGGTTAAGATTTCCTCAGCAGAAAGAGGAGTTAACGTTACTGCTGTTTGTGGCATGAATGCTATTGGAAACTTTATACCACCGTTCCTGATATTTCCAAGAGTAAAGATGCATCCAGCTCTTAAAAATGGAGCGCCCGAAGGAACTATGGCAGTAGCACATCCCTCTGGATGGATGACGTCTGAAATTTTTTTAAAATACTTAGAACATTTTATACAGTACACTCGTCCAAACGAAAAAAATCCCGTGTTGATACTAATGGACAATCACACAAGTCATATTTCCTTGGAAGCCATTAAACTGTGCCATGAAAATTACATAACTCTACTTGGTTTCCCACCGCATACCAGCCATCGTATGCAACCGCTGGATGTGACAATATATGGACCTCTCAAAACAGCATATTCGCGAACTTGCGAAGATTTTCTGACAGGTAACCCAGGTCGTCTGATAACGTTATACGATATTGCAACTCTATTTGAAAAAGCATACTTAAAAGCAGCAACTGTTGCAAATGCTCATAGTGGCTTTAGAGCCACTGGCATATATCCCATTGGTAGCCAGGTGTTTGATATATCTGATTTTGAGGCATCTTTGACAACAAATCGCGATAAACCTTGTTCAACTGAAGTTACAACTACATCTGCCTTGGAAAATACAGAGCTTGAAGAACATGGTCATGTGTCACAAGAATCTACCGTAGAAGAATCAAGATACCAAGAATCTGATCAGATGTCTATGGAGATTTTATATACAAACAAGTTTGACCATTTTTTTACACACGATTTTCTAATTATTAACGCAACGAAGATGTTTATATTCCATTGTAGATGCAGCGCCCGAGAATTTCCCCCTACTTTATTTTTTAAATAAATTGGGATATTTAATTTCAAGGTTAGATGCTTACTTCATTAATACTATCTAATACCGTAGTTCTTGTTGTTCGTAAACAAATTAAATCTTAATTTGAAATGCGTGTGTATGTAGTATTTTATGGACGTACTTTAACTTTAGTTGGTACCATTGTAAATGAGTTACAACAATTGAGATTATGCTTACAAATTAATACATACGACTTACTAATTATTACTTAAAGTTACAAAAAAATTGAAACATTGCTCTATGTTTCGGGACATTCGTGAAGTTAGCCCCTAGAGCGTATTTTGGACTGTAGGTAGTAATAAAGTGACTTACAAATTTTGAGATTATGCTTACAAATTGTTACAAATCACTTACTAAATGTTGATCGAAGAAAAAATATTGCTCCTCAGAGTGGCGCGGCTACCAAGAAGTCAGCCGCACAACAGTTTTTTTCTAAATTAAGGGATACGATTTGATTACAAATTCTGACAACTTGATTACAAATTCCTACAAATGACTTACTAATTAATCGCGCTATTAAAATTTTGATATTGCAAGATAATGAGGCTACCGAGAAGTTAGCCCCAAAAACTGTTTTTGCCAAAATAAATTCCAAAACTCGCTTACAAATTTAGATTTTTAGCTTACAAATACTTACTAATTACTTACTAATTAGTAAGCAACAAATTGAATATAAATTCGGAATATGAGGGGCTAACTTCACGGAGATGTGAAACAATACAAGCTTTGGGAATCGGTGAAGTTAAGACACAAGAATGTATCTTTAAAAACGTCGAATACGTGCCAAGATTAAGTAAAAACTTATTGTCCGTGAGTAAAATAACACAAAGTGGTGGTGGTATATTTTAAAAACGAATCGGTTGAAATTTATAAAAACGATATTAAAATTTTAGAAGAAACGCGTGGTGAGAATGAATTATACGCAATTAAAACGAGTAAAATAAATGAAAAGTAAGTGAAACCGAAAATGTGGCATAAAAAATTAGGTCACATAACTGGAAAGAACATGTTAAAATTAAAAGCAAACAGTGTCGGTATAATATGAAAATGTAAACTTTCACCATTAACACTCATAATAAAATACTTATCTTTTTTGGGATTTTTTAATGGTGTACTTTAAATTATACAATCTAAACGTTTCGATAACACTTACAGTTATCTTCGTCAGTAGTAATGTTTGTTAAAAATTGTTAAAGATGTAGTAAACAATTTTGTCAAATTTGAAAAGTTAAAACATAAACATAAGCCTGCTATTAGTATAACAGTTTGGGAAACATAAAGCCAACTATAAAATTTTTTTAGTAAAGAATAACTAGGTCATAAAATTAAATATTATTAAACTGCCTCAAAGATGACAAACCAGAACACTCTCTACGACGAAAGCTAACAATGTAATTTGCCAGCAAAAAACACATTTAACAAAATTTAATCGAGTTATGATGTAAGTGTAAAGTTGTGAATAACTTCAATTTTAAAATGATAGAAGCATTCACAGATCCAAACATTACATCAAATAAAATAACCCAGTTAAATCTAACAAAGAGATATCTTTATCAATAATTGGAAGTGTTATTAACAATGAAAAGCACAATGCAGAACGTTCTTTGTAATTTTTAATTTTAATTTAATTTCAACTACTTATGTTAAATTATAGTGCTGTGGTAATTTAACATATAATTGGTAAAGCATTTGCTTCAAGGTCTAGGAAAAACACAGCAAAAACCTAGACATACCAAAAGTTGAAAACAAATTAAAATCAAGGCGTATCATTATGCTTTATGTACTGTATATAAAATAGTTTGTTCAGTGCTGTACATTTTTATTCCATATTTCAAAAGAGTTACCACATATATTGGATAATTTTAACAACATAAAAAACATATTTTGCCCATTTTGCTACATATAAATCCGCTCTATATTCATAACATTCCTAGACGATTACACACATTTTGCACCGCAAAATTGTTAAAAATAAACACGAGACAGCTACAGCGATAAAAATTTTGTAAACGAAGCTGAAGCGAAATGGAATTTAAAACGAGCGTGATAAGATGTGATAACGGAGGTGAATACCGAAATATAGAAATAACAGACTGGTGTAAAATAGAGGAATACGCATGGATTTTACTATTCCCTATTCTCCGCAATTGAATGGAAAATCGGAACGACTTAACAGGACATTAATGAACAAATCGAGGTCGTTAATGTTCGAAACAAAACAAAGGAATAAAATGTGGGGAGAAGCCGTTCAAGTAGCAGCTTATTTAATCAATCGAATACCAACTGAGACCGTAAAACGACCCCATATGAAATGTGGTATAACAAGAAACCAAATTTAAAGTATTTACAAATTTTTGGTACATTTGCATACGCAAGAAAATTGGGTTATTTAAACAAATTTGAAGAACGAAGTAAAAAATTTATTTTTGTTGGATATGCTCCAAATGGTTATCGACTTTTTGATGAAGAAAAACAAAAAATTATAATTGCAAGAGATGTAACATTCGAAAAATACATAGCAAGTAAACGAGAATTGCCAGAATTGACAAAAAATGAAAATCATGAACCAGCTGAAATATTTGAATCTGATATCGACAGCGAAAATAAAACAGACGAAGAACAAATTGAAACCGAAGACGAAAATTTTGAACAAGTTGAAGAATTACAACCAGAAAAACGAGTAAGAAAGGCACCAAAACGGTTTCAAGACTACGTAATGTTAACGTACGAAGAAGCCATAAAAGGCGAAGATAAAGAAAAATGGATTAAAGCCATTGACGAAGAAAAAGCATCGTTGTAAGAAAATCAAACATGGACTTTGGTAAACAAAAGTGACGTCATAGATAAAAAAACTGTTAACACGTTAGCGACGGTATGCATCGCCGAGGATGCAACTCGACATTTCCCTTCCCAACGACCAGATTTTCAGCCAACATTCATAAACTAACGAACGTGATAAAACTCTTATTTATTACGTCATTGGCACGTCACAAGTAGCGTTGTGATTGGCGCAACACGGAGCATGTGCAAACGAATTATCTAAGGATGCATCCTCGGCGATGCAAGCCGTATACCAGTTATAAAGATTGTCACTATACTGCATGCATCTCGAGCGGTCACTAGTTGTTTTGTGTACTTTTGTGAGTGATAAAGTTGTTGAGTGCATAATGAGTAATAGAACTAACAAAATTCTAGAATTAGCTAAAGAAATAAATGAACTTCACAGTCTCCTCTGTCTCCTGAAGAACGTGTAATTGTTGAGATAATACCCAAACTAGTAGATTACGATGATTCGGAGGCAGGAACATCAATTAGTTCTCTGCCGATAGACAGTGTACAAGAACAGATTTTGCCTGTTGATTCAACAATTGGTACAATAAATGACTTGGTAACATCAGACGAAGACCCAGCTCAAACTAAATCGCATTCTACTACACATTCAACGAGAAACGTTTTTAGCAACAAAAGTTTACTTACATTTTTGTCCAGCGGCAGTGAAGAAAGCGACCCCTTTAACAGCGCTGACAAGACATATATGCCTCCCTACGAAAACGGGTCAACAGAAGACACCGACGATGAGTCAGAAAATTTGAATAACCTAGAGTTTGAAGACATCGTCACACAAACAGAAATGCAGCTTCATAATGAAACATGGACAGATTGCGAACAGTGGACCCCTATAACAGATTCAGAGCTAAATTTTGAGTTATATAGTGAATCTTCAAAAATCAACACCGATACGTCTACGATCAAGGACCCTATAAACGCATATAAATTATTCATTACTGATAAATTATTAGAAATGATTGCAGAAGAAACGAATAGATATGCAAACCAGAATAAAACCAAATCTGGTAAGTTGAAAACTATTCGAATAGACCACTGTAGATCTAAACTAAGTAAAATCGGTGGAGAAATTGATGAGAGACCCTGGGAGCACACATCTGTAGATGAACTCAAAAACTTCTTTGCTGTTGTAATGACCATGGGTATAGTCCAAATGCCATCTTTGTCACTGTACTGGTCAAAAGATGAAATGTTCCACAATAATTTTATATCATCTACAATGACGAGAGACAGGTTTTCTCTCTTCTGAGAAATATACATTTCGCCGACAACACTGCTGATATACAAAACAGATTGCACAAATTGGAACCGCTACTCAATAGGCTTTTGGATAGATTTAAAAATATTTTAACTCCAGACAGAAAACTGGTAATTGATGAAAGTATGGTGCCTTTCAGAGGCAGACTACTTTTCGTCAATACATTCAAGCAAGTCACACAAATATGGTGTAAAACTGTATAAACTTTGCACTCTAAACGGCTACACACACAACTTGATTGTCTATTGCGGTAAAGGTACCTTACAAAATCAGAATTCCTCACATGCAGAATCAATTGTCTTAATATTGTTGGAGTACTGATTTTCACCAGGAATTTCATCATTCCAACAACCGATTTTCAGCAAATTCATAATAACAAGTCAAAGTATTTAATAAAACATTGTAGTCCAGGAAATTGTATGTGAACGGCTTGAATAAAGCCCTTCGCTTCGCTCGGGCTTTAACATTCCCTCGAGCCATAATCTTCTGATTATCCTAATACATTCTAGTTATACGCCTCAAATGCGGGCATAAGTGTTTTAGCACGGAAATGTCATTGATGCTAAGCAGCATGATTGACAGCAAACACATGGCATGATATATAATAGCAATGTCACAGTATCTTAGTAACAACAAATTAACCTACTGTCGACTTTATTTCACACATTTACATTTAAAAACTTGCCGAAAATACTGAATCTTTTAATATTTTGTTCCAGTTTCATGGTGCAAAATAAAATAAATCATTATTGTACCAAAATGATTGGAATGCAATCCCGTTAACTAAATCCATAATCTCATTCAACAAGCTACTGAGCATAAATAGAATTGAAAAATATTACAAACATTACTAAAGTCATGAAAAACAGACAGATGACTTCCTACAAAACTGGTTGGGATATTATGATGAACCTCACAATCTTATTTAATAAACACTGTGGCTTTAGAAAAACCAATAACAGCTCTAATAAATCGACAGATTCCGTAAAATAAAAAATTAGAGTTAATTTTGAGTTAATCCGAATCTTCAAAATTAAAGCCGAAGTCGACATTTTACCCAAATTTACCATTTTATCATTACTATAATTTTAGAATGATTGCGAAACTAGTGCGTATAATACCAATTAAATAATTTATAATTAATGGAAAAAGCTTAAAAGCCCTTTAACGTAATAAAAGTGGAAAATTGTCAGACCTGGTACACATCGTAGATAATTCAAAAATGGGTACTGGTTAATGCCTATGTATTATCAATAACTTCAAAAATAAAATTGTTTCCTAACATATGACCACAATCACATCTAAAATTTAAGATTGATGTCAGACATCAGTCTTTGCAACAGTTATTTTCAAACATCTATTAATAACAACCGCAATAAAGATTTGAACCAATAGGTTTTGTAATTTAAAAATATTTTAACAGAAGATTGAAACTGTAATAACAGGATTCAGTAGGAAATAATTCGGAAAAGATAATTTCAAAAATATGGTACAAATAAAAATTTGTATATTCTAAAAGGCAAACTGATAGATTGAAGACATCAATCCTAAGACATTATTCAATGAAATATTCCCAATTATTCTTGGACGTATGGTCATTTTTATAAAACGGATTCGAAAACCCATAATTTTACTATGAAAAACTAATCATATTTTTCTAAAGTAATTCCAATATTTAGTACCTTATCATGATATCATATTGTATATAAACTGTACTGTATATAAAATAGTTTGTTCAGTGCTGTACATTTTTTATTCCATATTTCAAAAGAGTTACCACATATATTGGATAATTTTAACAACATAAAAAAAACATATTTTGCCCATTTTTGCTACATATAAATCCGCTCTCTATTCATAACATTCCTAGACGATTACACACATTTTTGCACCGCAAAATTGTTAAAAAATAAACACGAGACAGCTACAGCGATAAAAAATTTTGTAAACGAAGCTGAAGCGAAATGGAATTTAAAAACGAGCGTGATAAGATGTGATAACGGAGGTGAATACCGAAATATAGAAATAACAGACTGGTGTAAAAATAGAGGAATACGCATGGATTTTACTATTCCCTATTCTCCGCAATTGAATGGAAAATCGGAACGACTTAACAGGACATTAATGAACAAATCGAGGTCGTTAATGTTCGAAACAAAACAAAGGAATAAAATGTGGGGAGAAGCCGTTCAAGTAGCAGCTTATTTAATCAATCGAATACCAACTGAGACCCCATATGAAATGTGGTATAACAAGAAACCAAATTTAAAGTATTTACAAATTTTTGGTACATTTGCATACGCAAGAAAATTGGGTTATTTAAACAAATTTGAAGAACGAAGTAAAAAATTTATTTTTGTTGGATATGCTCCAAATGGTTATCGACTTTTTGATGAAGAAAAACAAAAAATTATAATTGCAAGAGATGTAACATTCGAAAAATACATAGCAAGTAAACGAGAATTGCCAGAATTGACAAAAAATGAAAATCATGAACCAGCTGAAATATTTGAATCTGATATCGACAGCGAAAATAAAACAGACGAAGAACAAATTGAAACCGAAGACGAAAATTTTGAACAAGTTGAAGAATTACAACCAGAAAAACGAGTAAGAAAGGCACCAAAACGGTTTCAAGACTACGTAATGTTAACGTACGAAGAAGCCATAAAAGGCGAAGATAAAGAAAAATGGATTAAAGCCATTGACGAAGAAAAAGCATCGTTGTAAGAAAATCAAACATGGACTTTGGTAAACAAAAGTGACGTCATAGATAAAAAAACTGTTAACACGTTAGCGACGGTATGCATCGCCGAGGATGCAACTCGACATTTCCCTTCCCAACGACCAGATTTTCAGCCAACATTCATAAACTAACGAACGTGATAAAACTCTTATTTATTACGTCATTGGCACGTCACAAGTAGCGTTGTGATTGGCGCAACACGGAGCATGTGCAAACGAATTATCTAAGGATGCATCCTCGGCGATGCAAGCCGTATACCAGTTATAAAGATTGTCACTATACTGCATGCATCTCGAGCGGTCACTAGTTGTTTTGGGTACTTTTTGTGAGTGATAAAGTTGTTGAGTGCATAATGAGTAATAGAACTAACAAAATTCTAGAATTAGCTAAAGAAATAAATGAACTTCCACAGTCTCCTCTGTCTCCTGAAGAACGTGTAATTGTTGAGATAATACCCAAACTAGTAGATTACGATGATTCGGAGGCAGGAACATCAATTAGTTCTCTGCCGATAGACAGTGTACAAGAACAGATTTTGCCTGTTGATTCAACAATTGGTACAATAAATGACTTGGTAACATCAGACGAAGACCCAGCTCAAACTAAATCGCATTCTACTACACATTCAACGAGAAACGTTTTTAGCAACAAAAGTTTACTTACATTTTTGTCCAGCGGCAGTGAAGAAAGCGACCCCTTTAACAGCGCTGACAAGACATATATGCCTCCCTACGAAAACGGGTCAACAGAAGACACCGACGATGAGTCAGAAAATTTGAATAACCTAGAGTTTGAAGACATCGTCACACAAACAGAAATGCAGCTTCATAATGAAACATGGACAGATTGCGAACAGTGGACCCCTATAACAGATTCAGAGCTAAATTTTGAGTTATATAGTGAATCTTCAAAAATCAACACCGATACGTCTACGATCAAGGACCCTATAAACGCATATAAATTATTCATTACTGATAAATTATTAGAAATGATTGCAGAAGAAACGAATAGATATGCAAACCAGAATAAAACCAAATCTGGTAAGTTGAAAACTATTCGAATAGACCACTGTAGATCTAAACTAAGTAAAATCGGTGGAGAAATTGATGAGAGACCCTGGGAGCACACATCTGTAGATGAACTCAAAAACTTCTTTGCTGTTGTAATGACCATGGGTATAGTCCAAATGCCATCTTTGTCACTGTACTGGTCAAAAGATGAAATGTTCCACAATAATTTTATATCATCTACAATGACGAGAGACAGGTTTCTCTCTCTTCTGAGAAATATACATTTCGCCGACAACACTGCTGATATACAAAACAGATTGCACAAATTGGAACCGCTACTCAATAGGCTTTTGGATAGATTTAAAAATATTTTAACTCCAGACAGAAAACTGGTAATTGATGAAAGTATGGTGCCTTTCAGAGGCAGACTACTTTTTCGTCAATACATTCCAAGCAAGTCACACAAATATGGTGTAAAACTGTATAAACTTTGCACTCTAAACGGCTACACACACAACTTGATTGTCTATTGCGGTAAAGGTACCTTACAAAATCAGAATTCCTCACATGCAGAATCAATTGTCTTAAAATTGTTGGAGAGTACTGATTTTATGGAAGGCAGAATTTTATATGCCCATAATTTCTATTCAAGTTTGCCTTTAGCGAAGTCTCTTTATGAAAAGAAAATATTGTATTGTGGTACCCTACGAGCGAATCGCAAAGGTATTCCAAAATCTTTCGGGAAAAAAATGGGCAAATCAGAAATATATGGAGAACAATTAGACAATCATTTGAGATTTATAAAGTGGGTTGATAAAAGGCCAGTCCTTATGATAACAACAGATCCTACCCACACTGCATCTTTAGTTGAAACTGGCAAATTCAACAGAGTTGGTGCCCCTATCAAAAAACCTAAAGTTATTTTAGTTTATAAAGAAGCCAAAAAAGGCGTGGATATTAGCGACCAGATGGCATCTTATTTTACAGTATTACGAAAATCATTCAAGTGGTACCGGAAAGTGGCTTTTGAATTACTTTTTGGAACCGCAGTGGTCAACGCTTGGATTATATACAAAATGGCCACATCTTAAAAAATTGGAATGCTGGAATTCAGAAAGTCACTAATAAAGTCACTCGTTACTCAAAATGTAGAGCCGATAAGGCTTCCCAAGCGCTCCATTCATAGATACATTAGACCTGATGGACCTGGGCGCAAACAACGGAAAAGGTACACCTTTTGTTATAAAAACATAACTAAACCGAAGGTGCTAGTGTAGCGGTTCGTAAAGCACCAAAAGTCATCGGATATTGTGATGGTAATCCTGGATACTGTACAGACTGTTTTAATGTTGCACATAAATCTAATTAAGTTATAAAATTGTTATTTTATTTTTGGACTAAAAAATATTTCTGTTGCTTACTTTTTATTTTTGCTATATAAACTGATTAAATTACATTATTTTACGAAAATTGATTTTATACTGTTCTCCAAAGCACTTTTTTGTATTGAAGTCAGATAAGCAACAGTTTTGACTTTTACAAATTTTCAGCTGAATCGATTCGTTATTAGCCTTTAATATTTTTAATTATGCAAAGTAACTGCTCCTGGCTTGAAGTTAAGATAACTCATATATGAGAAGCGAATGCCAAACATTATTTTGGGAAAAAAGTGATTCACTATAATAAAAAACATGTTTTTTTAATACTATTCGCATGCATCTCTGGCGATGCAAGCCGTCTTTGAAAGAAGATTTGACTTGCATGTCTGGGGATGCAAGCCGTCAGTGGCTGAATCTTCACAAAAACGCTCCCGTCGTAAACGTGTTAACCAACAAATGGGCGTTTAAAATAAAAGAGGACGGTTCATATAAAGCCAGGTTAGTAGTTCGCGGATTTCAACAGAAATAAGGAATTGATTACGAAGAAACATACAGTCCCGTGATCAGCAGTTGTGCAATAAGGTTGTTATTTGCAATTGCAGCTGAAAAAAATGCGGAATTGGTGAAGTTCGATATTAAAACAGCTTTCTTATATGGAATTTTAGATGCAGAGATTTACATGCAATTACCGCAAGGCTACAAAGACGCTAGTCAAGTGTGTAAACTAAAAAAGGCGCTATACGGATTAAAACAAGCTTCGATGAAATTTAACGAATGAATCAGAAAAATGAAATTGACATCAAACGGCTGAAACTCGAATATTATAAATTGTTTGGCACATATGAAAATTTTGACAAATTATAAGATTGTATATAAAATTTTATTTTTTTTTATTTACAATGCTTATATAAAATATGTTTATTGAAAGTATTGATGAATAAGCCTACTTCGTATGTGTCTGGCTTCATTTAATACGTTACCTGCAAACAATTAATAGATTAATTAGTAGATATAAATAGAATACTACTTTACCAATAATATTATTTTGAAATTGGTGCTGTTTCTCAATCGGTGGTTCATCTAAAAATTGATCGTTATTTCCCTCATCTTCATCAGGTGGCAATCTGTCATTTAATGACATATTATGCAAGATTACAGCTGCAAGTATAATCTTCGATGCCCTGGTAGGGGTATAATGAAGTGTTCTGTGTTTCATAAGACACCTAAACCGTCCTTTAAGAACACCATTTAAACGTTCTATTGTATTGCGTGCTGATGTATGAGCATTGATATAGTGCCCTTCTGGTGTATTCGGCATTGCTCCTTCAACCGGTGTTAATAACCACGGCTCTAATGGATACCCAGAGTCCCCTAAAGAAACTCGTAGATTAGGGGCATACCTCCCTATTTCATTTACCTACCAATTAACCAAGTACATTGAATTTGTCTATTATTGTATAAATGCTGCAAATAATGTTTCACTTGGCTTAACGACCAGATAGCAGAGTCATCTACTGCACCAGGAAAACGGGCATTACAATTTAACAATCTTAAATTTGAATCGCATATCTAAAAAATAATGTTAAGTAAATGTTTCCAATAAGTGCATTCCACATTTACCAGTTGTACATTAATACTATAATACCCTTTACGGTTGTAATATGACAACCCTGGATAAATTGGATCATCTTGTGGTGGAGCAATAATTGATACATGTGTGCAGTCAATTGCACCAACGATTCCAGGAAATTGAAACTTTTCCATAAAGCTAATTTTGCATTTTTAAGCATGTGAAACCACAATTACTTATAATACATACCCATTTTTTATTTCATTGAACTGTGCAGGTGTTTGAGGAAACACAACCCAATCTGCTAGTAAATGCTCAACCAGAGCATCTGTAATTTCTGCTAGAATTTTGCTGAATGTGGATTGATCCATCGCAGTATTCAGATTTAGACCAACACACTTTTGGTAGCCATTGTATTTTCGTTTGTGTAATGCTATTTGATACATCAACATACCTTCAACTGAAGGGGTACACCAGTTCCTCGAGCGGGTTGTTGTACACGGGGTTCCAATAAATTAATTAAATTCAAAGTGACATTCCGAGACAGTCTAAAATATTTTATAAAAACGTCCTCATTTAATTGAAAGGGATCACTAGCATCTCTAAGTTGCCCACGTTCTATTCTTAATCGGTGCCTGAATTGAAATCATTTGTATTATGTATGAATTTTATTTCATTTACTTACCTTTCGTTAACATTCATTAATTGATCAAGTAGCAAAATATTAAGTAAACCTTCCATTTTCTAAAAAAAATATAAACGTGCCGCGAAAAAATTTTATACTTGCCACAGAGGTTATGACAACTATTTCTATACCGCAGTTCTAAGCGTAACTTCCACTACTTTCGTTCCGTTTCACATCTCCGTTGTGCTACCTATAACTGGTTGACGATTACGGATCAGTTATGATAACCAACTCTAAAACGTGATACATCATAGCAAAATTTTGTTGGTAACGGAAATAGGTTATTTCTTAGCATAACTGGTCCGTTATTTCTAACTGAAATGATACATCATAGGTCTGATTGTTGTAAGTGACATTTAACAATAACATGCACGTAATGAGGCCTCATAACATACACGTGCGTTTTAACAAGAAAACTTAAATTTCTCGGTTTAATCAAATAGCAATCAAATTTTTATCTACGTCCGACTTTATTTGGTCTATTTACATAAATTTAGTTAATTGAAAACCATAAAAGCTGTTAGCATTAGCAAGATACATTTTGGATTAAAAGAGTGATCGCCCCTAAATGTCGACAACACATTATATAATTTCTTTTAAAATAAATCCCGTTCTCTTAGCATGCTATGTAAATAGGCGTCATTTCATTTATGTTGTCAATTTGTACAACAAAATATTATTATATCCGAATATTTTCTCAACTTTACCTACGATAATGTCTATTAGTGGTGAAAATGATGAAATTATGAGCACTCCGCCGAAGATTTTAGTAAAAGCTAAAATCCAAAGAAAGGTACGAAATTACCTATCAAAAATTTATGGATTGGCGACACAAGTATAACGTTAAATCCTTTTCGGAGAATGTTTTACTTGCGTATTTTGAAGAAATATCAAAAACTATGACCATCTTTATGGGCCATTTATTCAATGCTGAGAACTACACTAAACATTAATAATAACATTAACATAGCAGATTATCCAAAACTAATTGCCCTACTGAAGCGGAAATCGGATGGATTTAAAGTAAAAATCGAAAACCCTGCCTGCAGAACAAATTAATAATTTTCTGAAAATGCCCCAGACGATAAACATTTGTTGTCAAAGGTAAATAATTAAAATATTGTGTAATTATCATCACATAAAATGGGATTTTGTTTTTGTTTACAGGTTATCCTCATTACTGGATTAAGCGGGCTTTCCGTAAACAAGAACTTAGAAATATTAAAATAGAACATTCAGGACACTGGAAAATCCTTGATAATTGATATTCCAGATTCTAAAACTAAAACAGACGTTCATTTGTGCCAGAAACATTTTGTCCCAATGTAAAAAGTACATAAATTTGCATCCTCCTGAATGGAACTTTCATTATTGGTTAATTACAGAAATGGAAAATGCGTGAAACAGGTTGTGGGATAAACACAATCGGTAGTACAAATAAAATTGTGAATACCTTCAGCTGCCGGAACCAAAGCAATATACTGGCCATTGTTTTAGGAGATCGTCAGCCACTATATTAGTTGATGCAGGAGGTGATATGCTATCATTAAAGCGACTTGGTGGTTGGCAATCTTCTGCAGTGGCGGAAGGCTATGTGAATCACTTTCTTAAAAATACAAATGACAACGCATTACGAATATCGGAATCGATTACCAATTATCAATCTTCGTCTTCTGATGTACCATGCAGTAGTACTACAATTGTAAATAATCGTTCATCACCATTAAATAATAAGGCACAAACGACTTACAATAATTGTTTAATTGTTATTAACAACTTTTATAATAAAGTTTAAATAATTGCGATTTTCTTTATTTAATAGAAGAAAATGTAGAAAAAGTATAGTTAGTACGTTAGGTTTAACATTACGCACTGTGAAATTTATGTTCCGCGGCTTCGTAAACTTTTCACTTCGTGCGTAATGGGTTACTTACAACTTTTGTTACGTAATATACTATTATGTCATTCTACACCATCGTACACTAGTTTTTCTTTTTATTGTTGAATAAATAGTAGTATGAACTTTTAACGAAGTTTGTTATTCCACTGTGAAGAAACTATAATAACAAGATAAATCTGATACATACAGATACATACAGATTAGTACTGTCTCTGCCGCCAAAGAACTGACCTACATCATAATCTAGTAACGAAAGGTTTAATATGATAAATATGAGCCAACTTATATCCATAATAATAAATGATTCAAAATCAAACGTAATAAATCTTCTCTTAGATGGCGGTAATGTAGTGATGTTTCCAAATCTCAATGTCAAAACAACACTTCATAGAAAAACTTAAAAAATTAAATATTTTGAAGTTATTGAATTGTAATTTTCTTAAAACTGATTCGAAAGGTTTTTATCGTAACGTAAAAATTAAAGGTCATGGTAAGTGTTAGACGTTATTATACATACAAAGGTATTTAATCTGAATTACAATTGCAGGTGATAATATGAAATATGGTTTCAAAAATAGCACCATGACCCACAGGTGGAGGAAAATTGAAAATGAGAGTAATGTAAAATGCTGATTTTTACAAAGGTATAGGTATGCCAAACATTTACATGTGATTAGTAATTATTATAACATTTGTAAGTTATGTACCTACCGGGTGATTCTTTAATACTTATGGCAGTTTGAATTTCGCGCGTACGATTCTAGTTTTTTTACGGTGTTGAATTGGCGGTTAAGTATTATTAGTTACTTTATTCCTTAGAAAAGGTTACCTTGTCTAAGCTTTAGGCTACATTTACATTCAATTTCACTTCGGAGTCAAATTGGAAATTGTACGCAATGCCATTTACACTGCTGTGTATTGGTTTACAATTTATAGGTTAGATTATCTGTCAACACCATTTCTTTTTCTGGTTAGGAAAGTATAAATTGCCTTTCGTTATTCCAGAATTATGGATGAGTCACGTCTTAATTTGTATGGTGTTCTTGCTGTTGTTACTGTAACTTGTGCTACTCACAAGCAGAAAAGGTGCAGAAAAATGTGGGTTCGCGATGTATATGCAAGAAGAAGACAATGTGGATTTTTCAACAATTTGGTACAGGAAATGAGATTAACGGATGAATTTTGTCCAAGAATATCCATAAGTTCATTTAATTTATTCATCTCCTATCTGGGTCCACACTTAAAAAAAACTTCTCCAAGGGAAGCAATAACGCCATTGTGCCGTTTAATGTTAACATTAAGATTTCTGGCGACAGGAGATTCATGCCCTAGTTTAGCATTTGCCTTGAAAATCGCCCCATCGACAATATGTAATATTATAAGAGAAGTTTGCATCATTTTATGGCAAATATTATCACCACTGTACCTGAAACCTATCAACAATGAGAAATCGATTTCTATAATAAATGAGTTTTATAATATTTGGCAACTTTCAAACTGTCTGGGTTCAATTGATGGGAAGCATGTAAGAATTCATGCACCGTCACATTCTGGTTCCCTTTATATGAATTACAAAAAATCTTTCAGCATTGTTTTATTAGCAGTTTGTGATACCTGATATTCTTTTACATATGTTGACATAGAGGAATACGGCTCGCTAAGTGAGAGGAATTTAAAAAAATTCAATTTTTGGTGAGGCTTTTAGATGGTACATTAGGAGTGCCTCAGCAATTACTTTTACCAAACTCAGAAGTATGCGTACTCACATTTTTTGGGGGTGATGAAGGTTTTCCACTCCAAGTAAATTTACTGAGACCATACAGAAAAAGGAAAGTTGGAGGCCACCCTCAAGAAGAACTGATTTTTAATTACAGGTAAACAACTGACATGTTTAATACTGTACATATTTTATGTGTGCATTTTATAGATTAACTCGTGCACGAAATGTGATTGAAAATACCTTTGGCATAATGGTGGCAAGATTTAGGATCTTCCATAGAAGCATAAACGCGGCACCTGAAACAGTTGATGGAATTATCAAAGCTGCAGTATGTTTACATAATTTCATCAAGTCAGAGAACGGTAGTAAGCAATTGTATTGCGATAATAACTTCATCTTACTTAAATAGTCCAGAGTGTAGTGCTCTGTCCTTGGCAGTATGATCATCTTCAAAGAACAGAATAAGCTTAATGTAATATTTATACAAATATAATTACAGAAATAAACACATTATGAGTTACGGTATTATATATGCAACGCTAGGTTATTCGAATATCATGTTTTTGCTTTATACAAATTGCATCTTCTTTACATGATTTTTTAGGGCGGTCTAACATTGCAAGAAGCGCTTGAAATGATACCTTCGGAAGATATTGAGGAAATTTTTATTGAACCGCCAGGTTCCAACGATCTTACTGACTTCGTGGTAAAGTTGAAGTGAAATTAGTAAATTCGGAAATTGCTACTGAAAACGATGTCGACATTCAAGATCAAAGAAGAAGCCTAGAAACTCCCCATCCGGAAAAGGTGAACGTAAAAGACCATATCAATTGGGTACAAGGCGATTTGGATAATCATATAAAATCTTTTCCTCCATCAGATTATACCAAATATAAAGACCTCACCCCAGTTGAAATTTTTGAGACAATTGTGGATGATGATATTGTTAAGTATTTAATTCAAGAAGCATCAAATTATGCAATTTTTAAAAATTCTACTGATCCAAATATTTCTGCTCAAGAAATGAGATGCTTTATAGCAATTTTAATGTTGTCTGGTTATAATCACTTACCAGGCAAACGACATTATTGGGATTCTGCTTCGGATATGAAGAATCAACTTGCGTCTGATGCAATGCGAAGAGACCGTTTCGTACAAATTATGAGGTTTGTTCACTGTGCCGATAACGCTAAAATTGACCGATCTGAAAAGGCTTATAAAGTAAGACCACTAATGGACAAACTCAAGGAGAGGTTCATAAAAAGTTTTGAGCCTGAACAGTGTTTAGATTTTGACGAATCCATGATAAAAACCAATAAAATTTGGTTATAAAATGTGGTGCCTAAATACTAAAAATGGATATCTTTTAAATTTTGATTTATACCAGGGAAAAAATCCAAGACGAAATGATGTAAACGAAAATCTATTTGGGAAATGCGCAGCTCCACTAGTTTCTATGATAAACGAAATTCCTTCCAATCATTTACCTTATAGATTTTATTTTGATAATCTCTTTACAAGTATAACCTTATTGTCTTTTTTGAGAGAACATGGTTACGGAGGCACTGGAACACTACGCGAAAATCGTATACCTAAAAATTGTCCTGTCACAAGCAAAAAAATTATGGGGAAAGGTAAACGTGGTGATTGTTCATCTGCAATAGACAAGGACCATGGAGTAATTGTTGTCAGATGGACTGATAACAATGTTGTTACCGCTGTCTCTACATGCCATGGTGTTAATCGTGTAAATAATGTGAAACGCTATAGTCAAGCAGAGAAAAGAGTAGTTGCTGTGCCAAGGCCCAATTTAATTAGCCAATATAATGAGAACATGGGAGGCACAGACCTAATGGATGAAGGTATTTCTACTTACAGAATTTCCATTAGATCTAAAAAATGGTGATGGAGCATTTTTATATGGCTTTTAGACGTTAGCGTATACAATTCTTGGATCCTTCAGAAAAAGTCGGGAAATAAGACAACTTAGTTGGAATTTAGAAGATACTTACTTACTTACTTACTTAACCTTCACGCCATTCCCTTGCGGGTAGGCAAAACAATCCCTGCCTCTTATTTATTTTTCATTCACAATCTTTCTCCATGCTTTCCTATCTCCGCATACCTCCCTAGCTTCCGCAAGATTCATACATAGTCTCTGACATGCCCTTTTGTTTTTAAAACTCCTTATCTTTCTTTCCTTTATCATAGATTCTACTACATTCAGCCAAGTTTTACGCGGCCTACCAGACCCGGCCTTTCCCTAACCTCACCCACATATATTTGTTTTGTTAATCTTGCGTTGTTCATTCTCTCAATGTGACCAAACCAACGTAATGTACAACTTTTATATCTATCCATCATAGTCTTTTCCTCACCACTCCTCATTATGCATTCATTTTTATCTTGTCCCGTCTCGTTTTACCACATGCGCTTCTCAGAAATCTCATACCCACGGCATTTATTTTTCTTTCGTGCTTTTTTTGACATACCCATGTCTCACTTCCATACAGTACTGACGGGACGAATACGCCATTATAGATTGCTCGTTTCGCAGCTAGACTCATGCTTTCATTTCTCATTATCGTCCACATACTTCCAATCACTTTCCTACCAGCATTGACCCTTCGTCCAATCTCGCTCTCAATTGTACCATCTGCAGTAAACATTCTACCGATATATACCAGCTCGTCCACTTGCTCCACCATTTCATCTTGCAGAGTAAATACTCTACTCTCCTTTCCACCTTCCCGATTGAACACCACAATCTTAGTTTTGTTCACGTTTACCTTTAGGTCCATGCTCTCACAGACTGTATCAAACTTCCTCAGAGCGGTTTGCAGCTCATCCGCACTGTCACTTAATAAGACTGTGTCATCTGCATACACCAGGAGTCGTACATTTACGTCACCAACCATTACACCATTTGTATCGTTACATGCTTGTCTAAGACATTTATCCATGTATATATTGAACAACCACGGTGACATCACACAGCCTTGTCGCACTCCTTGCTCAATATTAAAGTATTCACTCACACCTCCTCTCACCCTAACACATGCCCGACTACCGTTGTATACTGCCCTTATTCCATTTATTAGACCTTTATTTACGCCATATTCATTTAATATTTCCCACATCTTCTCTATTCACTCTGTCATATGCTTTCTCCAGATCTACAAACGCACAGTACAACTTCCTTTTACCTTTAAACACTTTTCGATCACCTGCTGGAGAGCAACCATCTGATCGACACATCCTCTCCCTGGCATGAAGCCACCTTGCACATCCCACATCTTAGATTGTGTAGTTTCTCGTACTCTATCAATCAGTATTCTTCCAAATACTTTACCAGGTACGCTGAGCAAGCTTATTCCTCTGTAGTTCTTACAATCACTCTTGTTCCCTTACCTTTATACAATGGTACAATGATCGCGCTCTTCCAATCACTCGGCACTTTTCCACACATAAGGCATACATTGAATAATTCACGCAATCTTCGTATAAGCTTTGCACCACCATACTTGAGCATTTCACCAGTGATTTCATCTACGCCTGCTCCCTTGCCGTTTTTCAACCTTCCTACCGTTTTCTCTACCTCATTTATTCCAATATCCTTCTCAGTTTCATTCATCATTTCTTCTATATTCTCCTTATTTAACCCTTCAGTCTTACTTTCCTCACTACTGTACAGCTTTCCGAAATATTCTTGCCAGCATTTCCTCACTTCACAATCGTCCCATACTATTTCGTTTCTATCATTCATCACTCCTGCAGCGTTCTGTTTTGGGCCACGTTTGTATTTTGACCCATTTCCAGAAGAGTTTTTGTTTCCTCAAAATCATTCTGCATTTTCTCTCCTTCTACAGCCATCACTTCCTCTTTACTTATTCTCACTGCCTCCTTCGCTTCTTTGTTTCTTAATCTGTACACCTCATACAATCGTTTCTTCTCAGTCTCATTTTTGCAGCAATCATTGCCATGTACGCATCTTTTTCTTACTTACTGCCTTTTTACCGACTCATTCCACCAAACACATTTTTTCTGTTACCTACAATCACTCTTCCACATATTCGCACGGCACAATTGACAACAGAGTTTTCAAGCTTATCCATGCACTTTCAACGTCAGTGTCTTTTATTTGTTCGTTCCACACTGTTTCATTCACATTCAACTCTTTACTCACAGCATCTACGTATTTCATTCTCGCACCATTATCCACTAGTTTGTCAACCCTAATTCTGGACGTTCGCACTACGTTTGCTTTCCTTCTCCACACCCACTTTTGCCTTAAACACACTCTCGATACCACCAAAAAGTGGTCCGATCCACACTCCCTCCGCGTATTACTGTTGTGTCTTTCACAAGGTTTCTAAACCGTTCATCATACACTATCGAGTCTATCATACTTTTACATTCACCTCTTTGCCATGTATACATATGTACATTTTTATGTTTAAACCACGTATTGCATACAAACAGGCTTCTCTCCACACAGATGTTCAGCAGGTGTTCACCGTTCTCATTGGTTCTTTGGTCTCTGAACTTTCCTAGAACGCGTTCACTATGTTCTCTCTGTACACCAACCCATCCGTTCATATCCCCCATCATCACGCTTTCGTTTGGTTTACATACGTTGAGCACGTTCTTTACTTCATTCCAGAAGTTCTCACGTTCCTGGTCTCTTTCTCCATTCACCGGTGCGTAGCACGCAATAAGAAAAATTCTTCGAAACTCCACTTTCATTCTAACCCATATTACCCGGGGAGATACTAATTCGTACTGTTTAACACATCTTTTCGCTCTTTCACTTATGATCACCCCAACTCCTTTTGCACCATGCACTTCCGTCTCAACTCTTGACCATAGTGCCAGGCTGCCATCCTCCATCTCCACAGCATCCTTTCCTTTGCGCTTTGTCTCCGACACACACAGAATAGGTGTCTTTCGTACATTACATTCGCAACAAATTCTTTACCATGCATACCTCTAACATTCCACGTACCGACTCGCCATTCATTCCTTGCACAGTCGTCAGCAACGGGGCCTGTCTGTTTCGACCTTGACCGCCCCTTGTAGCCAGGTCGATCCGAGGCAATTGTATTGTTTTCTTGAGTAATATCATAGCGAGCAGACCGGTTACTGGCCAAATCGTGCCCCGGACGATGTAGCATTCCCTACTAACGGTATCGTCCTACTACCGGACAGTTATGTCTACTGTCACGACATAAAAGCTAGATATAAATAATAGATCGTATACTTACTGTATGAATCTCAAAATATATATACATTTTTTTTTTTTTTCTTTCTTACCTGCCCTTCGATCACATCACGCGTTTCTACCATACTGCTCTATACTCGATTCCTGGATTCCGCGCCTCACCGGACTTGCTGGTATTTATTAGCGACCAAATGATTCAATTATTATTTATTTATTTTTTTTTTATTTATTTATTTATTTATTTATTTTTTTTTTTTTTAGCTTTTCGAGTTATAGTTATTTCACTGTCATTTAATATTTATTTATCAAATCAGTTTTATTGTCGCGAGCCGTGTTACTTAAATAAATATTTTATTAGTTCTCTATGAATTCATCGTTATTGCAACAATGTATACCTGTTCGGGTCCACTTAGAAAAGGTTTACTTTGCTTTATACTTTTTAAGTTATAGTTTTAACAATCACATGGGTTTAATAGAGCCGTCTTTTCGTACATACTGTAGCGATCCTAAATGTTATTTCGCGCCTATTTCAACTAAAGAGCCTTTTACTGGTTAGATTATCATTATCTTCGTTTATTATTAATTCAAACCGCTGGGTATAAAACCTGTTCAAACGCTTACCCTTATTTGATTGATTTAGAAGTTGTCATTTAACATTTATTAACATGTATTTAACTGAAAGCACGAAATAAGCTACTTATTTAACTTACAAGTACAATAAGCTTTTATGTTTAAATTTTATTACAAAACAAATTTACAATTTACCTGCTTTCTTGTTTTATTGTTTTGAAAGTAAATTGAAGGTATTGAATTCAATCGAAAAAGTAAACTTTTAGAGTAACTTTTTAAATTTCTTATTTATTAAACGAATATTGCAAAGGAGGTGAAGATGTTAATTATTTAACTTGAAACTATGCAACTCTATTCCGTTTACTCGATTCATGTAATATGCAATTTACTATTTTAAATATTATTATTAAGATTTTCAATTTACAATTGCTGGTGACGCGCCTACCTGCTTTCCTTTGCCTTTACCTGGTTTCTTGTTTTATTTTTGAGAATAAAAGACGGTATTGTACTTCAATCGATAATGTGGACTTTTAGTAAAACTAAATTTTCCTTAAATAACTACATTTCTTATTTAAATGCATATTACAAAGAAGTGAGGGATACTAATTATTTAAATTAAAACTATGATCATTCAATTTAGTATGTTTAATTTGCTATTAAAAACTGAATTGTTTTATTTATTGACTTAATTTCATTTACTGTGGGATTTAAATTTTATAGAAACTGAGTTTTCCTAACGACTTGACCTTTCTTTCATTTAACTACTAAAATGCGTTTTATTTATTTGCGAAAACAAACCGTATTTCATTCAATTTCGATCAAAACTTATAGATAGTTATTGTTTATTTGTTTATTTATTTGCTTTTTTTGCTTTGGAATGCTGATTAGATCCAGTTAAAATTGTTATTTTATTAGTTTTCTATAATTGATTGTCATTGCAAAAATGTTTACCTGTTGAGTTCACGACAAAGGGGCGGTATTTTCGGTTTAAGATCTCTACAATTCTACGAGTTTTAACAACCACATCTGGTATAGATTTAAAGAGCCGTAATTCTTCGTAGAAACCCACAGCAATCCCAAACGTTATTTACGCGCCTTTTTTTGTACACGTTACAAAATTTACTGGTTAGATTCATGTCTTTATCCATTATTAATTAAAACCGCTGAGTCTAAAATATGTTCAAAACTCACCCGTACCGTACAGTAACTCTATTCAATTAAAAATTATCATTTTAATCCGGACTTGCTACACTAAAGATAGAAGCTGGAGCCATCACAAACACGTCCTATCGCTTTGACGACCACTCTATATATCTTGGTACAGCATTATTTGACCAGAACCTTCCAAAAGGTGCCGGAAGGCCTTCTACCTCAAAATTTAGTGTATCTCTAAACCGTGTTACCGATGAACTTCGCTGTGACAACTTGAAGCATTTATTAGTAAGAGGTCTCCAAAAAGGGAACAAATAGAAGACCTGATACGCAAAATAAAGAAGTTAAAATATGATTTGGAGTTGTATGAAGTGCAGCGTATGATGAAAAAAACAAGATTAAACTAAAGTCTTGTTACTAATGCATTATTGTAAAATTGCTAACAATCTAGACATTGATGTGTTTCGTGTTACACTGGCAGAACTAAAATCAAAAGTTAAAAACTTATGATCTGTTAGTAAAATTTGAATAGATTTGAAATACCTTATTTTAGAAAGAAATTGTTATTTATTCTTGGGAGCTGTTGTAATATTGTTTGCCCTAATTTTTAAATTTTGTAAAAGAATAGTCCTGAAAACTTATAGTTTATTAAAATTTGCGAAGTGGTATATACCGTATTCTTTAAACACAATATTACTTATGTGTTTGTAACACGTAAAAAATGAAAATGAAATAAACATGCTTAACGGAATTGTATATACATGAAAACGAAGAAATAATTAAAAATTATTATTAACTATAATCATTAAACGAAGATGCTTTACTGCATTATATAATATATGAATATTAATTTAATTTAAAATATTACGCTCCAAAAAATATAACTTAAATGGGTTGTCTTATTCAACATGCCAACGGATTTTGCGTAAAAATCATATGCACCCATACCGGGTTTCTGTTATACAGCAACTGCATTCTGTTGATAATGAGAATAAATGTAATTATTGGATTGGTTTATAACAATTTAAATAACGATATTTTAAACGTAACTTTCTAGATATCGTAAAGTTTTTCTGTAATTCGACTTTCAGTCTCTTGAATAAATAACCATTATTATTATTATTACTATTATGACCACTGAAGCATCCCAAATAACCAGTGCCCGTCGTAATGACGTCTATTGATCGCACACACGCACGCTCGCGCGCACGCACGCTCGCACGCGCGCACGTGGCACCCACTTTGGGTGCCACTGTGTTTTATAGTTATTTTACGATATTCCGTTGGTATGAGTGTAGAAACGCCCCAATCCGAATTTTTTATTGGGTGTCAAAAATACATTTTGTACAGTGTAATATACAACAAAGTTCGAAGTGACATGTTTGAAGCGCTACAGCGATTTGTATATAACAAAACAAGAAACGGTATTATGGCACCAATTCAAATCTGAAGGATTTATACCGGCAACACTGCTCATTTTAATATAAACGTTACTCATTACATTTTTGTGCACACACAGACAGTTTTGTTTTTGTACACCATTCTTTTTATAAAATATTCAGGTAAATGTATTATTTTTAGATTTATTTTCGCAATTACAATTAATAATGCATAAGTAAAAATTATATTGAATTTAGTTTTTTCTTCTTTTTAACCCTTGTGTCTATACTTACATACCAGGGTGTGTTAGCGTAAAATATTGACAAAAAAGTACTATTATTTTACAGCGTAATGAAACGGTGTTCTTAGTAGCTGCTTATTATTTAATTGTAAGTATCATAAAACAAAAACCAAAATATCGTAGTAAAAATATTTTTTTGGGCGCTTAAAAATAAGTTGACGCTTGTTCATGCCTACACACCCGGTGTGAATTACTTTTTATAGATTCTTAAATCTTACAAGGTTGTCCACGTTGCATTTTGCATTTACGCTAATAAAAGTTATAATCCAGTTCATTCTTATCTTATCGCGTATGATACAAGATACCTATTCTTTTACATGTTGGTTTTGCAACAGTCAAACAGTCTTTATTTATTGGTTGAAGTGAACAGTAGAACAGTTAGTGTTTGTTATTGTGTTTTTATTTTTTGGATTGTGTTGAATTTTGATTATTAAAAATATGGAAGGCGGTAAAAAAATTCTACGGAAAGTAAAAGTAAAAAGTTTTATCATCTTCGAACTCAAAAGACTATCGTATGAAAAGCATGAAGAATACTTGAAAAATTTGAAAGATTCGATGACATCAGACGAAGAAAGTATCGTAAGTATTTAAATTATTTTCAACCACACTAAACCATAAAACGTGATACATTGTAGGCATCTGATTATGAAAATGATTCAGATTTTATAATAGATGTATCAGATTCAGATTTACTTAGAGTAGAGAGGTTTGATGAAGATGCTGAATCAGATGTTGAACAAATTGAGCTAATAGAAACAGAAGACCCAGAGTATGTTGAAAATAGTGATACTGAAGAGCAGCTAGCAGAGGAATTGGCTGCAGAGCCAGACCAGCAACCACAACTGCCACTTGAAGCAGATGTTTTTGTTTCTCGTGATGGTAAACAGTGGAGTAAAGTGGCACCAATAGCAAACAGGCGTCGACTTGATCATAATATTCGTCGAAATACGAGGCAGCAAGGATTACAGCCGGGTCCAAAAGCTAAAACAAAAGGATTGAGCATGTTAGCCACTTTCAAAGAGCTCATTAGTAAAGAAATGTGCGGTTTCATCATTAGAGAAACAAATCTTCGTTCCGTACAGAGCTGCCAATTATGGAATTCAAAAAATCCTAATAAAAAACAACAAATTTGGAATCCACTAACACCTGTTGAATTTGATGGATATCTTGGGATTCTGTTATTTGCTGGTGTTAGCAGATCCAATTATGAGCACAGCAAAGATTTATGGACTATGTTTGCTCATCCACTGTATCGAGCAACTATGTCGATAAACCGTTTTTTGGAATATCTCCAAGTATATTCGTTTTGACAATGGAACTACTAGAAAAGAACGTTTGATAACCGACAAATCTGCAGCGATAACTGAAATTTGGCTAATGCTTAACGCGAATCTACGATCAAACTATAATGCTGGTGACAACGTAACTATAGATGAGCAGTTATATCCGTATCGAGGACGTACTCGGTTTACGCAGTATATTCCATCTAAGCCAGCCAGATATGGGATAAAAGTATGGTGGGCTTGCGATGCATTAACATCATATCCAGTGCATGGACAAATTTATACAGGTATGAGTTCAGATGGTATTCGTGAAAAAAATCAGGGGGAACGAGTTGTCATAGATTTGTGTAAAATTTTCAAAGGATGGGGTCGAAAAATAACTTGTGATATTTTTTTTACAAGTTACAATCTGGCAAAAACTTTGAAAGATGACTACAGTCTTTCCATAATTGGAACAGTCAACAAGAGACGGACTTTTATTCCTCAAGAATTTTTAATAGTGAAAAACCAACCGAGAGAATTGCTGTCAAGTCAGTTTGCTTTTACATTGTGTTCGTATTTTCCTAAACGTAATAAAGCTGTTGTTTTGTTATCAACAACATATTATTCAACAGAGGTTGTAGGACAAGCGCGTAAACCTGAAATAATAATTGACTACAATCGAACAAAAGGGGGGTCGATACCATGGATAAGATGTTAGAGGGTATTCATGTAAACGTCGTACACAAAGATGGCCTCTTGCTTTTTTACAACATGTTGGATGTTGCTGGATTAGCTGCGTATATAATTTATCAAACCCATAATCCACCGAAACAAGGCGATACAAGTAACGACGTAAGTTTCTGCAACAACTTTCTCGCCAGTTAGTACTGCCTCAGGTTCAATTACGTTGCCAAACACACACATCACCCGAATTTTCACTATCAAAATGCTATAGAAGCTTTATTAGAAATAAATTTGTCAACTCTTGAAGCAGCAAGCAGCGAACGCAGCTCAAGTGCGCCTAAAGAGATTCCACCGGTCGCATTTCTCAAAAGGAAACTGCTATTTGTGCAAAAACGACGACCATCACGCAAAGCATGCATGACGTGCAAAGGGCCGTCTGCAGTGAACACAGCACCATTCATACAGTCTGTGATAACTGTTGATTTCTTTTCCATTACATTTTGTACTCGTTTTTGTTTAAAATTATTTTGTGTAGTCAACGCCCTTTTTTGTATACATTATATTTAAAAATAAAAAACAGGGTTGACAAATAATAAAAATTACTAAATGCGTGTTTTCTATTATTTTACTATTTTTATTGCATATACATTTCTTATAGTAAGTATTGATGTGCTAAGTCTATGTACATACCCGGGTATGCAAGTATAGATTAGAGTAGTACATTTTAGCTATAGACACAAGGGTTAATACATTTTCATATTCTTAATTCAAATTTAATAGCACCTATTTTTTTAGTATCTAACCGCCTTGGTTAATTTTTCAATATGAGCCGAGGTAGACAAATCTTAAACATGATTAAGGAGCTTAACGATAATGGTAGGTAACTTTAGATCTTTGTTTAAAGATTTATAAGTATGTACTTTAAATAGATACATTATCAGTCATACAAGATAGCGATCCAGATGCTACTAATGATTCTTTGGAAAATTATATTTCATATCGGGAGAAAAGAATTAGAATTAATGTAAGTAAACATTTTAATTAACGAAATCAAACTTGAGAGGTCAAGTTTAATCTGACTGTATAAAGTATGTAGCAGGTGAAGCAGGAAAATTTAAATACTCGATTATTTATTTGTCGTTTGCATGATTGTGTTGGATGAAATAGTCGTTGTCCTCTTTATCATTTAAGAAATATGAAACAATGATCATACTTTTTGCGTTGAATTGTTTTAAAACACACATTTTGTCTCTTCAATAGACATAATTTAATTTTATGATTAAAAAGATAGCACTGTTAATAAAAAAAGAGGCTGTATATTTTTATGAAATAAGTTTTTACAGAAATGGCTTGATGACATCCCTCAAGAAACTTCAGATACAATTAAAACCAAAATCTCTAAGGTCAGCATTTGTTTCTTTCTTTTCTTATTTCTCAATGTACCTATTATTTCAGAAAATATGTTCAGACACGAATGACCCAAAAATAATACATGTAGCAAAAACTGATAGTGAAAATACTTCGAATTCATCTGTTATAATTGTAAGTTCTTACTTTTACTTAAGAAGAATATGTTTGTATTGGTCATAAATCTTTTTTTTTTCAGGAAAATCAATCCTTGTTGTTGTTTAATGCTAATAGTGATGATGAGTTAGAGAAATGTAGCGATATCAATTCGTAGACTTCATTTTGTAAAAAAAATATAGATTGTTTGAGCGATTCTACTGATGACATTGTCCCTAGTGTAGAAATAAATCACCTAAATGAATTTCTAGAAGACCCTTTAACAATGCATCAACATTTCAAAGTACTCTGGGAAATGGCTATAATGAATTAACTTGTATTCCTTCTGAACAACAAAATAATACTAATAAAGTGGACAACTACCATAATAGTGAATGTAATATAAACAAAGACGAACTAATTTCAGAAAATCAATCGAAGAGTGAAGAAACATGCAAGGTTCTGCATGATACTATACTAATATGAAATTTAGCCCCTCGCCACTTTAATATGTGTGATTTAAATTAAAATGTAGTACTCAAATTCACTTTATCGTCTCCATATCTGCCGAGCAAAAAATATAAAAGGACAACATGTAAATTTTGCGATGATAGTATTATATCCCGTCATTTTGCTAGACATTTGGAAAGGAAACATATGAAAGAGGCATCAGTAATGGAAATATTAAATTCAAACGATAAGACAGAAAAGCGTCACTTATTAGCAGTTTTAACACGTTAAGCGCCAAGCCCAATTACGATTTTCCACGAAAAATTGTAATTATTACTTTTTTTCACGAATCATCATGATTATGCAATTACCTGTATATATGTATCTGCAAAACTGATTTTTGTATACATTTCTCCATTTTTTTGCATGTGTATCAATTTTGATACACTGGCCTGTGGCAATGTTTTTTACTATTCACTGTGTATCAGGCCATGTGTATCACTAATGATACACATTCTTTGTTCGCCAAATCTTTTTGATATTATATTTTCGATGTATATCATTTTTATTTCCTTCTATTTCATATTGTTTGTACATTCTTTGTACGCATAATTTTTTTGCTATTATTTTTTCGATGTATATTATTTTGATTTCCTTCTATTTCAGATTGTTCTAGTGAAGTAATTCCAAGACAATGAATTCAGATTTCGGGAGTGACGATTCGTTTGACGATTCCGCGCATGAACTTCGTGAAAGACAAGATACCAATATGTACTTAGGGAGTGACGATTCTCTGGATGACCCTGATTACGAGCCCTGTGAAGAGGTCTCAGGAAAATCAGACAGTGAAAGTGATGAAAACGGTGCATTTTCTAGACGTGCGTCTTTCTTCCCACATCAAGATTCACTTCAAATATCAGGATCATCTGACAATCTTCCAAGCACTTCCGGAACAAGTACTGGGATAACAGAAGCTGAATGGGTGAAGCAGAAGCTAGCGAACATTTTGTGGAAAGGCCCCACTCATGAAGACCCACCGAAAATTGATTATACGGGCCCAACGTCGGGAATGAAAGATATCTATGCCGGAATTTTAGCTGATGCAGAGCCTATTGATTTCTTCAATCTATTCCTCTCAAGTGACATCGTGAACCAGATTGTAGATCAAACAAATCTATATGCTACACAGCATATGCTAACCAACGATGTGTCTACTGGATCAAGATTATATTCCTGGCAACCTGTTACCAGAAATGAAATGACTGCGTTCATAGCTCTAGTGGGGTGGATGGGTCTGGTAAAGTTGCCTTGCATAAAGGACTATTGGCGAGCTCATGAATTATATAGTATACCATTAGCTCGTAAAACAATGACAAGAAACCGTTTTTAACTAATATTGAAGTTCTTGCATTTTGCAGACAACACTACTAGTGACGAGACAGACAGACTTTACAAAATTCGAAGCATTATTGATAAGTTTGTTTCAAATTATCAAAGGGTCTACACGCCAACAGACAAAATCTGTGTAGATGAATCTCTCATACCATGGCGGGGAAGGCTCATATTCCGACAGTATATACCAAATAAAGCCGCCAAATATGGTATAAAGATATTCAAATTGTGCACAGCAAAAGGATATACTTGGAAGATGGAACGGAGGTTGCGGAGAAGACTGTTACGACGTTGGTAGAAGGATTACTTGATGAGGGCAGGACAGTGTATACTGATAACTATTACACAAGCATTCCTCTGGCTTACCGATTAAGACACAGAAAAACTCATCCCTAAGGTCCAACAGAAGATATTTACCCAAAGTAGTTAGCGGAGCGAAACTGAAAAGAGGAGAAATGATAGCGAATCAAACTGACGATGGTATTGTTGTGCTCAAGTGGCGAGATGAGCGGGATGTACAAATTCTTAGCACTAAGACCTCAGCGTTGAAAACAGTACCGAATAGGAGCAGAACTGGTCAGTCTATCCAGAAACCAAAATGCATTGATGACTATAACAATGGTAAATCATCAATTGATCTAAGCCACCAGATGGCAACTTACGGCAGTGCTCTCAGAAGATGCACTAAGTGGTATCGAAAATTGATGATCGAAATCATATAAGGCACTAGTTTGGTGAATGCACATTTTCTTTATAATGAAAACACAAGAAGAAGGAAAATCACCATTACTGAATTTCGAGAACGAGTCATCGCCTCGATGCTAAAACAAGCAACCGAAAACAACCTCGAAACTCCAAGACAATCTACTAAAGTGCGACACCATTTGATAGATCATTTCAGAGGTGATCCTCCCAAGAAAGTGCGGGGTAGATGTGTGGAATGTTATAAAAAGTATGGCAGAACAGGGAAAAACATGGGGAGTAAAATAGTTAAAGCGTCACAAGTATACTCTAAATGTTCAATTTGTGACATCATCCTTTGTAGGAAATGTTTTAATGATACACATTAAATGTGCTAAAATTGCTTTCATTTATTTTCAAGTTTCACTGACTTTACCATGAAATATTATCGAATAAATATTTTATTTTACAGATTGTAATATTATTATTTGCAAAGAATGTTTCTAGGTGTTTAATTTAATCGTTTTGTAATGATATGAATCTATTTCTCATTTATTTCTGTATTCCTCAATAAAATTGCTGAACGTAAAAGGGTGGGTCACTACATAAATACATATCCCATTTTCTATCCCGAGTTATTCAGCCTATATACCTCAGATAAGCAACCCACTGCACCCAGAAACTCGTCTAGGCCAGGACATTGTTGATTCCATTCTAATTACATAGAAAGCGTGTGCATTACGGATACACATGGTTCAGACAGTAGTAAATCGCGTGTATCATTTCTGATACACCATGTTATAACGAAGGGAATTTTGATAATGCCCTAAGATGTGAAATAATACCAAAACGAAGACAAAACAATACTCCAGTATCCACTTCAGAATATGCAATATGCATTCATTGCAAAGCTTATTATAAGAAGAAGTCGTTAAGTCGACATGTTAAAAGATGTTTTATGAGTGTCAATACAGAAAAGGGACGAGCCCTAAGCTTATCACAGACCTACTCAATTTGTGTTGGAGCATATGGTGATTTTTTATTAAAGTTGAAAATTAAAGAAAAAGTTTTCTCTATCTTGAAAAATGACGATATCTCTAAAGTTGTACAGAAGGATCCGTTAATTTGCCTTTATGGAGAGAATTTATTAAAAAAACATCGTCGCAAACAAATCAGAACTGTAATATCCAATAAATTACGAGAATGTGGTAGGGTTTTGATGGAAATGGAAAAATTAGGCAATCATAAAGATATGTTGTCAACTTTAAAACCACAGTTTTGTGATCAAGCAATTTTAGCAGTTAAAATAATGTCTGGATACAATGAGGAGAATCAAACTTTTAACGCACCATCGTTAGCAATGCATATGGGAACAACTTTAAAACAAATTGCCGAATTAACAACAAAATTGGTTTTACGTAATCATTGTATGATTCAAGTACAAAATACAAAGCAATGTTTAACAGATTTAGCTCGATACAAAGAAATTGTGACAACACAATGGATAACAGAATTAAGTAGCCTGGCCATGAAGGATTTAACAGAAAAATCTTCAGTGAAACCCAGACTTCTGCCAATAACAGAAGATATCATGAAGTTAAGAGAATACGTGTGCAATAAAGCTGAATGTGCTTATTGCGAGTTAAGTAAAAGTAAAAATAATGTAACATCGTATAAAATCCTATCTAAAACTACACTTGTTTTAACCATTATTCATAATAGGAAGAGAGTTGGTGACATACAATACATTGATGTTGCTTCATACGAAAATCAAATTAATAACACACCTCAACAAGAATTCACTTCAGCTCTAACCGAGAGTGAGAAAATACTAACACAGCACTACAAAAGAATAGTTGCAATTGGAAAAGGCAGTCGTGGAGTAACTATTTTAATTCCTAGGCAATTGCAAAAATTTTTTGCATTACTGCTCAAGATTCGAAAAGATACAAATCTAGTACCTAGCGACAACAAATATCTTTTCACTTATCCAAAATCTCAGAGATGGATAAATGGTTGTTTAGTTCTTCGAAAGTATGCTAAACTGTGTGGGGCCAAATATCCTGAATTAATAACTTCATCAAGATTAAGAAAACATATTGCTACTGTTACACAGTTACTAAATTTAAAGGAAAATGAAATTGACCAACTAGCAAAATTTATGGGACACACTAAAAAAACTCATGAATCTTTCTATAAGTAAGTTTTATTTTAATATTACTGTAGATCAAATAAAAATAGACGTATAACTTTTTTTTTTAGATTACCACAAGATATTTATCAGGTGGCTAAAATATCTAAAATTCTACAGATGATGGAGCAAGGGAAAGCAACAAATTTCAAAAATTGGAAGAAATAGATATTGACATGGATGAGACAATTGAACGAGAAGTAGATGATGAAAATAAAGAAAATGACATAACTAATAGCACTAAATTAGTCGTAGAACGCAGAGAACCTGATTTAGAAAGTAATAGATCTTAAAAAAAACAAAATTTAACCAGAATAAAGAGAAAATAAAACTACAAGAGTGAAAACAGGGCAATGGGAAAATATTAGATGAAGCAACTGGGGAATCTGATTCAGAAAGTGACACAATTTTAAAAAAACGTAAAGAATGTCCAGTAAAAAGACATAAATGGAGTGAAGAGGAAATTGAAGTAATTAAAAAATACTTCTCTGCTCACATTAAAAACAAAAAAACCCCTAAAAAAGATGAAGTGTTGAAAGTGATGAAAAATAATTCAAAAATATTTCACAGGGAAAGAAACTGGGTGACCATTAAAGCTTTTGTATATAACTGTTATCGCAATCGGTAAATTGTTTAAAAGTTATTAAAAAATTGTAATTACTTAGAAGAACTAGTTAACAACTATCAATAACAAAATAAATTAAAACTTTAATATTTCGTAGCATTTGCGTTTTCTGACGAAGCAGCAATTCTTCTTCTATGAAATTTATTTAATTTATTTTGATAAGTATCAATAACTGTTAATTTATTTTTCCTAATAATCTTATTAATTATTACTTTTCACCTATAAATTTAACAAACATAAGTAAATTGCATCTGAGAAAACTAAGAAGAAATAATAAAATTTTTAAGCATTTCAGTATCTATCATTAATGAAAAAAATACCTATTAAAAGTTAAATATCTTGAACAATGTATTTCTTTACTAAAATATGCTAAGAATAGTAACAAAATAAAGGCATTTTAAAAAATATGATGTGGCCATCTGCATTATTTTCCGAACACACTATCTGTTATACAACGTAATTTTATGATGATTTTCATTTGTTTAACGTTTTGATTGACATTTAAAAATGAAATAGCTTGGGGTGAAACTTAAAACTCTTCAATTAGATCACCCTTTTCATTTAGCGATTTTATTCCCATTCATCCAGCCTCAAACCAGGAAAGACAGAAACTGAAATAAAAAATTTGAAGTGATTCAGTTCCTCCATTTAAGTTATAAAAACACACTAATTATTATTGAAAGTCAAGTAAATTACTGACTAGTTATTTTACATATTGAATTACATAGAAATGGGAAATAAGGAAAAGTGGCATCCATAGATATGGCAACACTGTGTGGGTGCATTAGTAGGAAATTTATAAATTTATTATACATATGGGTGTCACTTGAACATTTAATATGTGGATTCTAGAAAAACATTAAATTCAGTATTTGGTGTGCATAATGATCAATGTATTGTTTTAAAACATCTTCTGTGCATCACTTATAAAAAGAACGGTAGTTTAAATATATACTGTATTCCCAATAATTGTGGTAGGTGCCATTTGATTATCCCATATGGCGGGTGCTAGATTGTATAGTTGACCCTATATATATATATATATATATATATATATATATATATATATATATATATATATATATATATATATATATATATATAACTGCAAACATTAAGGTATCACAAATCAATTTTTTATATTCCTTATAAAGATCATCAAAACCTAAGTTAATACCTGAGAAATGTTCATATAGGCAATGAATGGTTGTTGAAAGTAATTTTAATTTAAGATTTATGTTGGATTCCAATAAACGACCGTATGCTTGTTGCAAAGGCTTTCGTAGTCCTTGTAAGAAATTGTTTATTTGTCCCAAAAAACTTTCGAAAGGAAAAGCAGAAAACTTGTCGAGTACAATGTGCATTTTTGAATCGTCAGTTAAATGTGATAATATATGCACATTATAAATCAAAAATTCTAAACCATATATGTTCTTACTGTGTGGCACAAAGGTAGATAAAAATTCACTGGTCATGTCAAATCCACATTTTCCACGTGATATGACGAACAGAGAATGAATATTCCACTGTGAAGTAACAGAAAATGTTCATAAAGAGCAATATCAGTTTTTTTTCAAATGACTGGCCCAAGGTATAATAAAAATGTTCTCAACTCCGTTGTTTTCCAATATGATAATTCTTGAAGACTGCTTGGCTTTCTGGTAATTTCTTTAGGGACACAATTCCGTAAAGATATCAACCGTTCAGAAAATATTTTGACATTAGCACCCCTAAAACGTAACTTCAAATTACCTCCAATCCAAGTATGTAACAATTTCCTCATTACCCCCAAACAAAATGCGTGCATGTAAGCTATGGGGAAAAGAGACACTAAACCAATGTTTAGTTGTAGTAAAGGTGAAATACCTACATGATGTTCCTCATCTAGTTGTAAACGAAAGGATCCATCAGTTCTTTTATTTGCATTACAAGATTTAAACGCAATTCTACCATTTATATAGTAACCATGTTCACTACATTTCTCACAAGAGAAGTAATCGCTGTGAGTCTTTATACATTTAAGGAAAGCTCTTGCAGGCGCATCACAAATGAAAATGTAAATTTTTACTTGGTAAATCATACCTTCATAATTTATACCATTTTGTACAAGGTCTGAAACATCATTCTGGTTTCGTAATACCACAGAAAACTCCACAAACGTTCCTTATACCCAAGACCCAAAATGGGCCAAAATTGTAGTTTTGAACTTCTAAATAAAGGTAATCCATCTATATTAATGGACACTTCTAGAGTATTAGATATGTTTTTGGCTTTACATACTATGTTAAGTAATGTGACTCGGAGGTTGAAATGAACATATTCACCATTATATATATTTTTTTGTATTGATGGTTCTAGGAGATTTCATTAATGTTCGGCAATCAAGTGGTAAATTTGAATGACAAGGCTTCAGTATGTGTAGTAACTTTGTAACAGAAGAATGGGGTATATTTTCTGAGCAGACCCAGTTTCTTAACCTGAAAGATAGAACTGATTCATTTGAATCATCAATATTATTTTCATTAACAGGTGAACCAGTTACACTATCTTGAGGTTTGACATCATTATCATAAATATATTAATAAGCAAACTACCACTGTTAGAAGTTAGGACATTGTCATCACTGTCATATGTAATATTCATATCAGTTTCAAGAGTTAAATTGTTTTTAATCTTGAGTCTACAAGAGTATTGTTTGAATGGTTTGTGTTTACAATTTTACTGTCAGACTGGTTACTGTACACGTTATTTATTTCTACATTTACACGCTCTGCAAGTCTTCTACATAACTGCCTTTTTCCTACCTTATTCTTTAAATGAACTTTTTTTCATGGTTGGTGCATTTCTAACGTTTTATTTCTTTTTTACAGGTTTCTGTTACCCCCCGTTCTCCATCGCCTGGGGAACTCCTGTATCCCTTCCACTTTATCCCGCTAGCGTCCTCAACTCCTCTCTCTGATGTCCCGCCAACTCCTACTCCTCAGGTTTCCTATCCAATTGACGTTGACCTCCTTTCAGCGCCCACACCTCAGGATTCCTCCCCCTCTTCACCTGAGGTGCTTTATATCCAGCCCTCTGCATCCTCTCCTATTATCGTGGACGCCCAATCCAGCGACGACGAAATTTATGAACTGACGACCGTAGTCCTGGACTCTCTACAAGATTACAATCCTGATGCGGATACAGGACTACTTGTAATGACCAATGCCGAAATCATTACTTTCAGTGACGAGGACACACCACTACTTATTGACATAGACGAACACAACGATGATAGTAATGACTTCGTAGCATATCATCCAGTGTTGAGGGAATATGTTCTTCCTGTGCTGGGAACGATTACCTCAACCCTGGTGACTACGACTCCGACGTAGACATGGACCCTGCTTACAGCTATAATTCCGACGACTATGACAATCACGCATTACGACAACAGCGACTACTTTGCGAAACACGTAGACTTTTGTAACGAAATCATCGTTGAAGAGAGCAGCGATGAGGAGACCTTTATGAACACTCTCACTAACAACATGCGACAACTGGAATGGAGCTCTCACGAACTGTCAGACGTAGCACAACAACTAAGTGCACAGGAACAGTCACATAACAGCATACAGGACGAGAACAATAACAATGGTAGTGCTCCAGACGTCGCTCCGCAGGTCCAGGGTCACGCATATAACGAAAACGCTGACGACGTGCAAGATAATGACTACGAAGAACTTGACGATGACTGGTTTTGGGCTACACATATCCCTATGACCATTGGTCGCACTATGTCTCCACCCCTCTACAACGTTATGTGTGCGATAGCGACGGAGACCCTATGTAGAATGACATGTAAGTGGGATATATCAGTTGGCATCAATAATTTTATGTTTGAAATTCTAAAAACAAAGGTGGCTACATTAAATGAATCTGCTAAAGATTGTGTCATATGCATGAATGAAATTTCAAACAAAGATATCGAAATAAAAATGAAATAATTGGCTTCCATCAAATAAATTCAAAAGTTTTTAAACCAACAGGAAATGCTTTGGTACTTATGATACGTGGTGTGAATATAAAGTGGAAACAAACTGTGGTCTTCTTTTTGCTTCATTCTGCATGTTCATCCGCTGATGTAAAACGGATAATTATCAATCTTGTACAAAAATTGAGGTATGCCGGTCTCAATGTTTTAGCTGTGATAAGTGATCAAGGATCAAATTTTGTTAAATTTACTAAGGATATGGAAATAACGATAGAAAGCGTTTTTCAACGTGGATGGCAACAAAATTAATTTTATGTTTGGTGTTTCTCATTTGATTAAACCCCTTCAAATATTCCATAAATACTGGTTCTGGTGTAACAGATAAAACATATGTACCTAGACCACTTTTATAATTCGGATAAAGTTTTGTGAATACGGCCAAAATTAACAGATCAACATTTACAACCCGGTCAGTTTTAAAAAATGCCTGTTAAATACGCAGTTCAGATATTAAGCGTAACAGTAGCTGCAGGTTTAAGTAGATACATAGCCCTTGGTGCATTACTGTCAGCTGCTACTAAAACTGCTAACTTCATTGATAAAATGGATAAACTTTTTGATATGTTTAATTCGTTCCATTTTGGTCATCCAAAAGAATATACGAGGCCTTTTGTAGGAAATGAAAAACAAATGTGCTTTCTAAGAGAAATGGATATTTTTTTCAAAAATTTAACAATAATTGATAAAACCGCTAAAAATGTTACTAAAATCCTTTATGGTTGGAGAATGACTATTTCAGCTTTCCTGAATATGTGGAGAGATTTGGAAACTAAAGGAATTGCCAAAATTTTTACTAGAAGATTAAATCAGGATAGCTTAGAAAACTTTTTTGGTTTAATTAGGCAGCAGGGAGGTAATTGTCGCAATCCAATGTCCATTCAGTTTTGTCGTGCTTTTAAGAAATTATTTCTTTTAAATTATTTTCAACATAGTGATTTGTAATTGTATTGAAGATTTAGATTCAATTCGTGTGTCGAATCTAGATGAAACTCACAATCACCTCTATAATTTTAATTCCCTATCGTTTCAATAATCAATTTTTTTTAACTTTGCCAATTGATTCCACGGATATTTAAATTTAAAATTACCTTCAAAAAACACATTTACTTATGTGTGTGGATACTTTATTAAAAAATGTGTATACTCATTTTTTGTTATATTTAAGCTTCCTATACTCTGGCCCATAGTTAAAATTTAGTACTGGCTATACGGAGAACAGCATTCCTACTATGATATTTTTAAATAATATTATTTTACCAAATGTTTTTTAAGTGCGGCCCTGCGAACGGTCTGGCAACCATGTTGGGATCTTTCCCATTTAAAATACATTATTGTATGCTTCCACACTGAATTATAACTGTAGGCCAGAGTATTGTAATTTATTAATTGAATTTTATTTTATAGAATATTACATTTTTGTTATTATTGTATTATATTTTTAAATTAATTGCATAAAATAAATAAATGGTATCCACAAAAGTGGGGTATTCCATCATAAATTATAAAATTACAAATTGTACAACAAAGAAAACAGTGTTGCAATTAAATAACATAATAACATAGTAATATAATAACATAATAAATGTAATATAATATTGATCCGCATTTAGTCTAATACCTTTATAAAATGCCTATAAAATACTTCCCTTTCGTTATCTAACCAAACATTTTTTAACGCTGTTTTTGAAGCTATTGACGGATTTTCTTTCTATTATGTCTTTGGGCATAGACATATATAGACCTCTGGCTAATGCTACAGAAAAAGAAGCATTTCTGTATCTCAAATGTAGTTAGCGCTGTGATCGCTTTAAAATCGGAGCCCAGTGCTGGATTTCCGCCTAGGCCCGTGAGGCCCGGGCCTAGGGCGGCACGATTTGGAGAGCGGCAAATTTTCATAACGCCAAAACTTTAAACCCGAAAAAATGTAACGACAATTTATTTTAAAAATAGTTTCTGGTTCTTTTTCATGAATTTACAGAAATTTTTTTATGAAATAGAATGTAATTTATTTTTTAATTGACTTTTTTATTTGTGGATGCAATATTACTACAGTAGAACCTCTTTAATCCGAACCCCCGTAATCCGAACGTGCAGTAATCCGAACGCTGCCGCGGGATGTGTACGCTCTACGATACTTTTGTTTTTTTATTTTCAAAATTCAAATTCTTTCTGAGAATAAAACTGAAATTTTTCTTTACATTCATGCACAGGCCTATGCGTCACAAGAATGCGTAAATAATGAGTTAAAAGTACTGTATGTAAACAATAATGGATTTCAATCTTCGACTTGTTACAGTATTATAAACACAAATTTTGACGTATAAACACGAAACGCAAAAAGAAGCATTGTATTCTCGAATAGAGCAACCGGAAGTGAGTCAACGACCTTTCCCTCCCCCCCCTTCCTCTCAACACTACAGCTTATTTTCATATTGTCCTCAGTCGCACTCTTGTTGTCACTGTGAAGGTGTGTTGTTTTTCAGAGCGTGCACATATTTATTTTACAATTCTACAGAACAGTTCTTAGTTGAAGATTGTGTATCAGTACAGTACGTTACCATGTTGTCACTAAAACGTAAACATAACACTTTAAATATCGAGAAGAAACTAGAAATCATAAAAAGACTTAAAAAAGGTTTTTAAGTTTGGCCAAGGCCAAGGAGTATGGAGTTGGTAAGTCGACGATCACCGATATTAAATCGAAACAAGATGCCATAATGCAGTACACATGTAGACAGGACAGGGGTGAAGGACCTAAAAACAGGAAAATTTTAAAACCAGCTAGTAATATGGCTCTTGAGGACGCGCTGTATTTGTGGTTTACACAAAGAAGGAGTTTGGGTGAACAAATATCAGGTCCACTTCTTTGCGAAAAGGCTCTTGATTTCAATCAGAAACTTAACGGACCTCTTGACTTTAAGGCTAGCAGTGGCTGGTTGAGTAAATTTAAGCAACGGCATGGAATAAGACAACTTGATGTTCAAGGGGAAAGCTTATCTGGTGACGCTATGTCTTCAGTAGTATTTGTAAAAACATTTAAAGAAACTGTAGTTAATGCAGGGTTTTCAAGGGACGATGTTTACAATGCTGACGAGACCGGTGTGAATTGGCGCTCATTGCCGAGAAAATCTCTTGCTTCCCGTAATGAAACTCGAGCTCGTGGATACAAAGTAAGCAAAGATAGGGTAACGGCTATGGTTTACGCAAATGCAAGTGGTACTCACTCTCTTCCATTGCTGGTAAAAGTAAGAAACCCCGTTGTTTCAAAAACATAAAATGTCTTCATGTTACTTACAAAGCACAAACAAACTCTTGGATGTCAACTGATATTTTTCTCGATTGGTATTCTAACACATTCATCCCAGAGGTAAAAAAATTCAGAGAGCAGAAGGGCAAAACAGGAAAAGTCCTTTTAATAATCGACAATGCCCCCACTCATCCTGACATTGATACAATGAACGCCATTAATGAAGACTTCTCAGTTATTTTCCTTCCTCCAAATGTAACAGCCCTCCTCCAGCCAATGGATCAGGAGTCATTGCAAAAACCGAGAGATTGTACAGGAAAGAATTGCTTAAGCGGCTACTTTGTAACAACCTTTTTTTGTGGTTGTATTAAAAAATACGTTAATCTAAGATCATTCATTTATTTGGCGTAAAATTAGAGAAGTTTTTAATTATTTACATGTAAAATTGAAAAAGGCAACTTAAATTGCATTTCATAGAACATATATTTTGGGTGTAATATTATATAAATAGTTATAGTTCCCTTTCTTTTAAAGATTGGACTCCGATCATTGTATTTCGCGCAATGCGTGACCACTTCTTGAGGGGGGCACTTACAGAAGCAATTCTGAAAGCCTCTATTTTTTACTTCACTTGCTGCTGAATGTTAAAGCAGAAGACATTGTTATAATGGTTTTTACTTAATTTTTATATTTAGTGCCATCAGAATTTTGGTGGTAAGTTATTTTTCAATTCCTTATATTTTAAAGCTTAAGCATTTGCTCTTTCCAGGCACTTACGTACACTTACGTACACATACGTACACTTACGTACACTTACGTACACTTACGTACACTTACGTACACTTACGTACACTCACGTACAATCATTATAGTACTTATATTATTCCCTTATACTCACTTAAGGCACTTATTTGCTTACTTACTTACTCATACTTATATTTATATTTTAAATGGCTCTTAAGTTACTTATTTACACAAGTTTCTCTTCATTCAAATAATTTCATCTTAAAATGCAATTTTAATACAATAAAACATCAAGAATACAATAAGTTTAGTGGATCGAAAATCCCTTCAAATACATAATTGATCGCGTTGTTACAAGAATACGCAAGGAAGATGTAGAAACGCTTTCATACTGGTTGACCGTTCCGCATCCATAATTAAACACCGGAAGCTGTCTATAAGAAAATCATTATACTGAGGTATTTATGTGGTAAATTTTATATTTTTTAAGCTTAGCTTTAAAACCTTTTCTTTCCTCTCCTTAACCATCCATATATTGGGTAAATAAACTTAATTGCACATTGTTAATTTTTGATATTTATAGAAAATTATTATTGTTCATTAATTAGGTTTTGTTATTCTGGACAAAGATAACATGGCGCTCGAGAAGGCATTTAATTATATATTTTTTTTAATTTTTTACATTGTTTTTTTTTATTAATTAGAGAAAGGAAAATAATTAAGCAGGTGAGAAACAAGCCGCATTTCAGGTGTGTTAGCAAGGCAATATAGTAGAACCCTCCCTATATTTCATCTACCGATTGTGGACGAGACGGCATATAATTAGTGGTGAAAGGTTAGTAATTCAATTTGTTAAAAATTTGTATTTAGAGATTACATTTGGCGTTTATTCAATGTACAAATTACATCACCACTTTATTATTATTATTGTTATTATACTGGCCATTTAAATTTTCTTAAACCTACTTCACCACAACAATTTTATTTTGATTATAACTTTTAGCAGAGAGAGACGAAGAAAGTGTGATTGCATTTACAAAAAAAATTAACTGTTGTAAGACTGTTGCTATATTCTGGTGGATTCTTGGGCAAATCTAACAGGGGAAAATTTGACGAAAGCTTGGAACAAGCTATGGCCTATGCCTGAGAACTATGACGTCGAAAATAATTGTGATGAAGAACATGAAGAATCTCATATTGTCGGAAAAATTGTCGATCTTTGTCAGGCTATTCCTGGGTTTGAGGAGTGTGACGTAACTGATGCAACAGAGTGGATCAATAGTGACAAGAATGATCCAGGATATCAGATTTATAATGAAGATGAAATTCTTTACATCGTCACCGAGGAAAACGAATCTGAGGAGAGCAGTGAAGATGAAGAAACTTCTGACTTGGGACCATCCCATACCGATGCGTTTAGTTCATTAAAGATGGCAATGAACTGGTATGAAAGGCAAACCGAATGCTGCTTACCGCAATTGATGGTTTTAAAGCATATTCGAGACTTGGCAGCCAAAAAACGCACTTCATCATTTGTTCAGAAGAAAATGACTGACTTTTTTACAGTACAGTAATGTATGTATTTTATGTTTGTTGATACAGTATGTACCGTACAAATTCCACAATACTGTCTTGTATTTTATGTTATTTTATTCTAAATACTGTAGGTACCATTGTACAGTAGTACTGTAGTGTATAATTGTTTCTACTGTAATACTTTTTTACCCTATGGTTACTACACCTTGATTACATAAAAAATACAGTATGTATTTTACACTGCAATGCATTTATCTTTTTTCTTTTTTTTCTTTAACACTAATAACCCATTTTAGGCACGTTTTAACTGTTGTTTTATGAAAAGCACAATATGTTCTGTAATCCGAACGATTTGATAATCCGAACCTCCCCCGGTTCCAATTAGTTCGGATTAAAGAGGTTCTACTGTATTTTGATAAAACAATTATAGTCTTTATTGAATAATGTTATTAAAAAGAAATAATTGAATTGATAAGCTTTTTTTGAGAAATACTAAATTTCTTTTTACATTTTGTATCTTTAGTGATATTACTCTTACATAGAAAAAGCTTTAAAAATTACTCAATGGTTTTTCATTTTGTTTTCAGTGTCATATAAAAACATGTGAATTAACATTGTAAGGATCCTTTTCTGGAGAGCAGGTTTCATTTAGGAATTATCTTACTAATTACCACGATGTGGATTTTGTGTTAACCTCGACTAGTCAGGAAGTTAGGTGTGGGTTTTTAGACTTTTATATAACTATTTACAAATTGTTCATACCCAGGTTTAATACATATATTTAAAACAAACTCTGAATTATAATAATAATAAGAAAAGTAATAAATAAAAAGGTATTCTAGTAAAATAACTTATATTCCTGGTTCAGCGCCTGGTATTTGGGCAGCCCACCGTACACCAATGTGAGCCTGGCGTCGTCGACGCTGTAGGTGGTAAATTCCTCGTTTTATAATGGTGCCGGACAGGTGTCTCTGTGTTCGTTGTCGTCGGTTTGGAAATTTTCTGTAAATCAACCGCGTTATAATACAGTGTTCAAAACACATAAAATAATGGTGGATTTTGTTTCTTTGTAAACAAAATTATAATGTGTTCAGGTGAAAATAATACAAGGTTGTGTGTACAATTCCAAGGAGGATTGTGTGTTTTAGCCAGGTAAGTTTATTCTGGTTTATTATATTTTACCTTTAAGACAATGTTTTTGAAGTGAGGTTAAAGCGTAATTCAAATTTTCCATCAGGGACTGGTCTTTATATTACTGATATTTTATTTAATAACGTTTTGAAATACGGAACAAGTTACAGAAAAGCAGGCCCTACACGGGGTTTTGGTATTTACACGATTTGTGTTAATACAAAGTCGGTTTATACAACGAGGTATTTGTTCTGTTTAATTTGTGGTGGTTTGTACACACGGACTAAGGAAAAGACTAATTCTAAATTACTATAATTAATATATACAATCAAAATATCTACAAGGGGTTATTCAACATTTGGAATTCGTAATTTACGGTTTGTAATGGTTCGTATGATACCGGTATATTTTCAACATGTGTTGTTGAAAATTCGATAAGAGTTCGTTCAACTATTTAAATGAAACGTTGACCTTCGTTTTATTTGTATAAAGAGGATGATTCTTTACACTACAATTGAATATGATTTCTTAATTGCGGAAATGGAAATGGAGTTTCTCCAAGAAATATTACCTTAGGGTTTTATAATTAAAGCGTAATTTATTGCTTTAATTTGATTGATTTCTTATTATAAAATTAGCAATTCTTTTACTTTGAAGTAAAACGTAAAATTTACTTTTAGTTGTATAAATGTAATATTTTACACAATTCAGGTTTGGTTTTCAGTAACAATTTGGATTTGATATTCAGGTGTATTTTTGTGATATACAGGGGGAGTAAATTATAAGTGTTGATAGCCAAGCAGGGAGCTCGAGCTAAATCAACAAATTCTAGTATTTATTCAAAGTTGTAACGGACGCTCTGAATATATAGAATTATACACAGGAGGTTCAGGATATATTGGATGTTCGTTTATACTTTCGTTAATAGCCAAGCCAATGGGCTCAATAGTCTAAATTAACGAATCTTAGAGATTCTAGTTATTCAAAGCTGTATCGGACACTGTGAATATATAGAACTTTATACAGGGGGTTCAGGATGGAATTGGTAAATTGCCGTTTCTGAGGTTATAGCTCGTGAGTGGGCAACCAGACGTTGCTTAAAGCCCCATTTGCTAGAAGAAGCCCTATAATAATCCCGGTGACCGCCGGTGTTAACCAGTCAATCTACCTAAGATCAGTATAATACGCAAAACCTCTTTGACGTCAATTACTTTCTTAAGGATGGTTTGTTAATAGGAATTTCTAGGTACTACAACTATTTTCGTAAAAATCGGTTATACTTCGGAGTATTTGAATTCTATTTAATTCAATTGAAATTGCTTTAAGAGCGGTCAGGCGGTTATGTTCTCGAATAGCGAATTAAAGGTGTAATAAATTACAAACGGAAAGGCAGGCGAATATTTGCAGAGAAGCGTTCTACAAATAGAAGTAATTTAAAAGTGCCAAAATTTCGCTTATAAACCTTGTGAATGAGTGGGGTTTTAGGTAGGAAATGTCGCAACGATTCTGCACATCGTGAAAGGGGTACTGGTGCGCACGCAAAAGTGCTGATTATTTACATTTATTTAGAACTGGAATGAAATGAATTATTATTTAAATATTATCTTAATAATTTTTATTAAAATAATAATTTATTTATCTTACCCAAATTCTGGCTCATTACAACATGTATAAATTAATATTTATTATTCATTTGAAATTCAAATAATTTTTTGTCTATAAAAATATTTTTTTATACAAAATGAATCTTTTTTATTCCATATCTAATTTTTTGAAAAATAAAAATAAATCGAAAAAAATGAAAATTTAATTTTTATCTAGATCGAAAAAAATCAATGTTTTTTATATCTTCAATAATGTTGAACGTTATTTACAAATTTCAACAAATTTCAAAAATCTTAAAGCGAGAATTTGTCATTATTATAAAATTCTATAAAATTTAAGTGTATATATGTCGATATATATTAGAGCGATTGATATAATATAGCTACATTTATGTGTCAATGTTATAAGTATAAAGTATGAATAATAAAATATCAATATATAATTTTTAATCCGAGTGTTTTTTGTGTGATCGTAATCTCAATAACTTGAGTGAAGTGAAAGTATTGTGCATGTCGGAGATTGAGAATTAGTTCGGGTGAGGTGAGGGGGTGAGTGTGTTACACATATTTACAGAAAACAAGAGCGCTACGCGTAGCAGGTTTTGACAGGTTTGACTTATATTAGCTTTGTTTAAACGCGGGTACAGATTAAGCGCGCCGATCCGCGCCGCGCTGTGCAAAACGTTCGCGAACGTTGCACGCGCTTTCAATTTGGACGGGTTACCGCTCACTTTGTGAGCTAAGCATCGCGCTGTAAACAAGTCGCAGTAATTATTTCAGTTTTACGAATGCCGTTCAAGTGTAAAAGTCGATACATTTTTTATTGTGTTCCTCACCATTAAAAGAAGAATTTAATTATTATTTTAAGTTAGAAAATTTGTTTCAATAAGTTGTCGAGGTTCTGAATTTCATTTTTTTATTAACAATGAATAGCTATCGAAAAAAACTACGCGGTGCAGAATATCGTAAAAGAAAAGCAGAAGAATCTTCAAAACAAGAAAATTTACTAAAATAAATCCCAAAAATATCTAATTTTATGACAAGCTCAACAAAATTTATAAGTGATGATCAACAAGCATCAGGTTCATCTGCCGTAAGTATTTTGATGCACTTGTTAGTAAAACTAATTTGACATGTTGAAAATTAAATTTTTTAAAATACTTTTTAATCCTATTGTTTAATCAGGGAACGTTTAAATTTTAATTAAGAATAAATGAATGTCAGCTGTTAAAAGATATTTTTGTTTTTAGCCGGAATTAGACAATACTTCAGCACAAGATACCGAAGAAGTAAAATCAAATCCTTTATTGCAAGATACAGATACAAACGAAACGCTATTAAATTTTTCTTCGTCGCAAGATGCTGAAGAAACACAGTCAACAACTAATATTTTACTATTGAGTAGTGATCCTTTTCGATGGAATTTAAATGAAGAAACACGAGATTTTATAACTAAGAACGGTATACCACAAAATAATGTTACGGATTTTAAAAATTCCAGAAATGTTTATAATGATAAAACCAATGTTTATTACCGGATTTTAGATAGGGGAGACCGGGGCTCGTTGAAACATGAGGCACCATGAAACAGGCGGCTTTTGGCGCTAAAAATTCAAATTTATTTACCTTACCCTATGGTTCAATGTTGGCGACACTGTTATCAGTAACCTAAGTTCATGTGAAAGTGATACCGTGCTACTACAGAACTTTATTTAATTTTCGTTGAAAATCGGTAAGTTATTTAAAAGTTCTATGCTCTTAAATTGTTTAAAGTGCATTGTTAGTGTCCAACGCATAATTTTAATATATTGCCCTAATAAAAGCCTATTGTTTTGTGGTTTGTTTATAGCGTTAGCTTTTGTGAGGTTAGATTTTTTTACACCAGATAGGTAATTATTTAGACAATTTTTGGTATGGGGTACCTTGAAACACTTTTTTCGGGGCACTGTTTCAAGGATATTAGAGAAGCAGTCTTGCTTGTGAAACGAGGCAATTACTGTATAAGACGTGCAGCAATAATTAAAAACGTGAATTATACAACATTATTTCGGTACATAAAAAGGTCTGATTCTAACCCAAGTTAAAATTCAAGCCAAAGTACAACACCAGGAACATTTTCTCTGAAAATGAAGAAAACATTTTGGCTGAATATTTAATAATTTAATCTAAACGTTGTTTTGGTGTGACTACAACTGAATGCAGAAAGCTTACATATCAGTTGGCAAGCAGAAATAATTTGATTGTTCCCCAAAATTGGCTGAAAAACAAAATGGCTGGGGAGGACTGGCTGTCAGGATTTATGAAGCGACATAGCACAATAAGTTTAAGAAAACCAGAAGGGTGCAGTCTTTCAAGGGCCACATCGTTCACGAAAAGCAACGTTTCCAGATTTTTTGACAATCTTGAGATGGTTTTAAGACGAACTAAAGTAGAATGAACCCGGCTGTTCAATTTAGATGAGACTGCAACTAGCACTGTTCCTGACAACCACAGAAAAATAATTTTAAAAACAGGCATAAAGCAAGTGGCACAAGTAACGAGCGGTGAGCGCGGAACGCTCGTCACTACATGCTGTATAATAAGTGCCTCAGGAAACAGCCTTCCGCCGGTGATGGTCTTTCCAAGGGTGCATTTCAAGAACCATATGGTAAAGGATGCACCCTCTGGAACCTTAGTACTTGCATCAAAGTCGGGATGGATGACCTCAGAACTGTTTCCGATAGTTATGGAACATTTTGTAAAATTTAGCGGAACTTCAAAGGAAAATCCAGCTATTTTGATATACTACAACCATGAAAGTCACCTTTGTATTGATGCATTAGATATTGCGAAACAAAACGGTGTGGCAGTTGTCACTTTGCCTCCGCATACATCAAATAAGCTGCAGCCATTAGATGTCACTGTATTTTTTCCTTTTAAGGCTTATTATAATTCAGCCATCAATTCTCTTATGTTGCAAAGACCAGGAGTGTCAATAACAATATATGACATCGCTGGATGTGTACGCATAGCTCATCAACGTGCAATGTCTCCATCTAATATCATAAATCGGTTTAAGAAAACCGGAATCTATCCTTTTGATAGAGATATTTTTACCGAAGATAACTATAAAATAAGTGAGGTAACTAACAGGCCGGAACCAGCTAACAAAAATGATAGTAGCATAACAATGAGTGATGAAAGGGAAGCAATGATAGGCAGTGAAATAGATGCACCTCGCAGTGGAAATGATGGCCAAGCAAGCAGTAAGGAAGGCGCACCAGTAGGCAATGAAAAAGACTCAAAAACAAGCAATAAAAAAGACGTAACACCAAGCAATGAAAAAAACGCATCAACAAGCTATGAAAAAGACGCAGAAGCAAGCAGCGCAAGAAATGACATCATAGAGTTTGTATCGCCTGAACATTTCGGGTTTCCGAAAGCTGGTCCCCGTAAAGGTGGAAGACAAGAATCAAGAAGAAAAGCCAGAAGCATTGTAGCAACCGACACCCCGGAAAAACTAGAAATTGAGAATAGAAAAATGAAGTCACACTTGAAATTAAAAAATGATGCGAAGAGAAAGGTTTTTGAAGAAGATGCAAGCTAAAACATAGGTGTTCAAGCAAAAGTCGAAAAGAAAGTGAAAAACAGAAGCCACAGTCAGTGAAAATAAGTGCCAACAAGAAGCTAGATGAAGGAGAAGATGATGTAAGTGATTCCAGTGTGGATATGGTGTTGGAAAGTGAGGAGGAAGCAGATTGGCCTCCAGTAGAAGAAGATGAGTCAACTTTAGAAGAATTAAACAGTCATTATGAGGTGAACGATTTTATACTTGTTAAGTTCGAGGCAGCAGGACATAATAAATTATGTAGCTAAGGTTTTGTGTAAATTAGAAGATGGACCTGAAGTTTCATTTTTACGAAAAAGTGAAAAAGTCAGAGATGCCTTTGTTTTTCCAATTGTACCGGACCTATCATTTATTGAAAATGAAAATGTCAAAATGACTTGACCAAAGCCTACTTTATTTGGCCAAACAAAAAGACAGCAGCTTTATTTTAAATTTGAAATTCGTTTTAATAATTTAGACATACGATAGTCTCATATTATTGCTTTGTATGCTACACCAATTGTTAGGTGTATGTACCTAATGAATAATAAGTTTTCTGTTCACTGTAAAACATAAGTTGTATTTGTTTTTGATAAATAAAGGTTTGTTTCGACTTAATCTAGTAGTCTCAAGAGTTCTCCGCCTTAAATACCACTTGTTTCAATGTACCCCAGGCTATGTTTCAACCTACCCCGCAGCCTGGGGCACTTTGAAAAAATGTGAGTTTTTGATTTTCCCTATTTTCTTATCAAAAATACACTGTTTATTAAAAAAATTGTATCAGTTTTAGTAACCCTGGAGCTAATTTACTGTAAGCACTATAAAAATTTTACCTATCGACATAATCCAGAATGTTGTGTAAAAAATAAAAAAAATGCTTCAACGAGCCCCGGTCTCCCTTACTTTAAGTGTACAATTGGCCGGGCGTGTAAGTGCTTAAAAAAAGCTTTACGAAAATTTTAATTTTTTCGATAATTTATTAGAAAAAGATACTAATTAATTAAAAAATCTTGCAAAAAAATTAGTTAATAAGTATCCTGATGATTTGGAAGAGACTTTAGGGAATGAATGAATTCATTTACACTGTCAACTCAAAGATTCCCTAGCAAATAAGGAAGATGTACGTTCCGCGCAAGGAATATGCAATGTATTGCATTCACGGAATCTTCGAGATGTTTATCCGAATGTAGACATTGCTCTACGTATTTTTGAGTATTTCCGCTACGAACTGTTCTGGAGAAAGATCTTTTTCCTCCTTGAAAAGGGTAACAACTTATTTACACGCAAGTATGGGCCAAGATAGACTTAATCATTTGGCATTACTGTCTATTGAAGTTCAACTAGTCCAAGAAATTGATTACGACGACATAGTTGATGTTTTTGCACAGACGAAACCCAGAAAGAAGAGATTTACGAAATACATTATAGTTTAAGAAAAATTATTATTATTTATTTCGCTAGAGTTTATTAAATATTTATTTGTATTGTTTAATAATTATATTTCAATAAAATAAAAATTATATTTAAATAATAATATTAAATCAAAGGAATAGAATTTTGTCCATCAAAAAGGGCGGCGCATCAGACAGGGCCTACGGCGGCAGTAAGCCTAAATCCGCCACTGTCGGGGTGTGGCGACAAATCATCGCGGTCAGTTCACCGCACGACAATTCATCGCGGGCTATTTGTCGTCAGACATTTCATCGCTGAGACAATTTATCGCAACGACAATTCGTCGCATTTTCAATGTGATTGTTACTTTTAAAACTCTACGAGTCTTTCAATGCCAGTGAACCACAGAACAAAGGGTTGCTAATTACGAAAATGGAAATATATGCTGGAAAACAACCACCTGGCCCATTTGAAAAAAGTAACACCCCAGAAGATATAGTGATAAGAATGATCGAGCCAATTGATGGAACAGGAAGAAACCTTACAGTCGATAACTGGTACACCAGTGTGCCCCTTGCAAGTCGTCTTTTAGCCCAACACAGGATAACATTGGTCGGCACTCTGAGAAAGAATAAAAAAGAAATCCCTGTAGAATTTCTACCAGCGCGAAAGAGACTAGTGAAAAGCACAACGTTGGTATCTTACGTTTCCAAAAAAGGCAAAGCCGTAATATTGTTGTCAACGCTTCACAATGATGCTACGATTGACCCGGAAACTGGAGCGGAGCAGAAACCAGAGATTGTTACGTTTTACAATCTCACCAAAGGAGGAGTCGACACAAATGACAAATTATGTGCAACTTATAATGTTGGAAGAAGAACCTGAAGATGGCCAATGGCAATTTTTATTCATCTGATAAATGTCTGTGCAGTGAACAGCTCTGTTATTGTCAATTCAAATTCGCCTAGGTCTATGCAACGATCAGACTTCTTGAAAGCCTTAGCTAGAGATTTGGTCAGGCCACTGCAGGTAGACAGATACAATGACAGTCATATTCCCTGAGCGATCCGCCAATATTTGGGGAAACTACTGAATATAGAAGGGACACCCGCAGAAGCATTGCCAGAAGCTCGTGGGAGAAACAGATGTTCCTTATGTCCGAGAAGAATAAACAGACAAGTGAAACAAGTGTGTGTCACATGCAATAGGAATGTCTGTAATGAGCATATAAAAAGCAGTGATTAGAGTGTTTCAAGGAAGGAAGATAAGCAACTGATTCTATTTTTTTATTATACTTTTTGCTGGTGAGAGTGTTTTTTTTTATTTTTTACTGTCATACGAACGAGGAAATATGTTCAGCACGTTTATCTAAAAAATGATACAGTGCATTCATTTCACGTATTAGGTACCTATTTTCGTATTTTAGTAGTTTCCACTAAATTTTTATTTTTTGTGAGACAGCATCCATGTACCTAAAGTATTAATAAATGATAAAAAATATGAATTACTGATATTTCATCACGAATGTTATCATAATTGTAATAATAGCGTCGACGCACTGCATATTGCCTAAGAGACGCCCATCGCACTACTTGTGTAAGCCTGATTCACCGCACCACTTAAATGTTAAATAAAAGTTTAAAAGAAAAGTTGGCTGATTTTCGAAGAAAGGCAACAAATACTAAATATAATGATGACGTAGCCGACGATCCTGATTTTGTATTGGAAAATGGCGAAGATTACGACTCATCCGATTCCGATCCAGACGATCCTGCACAAATCATAGAATGTACGAATCTCGATGTGATTGAACCCAACGAAAACAAATATGATATTGTTGGAAATATTTTGTCGGATCTATTTGACAGAGTAATGAATGTTGCTGAAAGACAAGAAAATCAAAAATTTACGAAGAAAGGCCAAATAAGAAAAAGACAATGTTTTGATACCCCCCCCCCCCCCACTTGAGCGAAAGAAAATTAAACAAATGCAGAAAAGTGAAAATTTTAAGGTGAAGGAACCTTGCTCTGAAAAATGCAAGTTTAAATGTGTTTCTATATTAAGTAATGAACGACAGAATGATATAAACTCACAGTTTTGGCAGCTTAGTGAGAAGGACAGAAGAACTTTTATTCATAGTTTAATAAAAAAACAAGACAAAAAAAGGCAAACAGCAGGAACAAGCAGTTTACGAAAATTTACCTTTAAATACTTTTTAAAAAAAGAAAACGGAGCTGAAATCCAAACATGCAAAAAGTTTTTTTTTTGCTACTTTGGGATACGATGTTAGCAATGACCGTGTTTTAAAAAATGTGCGTAATACGAATCAGTGTTTAATAGCGCCAAAAGCAGATCAAAGAGGCCGTCAACCGTATCCTCAAAAAATTGACCGACAGTCTATCATCGACCACGTGAATTTGTTCAACCCAACCTTATCACATTATCGGCGTGAACACGCTCCGAATAAGAAGTATTTGCCCTCAGATATAACTATACAATTTATGTACAATCATTTCAAAGAAACACACAACAATCTTAAAGTATCCTGTGAATTATATAGAAAAGTGGTGTCAGATGATCTTAACATTTCGTTCGCGAAATTAGGTCATGAGGAGTGCTGGCAATGCGAAATCTATGACAATCACAAGAAAAGTAGCCATGAAGAAGACAGTGTTTGTGATGAATGCCATAAATGGAATAATCATCACCGCAAGTATAGAATATAAAATGGATGCAGGCAAAGATGATGGCATTTTTTTTTCTGCAGACCTGGAAAAGGTGCATTTTCCTTCCTTTTTGTTATATGTTGCACTCATCTCTTTTATTTTGTTGCAGGTCATAATGATTCATAGAATCGATATGTTTAAGGAAGTGTTATTTACAAAGCGGATCATTGTATTGAATGAAACATTTGCCCCTATAGGAAAAAAACAAAAGAAAAACCCTTTAGCAGTTCTTTGGCATGAGGCAACTGCCGTAAGATCCAAAGAAGATATAATTTCAACATATAATGCCTTCTTTAAACTGTACAGAGATGAAACCAAAATTACTCTTTGGTTAGACAACTGCTCTGCACAAAACAAGAATTCGGCATTATTTAGTTTTTTTGTTCATCTTGTGAATTCTTCGGAGGTTTGTGTGAATGAACTAAACATTAAGTATTTTGAAACTGGCCACACGTTTATGTCGGCAGACGCATTCCATCACCAAGTAAAATTGTCTTTAAAGAAAAAGGGTAAACTTTACGACTTTAGCGATTTTGTAAACGCCGTACAAACAGCTAATTCTTCGGCAGTTGATGTAATTGAAATGAAACTTGACCAGTTTTATGACTGGCCGGATTTTGCTTCAAAATATAAGCTGCAGGAGATGAAGCCACGCGTTTATTTACATGATATCGTTTGGTTGTGTTTTGAACGAGGTACTAAGTCTTTAAAGTACAAAACTGATTTTAAGGGCAATTTTCTAGAACTCGATTTTTTGCCCGAAAAAATGAAAAAAAAGATTTGCCAAAGGCTTCTTTGCGTTCTCAATGTAGAGGCGTTGGACTAGACAGAAAAGATGGACTTTTGGCAAAATTGACGGCCATCATGCCTGCAAATCGCCTTCCTTTTTGGCAAAATTTACCAGTTGCGATCGGCACACCCGAAGAAGTGTAATTTCTTTTATCCGGCTTTTACAAAATTGAGTTTTTCACCTATTTGTTTAAAGTTTTTTTATGACACTATTTTTTGTTTTGTATTGATGTTTTTTTGGATTTTATAATAAAACATGTTCTTACGAACGTTACTTTTAATTGTTGGTTTAGCCTTAATTTTGAGTCCTATCTGCAACTTTTCTGGAAAATCTCAATATTACTAAGAAAAATGGTCCGATCTGCTTTAAAATCAAAGTGCTTTTACTATTGTAAGTTTTGTACACACAACTAAATACGTATAAAATGTTTATGTCTGCATGTCCAATTTTAACCTTCTAACTTAAAAACCAAGAAAGGCATATAAAAATTTATAAAAGTTCAAATATCTCAAAACTAATTTTTCGTAGTTAGGACCTTTTTCCTTAGGACGGCAGTATTGTTTTGACTTATTAAATCTGATGTGTTCCTTTATACAAATGCTCGTCAGGAGAGTTTACCGCTACGTCATTAATTCATGAATGAAGCTATCCAATTTGTTTATGCTGTCTTCTCATATAAAACAGTGAATTAAATAAGGACGGTGAACGCATTCGTAGTGCATTTGACTAAATCGACATATGGTATTGAATAAGTAAATGTAGTAGAAAGAGTAAACCTATAAACGCCAAACCAATTTGTTTTATATTCAGATGAATGTAATTCATATTTGACTAATACTACATAACCTCCATTTGTTTGTTTATCCTTTCAGTGTTTCTTCATTTGCTACACCTACTTCTTTTAATCATCATTTATTACACATTTTAAATCAACCCTTATCATTACGATAATCAACGTTCCCTAATTTTTACAATATAAATCACAATAAATAAATAATATTGTATTATGGAATTGTGCCGCTTTAAAATGCTGTCATCTTCGGGGTATATTTTCTAATCAGAATTTACGAATGAAAATACTTTTGACTCATGTTTTTCATATTACACCGTATGTTTGTATGTGATGACGTAGCGGTAAACTCTCCTGACGAGTTGATACACTTAAGTATGCTGTTGCTATTGTAGAAGGTAAAACAGTTTTTTCGTGATAATGTAACGGTATAAACGGGTGGTAGAACGGGATTACAGATAAAATTGGCCTTTTTGCCCCGACTAGCCAGCGTATGGGTATGGGTATGATGTTGATGAATTTTGCACATCCAGAATAGTAAATCGTACGTAAGTCAAAATAGGGGATGAAGACGTAATCAGTTCGGTTTTTGGGCGCCATAATGTTTGGTAGTCAAAGTAAGTGATGTCGTACCAAAATTACGAGTACATAGCGTGTCTAAACATACAAAAAACATACGCTTACCTATCCGCAATCAATCCTAGGTGTGCTGGACAGCAACTCAGCAAACCACCTTAAATAAGGCTTCAAAATAGCACTATACGCCTGTCAAATAAAAGCGTGATAAACACTCAACAAAGTTACGTTACTACACCTCAGTGTAAATAATTAGGCATTATCTAATAATCAAAACAAAACAAAAAAACAAGCTATAGGCTGCACTCTAAATGAATTAATACTCAACTAAAAATCAAATAAAACACTAAATATTATTAACGCTATTACTCAATAATAAAGAAAAAAAAACTGTCACTTCGTTACGTTACGTTAAAACTCATAAACTACCGGTAAACTTGCAATTTGCAAAAAAAACTTTTATGTAACACAAAAGGGTTTTCACAGAATTAAAACAAATTTATAAAACCTAACAAAGCTATAATAAAATAAAAAAATAAGATAAATATAACCATACGATAATGCGTATAAACAAAAAAATACAAAGGCTTAAAGGCGACAGGATGTCTGGCCAGGGTTCTGCGTAACGCCGTTCTAGATTGCTTAATCTAAAGATATATATCGTGGATTATGTAACCACACTACTATAGGGTCAAGTGCCCTTTACTACTAAAATAAAAATAAAAAAAAGTGTGAAGGCGGAGCGTTAGAATTATGATTAATTACAATAACTAAATTAAAACAACAACTTAAATTAAAAGGTAAACGACTCCGCTTTTAAACCTTCGTTAACAAATAAAATAATTCGAGATACACACACAGGAAATCTTGAAAACATTCAATAAAAAAAAACAATACTATATTACCTTAATGTCTAAATTAACACCTCCTCTGTGTTACAACAATTGAAAACGAACTATAACGGAAATGGAATCTCCCTGCTCTGACAGATGATGACTGAAAATGTTGACCAATGTTCTTTTGTACACAAACAATTCCTTAATTGAATTTCGGTAAAATGTTACTGCATTAATTAAAAACTTCTTTTAAAATAATAATTTGTACGCTCAACTTGCTTGTTAACTTTTATCTTTCAAATAGTTTTATTCACATTAACAATCCAAAAGGTTAATAACTTTATTTAAATAACGATAATTTTAATACACAGCGAAAGTTTGTTTATGTTCCAACACGCTTTGTACGGCAAATAAGTGGCACTTCAAGAACGTTAATGTTAAAAAAAATCCGCAAAAGCGATATAAACCAAAGAGGTCACTGAAGCACTAATATAACACGACGATGATCTCTAGGTACTTAATTACGTAAAATCGAAATCGGCACTAGGTATAATCCTTTGGTGATTGAACAGTTTTACTTAAAATCCCTTCACAGGTTTTCGTCAGAAGTAGCTAACTACCCTTACAACATAAAAAGTCCGTTCGTTAAACACCAAAAGGTCCAATATATCAACGTTCTAAACCACCCCTTAAAGCGTAACAACAAACGTCACCGTACTACTACTCGAGAGCGCGATCAGTTTCAGAATCAATCAAATTATTACCAAAAATCCATCTTGGATTTTTGAATCCCACCACTCAAAAAAAATCTCATCTAATTTAATTCCACCAATTAAAAAAACGGAAGGGGAAGATTTGATACCCCTATACACAAACTTCGTTTTCATCCGTAAGGACTCGATAGTTTTCAAAAGTCCAAACGTCAGCAAAATCGACGTGAAACGTATCCCTATATTTTCATTAAAGTACAAACAATTAGTCCCACATGCTACCTCTACGATTCAAAACCAACATACTCAATATTAATCTGAACCACTACAATTAACCGTCTTTATGTCACCAGCATGACATCATATGCATTTAAATCTACACTCTTTCTCTAAATTACTTAATTTTTAAGGAGATCAAACGAAATAAACCTTATTTACACTTATATACAACTATTTACAAATAATACGTTACTCAACATTCAATAAACGGGGAATAATACGGAAAACAATCTAAATTACGGAATAATAATTCACAAACAAAAAAAACTAAAGCTCGCCACACACCATCCCTAAAGGTCGCTACACACGTAGAACAAATTCATTCATAAAACTCAATTCAACAGCAAAATTTGACGGTAAATCGCTAGAAAATCGTGATACTATCATAATTAATTCCTTAATGTCCATTACACATTCCTTTACATACAGCGTGAACCATTCAAGCAAAACATTCATTATCTACAGTAAGCTCTTAAACAAAAAAAAGAATATACGGAATCTAACTAAGTGAATAAAACTACAAACAAAATTACCCAATACGTATACAGGGTGTTCAAAATACCCTGACAATAACCTGTAATATAAGGTTTTTTAAAGTGGGATTACGGTGTCCGTGAAGTTAACCCCTCAGATTCTGAATTTATATTCAATTTGTTGATTACTAATTAGTAAGTTGTTAGTAAGTATTAGCACAAAGTAGGTATTAGTAAGCTAAAAATCTAAATTTGTAACTGAATTTTCGAATTTAATTTAACAAAAATAGTTTTTATGGCTAACTTCTTGGCAGCCACATTATATTGCAATATCAAAATTTTAGTAGCCTCATTTGTAAGAATTTGTAATCAAACTGCCAGGATTTGTAATCAAACGGTATCTTAATTTAAAAAAAAATTAACTTCTCGGAAGCCACACCACTACTTTGAGGTACAATTTTTTTTAATCAATATTTAATAAGTGATATGTAATAATTTGTATGCATAATCCCATAATTTGTAAGTCACTTTATTACGGGAATGGTACGTTTCGCCGCGAAGACTGTTCGCCGTGAAAGCGATTCGCCGCGGTGACGGTGAACCAAGAAGTCTTAATATAAATGCAAATAAATTGTTTTTGTTCATTTTTATTCTAAAATAATAAAATAATATAAACTTACATACATTACTTTCTTACATTTAATCATCCATTTCAAAATTATGGGCTATTCCGCGAAGATATTCAATAGTGTCCCTTTCCTGGCATTCCGGAACGATACGAATAATTCGTTCGTCTGCGTCTCTGTATTATTATATTAGGATCCGATCGTGTTATGGTCCGCTATCAAACAGCAAGAAATTCTCTCGTTCGCATTCTTCAACATTATAAAAAAAAAGTACTTATATTAATGTGATATTAAGGACTCGTTAATGATAATCAGGGGTATTAAATTTTTTGTGCCGTATTTGTTAAAATAATTGTAATTAAACTGTAATTTACAGTTTAATTATCTAAACTTAGATTTTATAATTATACCCAAAATGCTATTATATTATTATTTGAATAAAATTTTCTAATTTGCACATTAACTTGAGTGCAATAACAAATTTCGAAATGTTTAACAAAATGTTTACAAACATAAAAATATTTGCGTGAAAACATCCCCCCCTGCAAACTGTGCGGCGAACCGTTATCGCGTCGAATCGTCTTCGCGGTAAACAGTCCTAGCGGCGAAATGTACTAGACCCCTTTATTACTACCTACAACCCAAGGTGCATCCGGGTGGGTCTAACTTCACGAATGTCTCAAAGCAGAGAAATGGTTAAATTTGTTTGTATCTTTAAGTAACAAAGTCGTGTCCTCCTATGTACTAATTTGTAATCTAATTTCATAATTAGTAACCTAATCACAATGGTGCAATCTAAAGTTAAAATAAAAATTATTATTAATTTTATTAAATACAGAAATAACAAGTTTACCTGGAGTAGGATTTGAACCTACGACACCTTACTTACAGTAGCGTTCTAACCAACTGAGCTACCGAAATACATGCCCCAATCGACGTAAATTTTGTCTTTACGTATGTAGAACTGAATTTCCTAATATATTAAAAAAAAAATTTTGGGAGGAAATTCTTAGCTTAATAATAGTTATATATAACTTAAAGCAAACTCGGCTTAACACGTTCGCTGCGTATGTCGCTCTTCGGCGACATTCGGTTCTTAAGTGCCACGCTAATGTTGCCGCCGAGCGACATGTGAAACCTTTCATTCAGGCTGCTAGTATAAGTTTAGCATTACAACTGAATACATCAAATTTGTTTAGCGTGTTACTGATGTGTTAAGGTAACATAATTTACGCTTCGTTCAAATTTTTTTTTAATTTTTGTGGCAGTACGCCGTAGGTTGCATGTGCATTAATAATGGACAGTAAAGCGGGTCCTTCTAGAACAAAACGTTCTAAAATAGAAGTTAGAGATGAAAAAAACCTAAGTACTACAGATATGGAAATGTTTTTGATAGAAAGTGACGACGATGATGGTGATCCTTTTGCGGATAGCGGTAGTGAGTGGGAGGGCGGGTGGTCAGACGATGGTGATTCAAGTTCTGATGATGACGATGATGATAATATTAATGGTGGTAAGTTTTTTCTTATAAAATCAGATTTTATGAAAATAATTTATTTGCCTTTATAGAACCACCGACGCAACCAAGTGAACAAGAAACTTCGCGGTATGAAGGATTAGGCCGTTCAAGGGATTGTGAAAATCCTGCTAATAATGAAAAAGGCAAGTCTATTTATTTAGTAGAAAATTAGTTGTAATGCAAATAATTTCTCAACAGAGCCACCGATGGAGCCAAGTTGGCAAGACACGTGTGAGGGAATTAAAAAAATTGGTTTCCTGAAGGAAAATAAATTATTAGTGGATGTGTCTGGGAATGAGCCATTAGATTATTTTTTACTAATACTAGATCAAGATATTTTGGGTAGTATTGTAGAGTATACTAACAATTACGCTGAGGAACTGTTTGGCAATAAATCGACGTCCATTCGATCACGTATTTCGCAATGGAAAACACTCACAATTTCAGAACTTCTAAAATTCATAGGGCTACTGTTGCACACCGGCACTATCAGGACAAATAAATTTCAAGACTATTGGAAGAAAGATAGGCTCTTCAACTTCACTTGTTTTTCTGAACAAATGAGTCGAGATCGCTTTTTGCTAATTTTGCGGTGTTTGCACTTTGTAAATAATCCATCTCCGAATGAACCAAAGCCTGAAGATCGACTATTCAAAATTCGAGAACTTGTCAATTATTTTAATGAAAAGATGTGTGATATTTACTAGCCGGGAAAACAACTATCTTTAGATGCATCTATGATATTATGGCGAGGGCGCCTAGTTTTTCGCCAATACATAAAAAATAAAAGGCATAAATATGGCATCAAACTGTACATGCTCACAGAACCAAATGGCTTGGTTCTAAAATTTCTTGTATACTCTGGACAATTAGATAGTATTGGGGGCAAAGGCCATGTAGACAAAGTGGTTCCTTGTCTAATGGCTGAAAAACTGAATAATGGACACTGTATATATATATATATATATATATATATATATATATATGGACAACTTTTATAATAGTTTTGGGCTAGCCAGAAAATTATTAGAGTCTAATAATACATACTGCACGAGTACCCTACGATTAGATAGGAAGAATAATTCTCAACATGTTGTAAAAGCGAGATTAGAAAGGGGTGAAACAATTGCTAGATACTCAGACGGAGTAGTCATTGCAAAATGGAAGGACAAAAGGGATGTTACCTATATTTCGACAGAGTTTGAAAATAATATGGTAAGCGCGATCAATAAAAGAGGACAAAACAAGTTAAAACCGCTTCCAATCATAGAATATAACAAATATATGAGCGGAGTAGATCGTCAAGATCAAATGATGTCGTATTATCCTACAACTCACAAAACTATTAGATGGTACAAAAAGTTGGGTATACACATATTTCAAATGGCATTGGTCAACTCCTATTACCTCTATAATAAATTCTCTGGCAATAAAATAAACCTTTATGACTACCGACTGAGGGTAATAGGAAAACTGCTTTCAGAAATAGATGCTCCTTCTCATATAGGTAAAATAAGGAATATAGAGAATTTTCCTACCAAAATTATCGAAAAAAATACGAAAGGAAGAGTAGTGAGAAAACAGTGTAAATTGTATCATAGAAACAAAATTAGAAAAGAATCAACGTATCACTGTGTGGCTTGTCCCGATAAACAGGGTTTGTGTATAACCGGGTGTTTTGTGAACTACCACAAAAAGCTATAAGCAAGATGCTTACCATTGATTATTGATTTTTTGTAAATAGTTTTTTTTATTGAAGGATGTTTGCTGTCAATATTTTCTATTGTTGTTTTTTATATTCTAGGAAATTTTTTGTTTCAAAGATTTTCGTGTATATTTTCTGTTTATGTTTTAATATAAATATTAAATAACTTTGGTTTTGCACGGGTTTTTACTTGAACCTTCAATATTTACATAAAGGCATTTCACAAAACATGTCGCTCATTGGCGACATCAGCACCGTAGGACAACTATCGCCTAGTAATGCGACTGTCGCCTATGAGCGACATGTCATTTTGGCACACTGACACCAAGAAAAATGTTGTTATTAATGATTTATAGTCTTTCTGTTAGTGAATAAGTGCAATTTCCACAAAAAATAAGTTCAGTACTCGGAAAGATACACTACGAAATATACGCAGCGAACGTGTTAACTCGAAAAACGTCGATAATTTAAAAATTCTGCATTAAATTTTTTTAAAAATTTCGTAGACGGCCATAGTCCGCGGCGAGTATTTACGTGACGGGTGCGGTATATCTGGGAAAATTCGTTCTTGCCTGCCACGTCCCCCACTTTTGAGATTGCCGTTTTCGATTTTGCGAGGGGTAGAAAGAAAAATTCGCGGAGGGCGCGTCGTACAGTTCGTGAGTACGGGACCGGCAGCTAAGGAGAGGCGAGGGTCGGGGGCGTCGCGACGTTACCTTCTCTTTCGGGTTAAGGAACACACACATGTGATTGGGGAGGGGGGGTTTCTTTTTTTTTCAATTTGCTCGAAAACGGGAAGCAAACTTTTGATGGGAGTTTGTGTATCGAAGGGGTTCATCGTAACGTACCCTACCCGTATAGTGTGATTTCCCAAATTCGCTTTGGAGCGGGGGGAGGGGGGAAAATGTCGTTTTTCTTAAATTTCGTCTGGCTCGATTCAATAAAAACTTATAGAGTTCGGTTTTTTTGCGATCGTCTACTATTTCAAGTGCGCATCGAATGGGGACGGTCAAAATTCATGAGAATTCATGCGAGGAGTGGGGGAAGCGATCGAATTGTGCGACTTGCGGGTGTAGTTCGGAAATTTGTACGCGGGGAGAAGGGGTTTTGCGACGGAAATATGACGATGAGGTCCACGTATATACGGGCGAGGGTACTTTAAAAATAGATGTTTAAAAATACTCCCCTCTCCTTCTGTCGGGTACGTAAGGCGAAAATTTGCCTTATCTTTCTTATTTATCATAGAAAATTGCCGATTTTTCGCAAGCGGTCTCGATTCGGGTCGAGTGATCGATACGAATATGAGGAAACGTTTCGTCGCGACGACCACGACCATCTTCGGTACGCATTATGCGTTACTATGAGGAAAAAAGGCATAAATGCCAAATGTTTTTAAATAAACGTTTGTATCTCGCGAACCTTACGAGATAGAGATCCGATCTAAGTCTATTGACTACCGACCTCAACACGATCTGTCCATCGCCGGTAACCAGAACAAGATCGGATACAGTCTTCGTGTATAAGTTTATACGACGATCACGGTTTTTTGCGGTATTTCGTACATTACGATCGTATAGTCGCGTAATTTATCGAGTGGGCTTTCTTTTACGAGGACACGTTTCGACTCGGCCGCTACCACCATCTTCAGCACAAATTTTGCATTCAGCTGAAACGTATAGTGACTCTAGCATGACTTTAAATGCATAGCATTTACATTTCTACCGTTCACGGTGCGGCGATTTCCGCCTAATCTTCCAAAAAGAAAATGCGAAATCTTTTCGACGACTGAAAAAAAATTTTTTTTACCTATAAATAAATATCGTTAACGGTTATCGGGGTGCGTTGTGACCATAGCGAAGCGCATTCGCTAATTACTAATTAGTAAGTAATAAATAGAATATAAATTCAGAATCTGAGGGGCTAATGTCACGGACACGGGGTTACGCCGTTTTCGTCAGATTGCACTTAGTTAATTTCGACGTGAGCTCCATTTGTTACGGTGTTACAATGGTCGAGTATTGTTTAATATAAATAGAATGCATAGCCATGCCAACTACAGTAATGAAAGTACACCTTTATGTAGGTAGTGATAATTTGTATAAAAAATAATTAGGTAGGTACTCCAAGGTATACTTAACTTAAACTAAATAAATAGATTTTTCCAAAATCAAAGCTTTTTTGGTAAATTTATATTTTTGGTGATGTGTCGTTTGTTCTCAAAGACACACCATTTCATTATCTATGCTTCACTTCACTTGACTTTCACTGTATGGTTGCAAGACCATTCCCCAACGGCAATATAGCATATTGCAATAGATTATACATTGATCTTTTAGAAGTTTTGATTCTTTTAAAATATTAATTGCATACACTTTTATAGATATGCGGAAAACGTAAAAATCTCTCAAAAGTTTCAAAGCGTCACCTACGCCGTTTAGTCATCAAAACATATAATGATATTAAAACCTGCGATCCAATATTACAAGGAGTAGATGCCAATCCTGCAGCACAGGAAGAGGTGACCAATGAAGATGCCATTTCACCGTCAACCCCCATGTCTAGTAATAGTAATAGTTTACATACGAGTACATCACAACTTACGCCACATATGTTTAACACTCCATGTCTACCGATGACTTCGGTTAACGAAAACAGCAGTCATTTCAAGAAAAAATAAGAAACTGGACGATTGTCAATAATGTTAGCCATACCACAGTAAATAAGTTATTAGGTATTTTAAGATCGCAAGGGTTTGATTTTCCAAAAGAATGCAGATCACTGTTAAAAACACCTAGATAATCAAAGAAATGCCACCGGGGTCCTTTATGTATTTAGGAATTAGGGATGATGTGCTGTATAAATTAAAGCATAACAACTTTCCTATTGTAACAGCTGACAGTAAATTACTGAAGATCGTTGTTAATGTAGATGGACTCCCATTAACTAAATCATCAAACAGTCAGCTATGGCCGATTTTAATATCAATTGATCACGAGTCAGTATCTGATCCATTCATTGCCGGTGTATATCATGGTCATAAGAAACCAGAAAATATAGAAATGTTTCTTAAAGATTTTGTAGAAGAATGTCTAATACTGAGGACAGGTGGGATTGTGGTAAATGATGTAACGTTTACAATTCGTATTAGTTATATTGTTTGTGATGCACCAGCAAAATCCTTTATATTAGGTACCAAATCTCATACTGGATATTTTGGCTGTCATAAATGTATACAAGAGGGTTCTTTTATAAATAATAGAATGACATTTCCTGAAAATCGCGCAAACTTAAGGACAGATATAGGTTTTGCTGAAAAAAGACAAGAAGAGCACCACAAATTAAACACCCCATTATTGAAATTAGGAATTGGCTTAGTCACGCAAACTCCATTAGACTACATGCACCTTGTATGTTTAGGGGCTATGAAAAAATTAATTCAATTATGGGTAAAGGGGAAAAAAATATTAGAATGAATGATGATAATTTATCAGTTTGTTCAAGCATTCTAAAAAACTGTAGATCATGTATTGTAACAGAGTTTTCTCGGTTGCCAAGAGGCTTACAAGAAGTAGACCATTGGAAGGTCACAGAACTTCGCCAGTTTTTATTATACACTGGCCCTATTGTTTTAAAAGGAAGACTGCCAAAACAATTTTACAAACATTTCTTATGCTTACATGAAGCTATAAGAATTCTTTGTTCTCCATATTATCGTATAGAAAACGAATATGCCAAATCTCTCCTCTTATATTTTGTCGACAAATATAAGGAATTATACGGACCAGAACATATAACGTACAATGTCACAATCTAGTGCACCTATGCAGTGATTCCTTAATGTACGGAAAATTGTACAATTTTAGCGCCTTCAAGTTTGAAAATTATATGGGAAAAATAAGAAAAAAATAAAAAGCTCACGCTACCCGTTGCAGCAACTCTGCAACAGGATTACTGAGGAGAGACAGCTGTAACGCCGATATTACAAGAATATCCTATTCTTCAGTGCTATATAGGTAATGAAGAAAATAGATTTTTGTACAAAAAAATTGGTTTAAAAAACATAACGCTTTCTTTAAACGGGTGTAATAGCTGGGTAATGCTCAATAACGGTACCGTAATTCATATTATCAAAATATGCAGTGCAAATAAGGACATCAGTTTAATTGGACATAGATTTACAACTGTTAAGTTACTGAACAATACACCCAAATTTCAGTTAAGTATAAGAATAGTGGAAAATTTAGACAGCACACCAATCGTGTTTACGTGTAAAGACATTTTGTATAAATGTATGTTTCCCCTATGCTAATTCTAAAAAAATAATTGTTCCATTGCCCCATTATGATACCGATTAGGTAAGGTAGCATAATTAATCTTGTATCTTCTATATATATATATATATATATATATATATATATATATATATATATATATATATATATATATATATATATATGCAACTTGTCATAGTTTGAAATAGGTGGCGCTAAAAAATTTTTTGAAAAATCTAAAAAACCGAAAACTCGCTAAATTAGTACAACCATTTCATAACAGGTGTCGCGCGAGTCGTTTCGACAGATGATTTATACAGTTTACCAGTTCGATTGTAGGATTTTTAAGATATTTTCTGCGCAGTTGAAATGCTAAATTGTAATTATTTTTCCTAGCCAATTAGATAACCTTTCATATTTTACCGTCACGTTACGTGAAAACTCAAAATATTATATTACGCATCTTATATGGTAACATTCGTTTATACAGGGAACGGACCGTTTGGATTTGTTTAGAACGTATTTTGACGTGATGTTTTCTAAGGATACCTTGTTCCTTTAGTTTTTTTACGCTCAACTACTTCCTTATTTGTAATTAGCCAAGCAGTTGCCAATTTTCTTCTACCAATTTTTTGTATTTTTCTTTGTTATTTAGTAATTTTGTAAATACTACACCAAAACGCCAAGTTTAACATGAAGTTTAATCGTAAAGTGTGCATTGAGATAAAAAAAAAGACGTATCCGTAACGTGACGTTGGCGTTCCATAAAATGCAAATCGACTTTTACACAGTAATTGAATGAAGTAAATGTTTAAGCGATTGTTTAGTCAATCTTCATATTCCATGTATCACCACCAATATAGTTTGTAATTAACTAATTATCCTTATTATAGTTAATGTATACAGTATGGATAATATTTATATCATGATGTTCAATTCCAAAGTTTTTATATATCAAGTATGTCTGATTATTATTATTACTGTAAAATTTTGCACTTCTAGAATGATCACGAATACTGTGTTGTTGTTGTCCAATTTATTCATTCGAATAAATGTAGGGACGAAGTATTCTCTGCTGTACCAAGCAGTTGGCTCACTGCAGATGGACATTGCTTTTGGCCCAAAGCCAACGTTAGATTCTGCATCATAAAATGCAAACCACCGAGCAAAGAGTGGGAGAAGCATGCAGTGAAGCTTTGTGGAAAATATGGTAACTTGGATTATTCTATAAATGTTTACGTATGTAGATACATAATTTTCATTTTTAGGATCATATCAGCAAGCTTTAAAAAAGGAAAGGAAACTTTCTAATTATAACAGTGACAGCAATAGCACTGAAAGTGAAACATTAGGAAAGGGATTCAGAATGAAAAAAACAATCCCAAAGATTTTAGAGGAACACTCCGACCACGAATCCGAGCAAAACGGTATGCATATGAAAGTAGACAGTGTTCCCTGATTTGCCTTATATGTTCTTGGATGAAAATGACTCGAGCATCCCTGATTGCAACTCGTTAGCGGTACCAGGCCATGATGACTTTATTAACATTCCAGAAGACATTAATAGAAACGAGCAAGAAGCTATTGTCACAGGAATCATTCAACCTGTTGGGAATAATGGGATGTACACTACATATAATTCGAGAGGTAATTGCACTTCCAAAAAAATTGTGATATCGATTGATTTTATTAATATGATTTTTATTTCTTATACTTTTATCATTATTAAATGTGAATATATTATTTTTATAATGTTTAGCAATAGGATAAGTTGAATAGTTATTGCTTTTTCTAGAAACATCAGATGTTATTCTCAAGCAGCTAATTGAATTAAAGGTCATCTAAACTTTGAACGCAAGACTAGAGAACATTGAAAAAATGATCAGCACCGGGAAGACTTCTGTGGCTTTACAAAATTATAGCCTTGTGCCTAGTTTGCCCTTAAATTCTATCGAAGAAGTGACCAGTTTCGAAGAGGTACTAAACAGTGCTGGTGCAAAAGTGCAGTTGGTTTGTATATATTATCTCATTATATCATTGATAATCTAGACGCCAATGGCATCTGATTGGCAAAATATGCAGATTGCAAATTGAAATAGTTTTATTTGCTGCAAAGATGAGACTTTACATAATTTTATAAAATACATAATATACTTGTTTGCATGAATTTCTAGCATTGGTGATCGTAAGTGTAGCAATTAAAAAAATATATATCTTGCATCCTAGTTTACTTATCATGGTCACTTACCAGTCACCCCACATGCACTTACTAAAACTTATAAGTTATAACTATACAGGGATTTACTAAAAAGTATGCATAGAAGTTTGCATATGCTTTGTTTCCCTATATCTACTTTTCAAACGCAATTTTAAAAGATATCAGTAGTTAAAATACTGTCTGCATACTTTGCATATAGATTGCCGTTGGTATCCTAGTTCATTACGCTTAAAATGAAATCAATCATATGTAAAACTCACAATTTATTCTAGACCAACCTACTTGAAATGATTGGAGGTTCAAACTTAAAAGATGGACTGAAGAGAGGTTTATTTAAATTATTTACAAACCAGTTGGCTAGTAAATGCTCATGGACAGAAGCAAAGGGCAACTTCACCTTAAAGGAGTTGATAATCATGCAGTGTTTGAGAGGTTTGTTATATTCGTTCCTAGATTTATGATATTACATAGAATACCAACTCAGCATAAAATTTTGAGGCGGAATATTTATAATTAGTTTTATGAACCAAGTACCTTCGCCTGCTGCCAAAAGTATCTTATCTAATAAAAATGGTTTGTTAAAACCTTAAATGGAAATTGATATGACTTCTAATTCTAATTTTTTAATGAGAACTTGGAGGGAAATCAAGTAGAAATAATAGTAGATAGTAAAAAAATTCTGCATAAGAGTTTCAATGCTTTGAGATATATAGATGCCTTAGTATCTTATCTTTGTATTTAATGTGATAAATCTATAGTTAATTGGTGTACTTGTGTGAAATAATTTAATTTTAGCTGCATTAAAGGTCAACTTTGTTGAAATGAAGGAGGCAGAGTTTGAAGAAATGCTTAAGATGTGGTTTCGGCAAGCGTCCTTAAGACTTGCGCGGGAAAAGCATACCAGCTGATTGTATTTAATTTAGATTTTCTAATATTTAGATAGGTATTTAGTGTCTAGGGTTTAGTGTAGGTGTTTACATTTATATTTTTTAATATTATTATTATTATTTATACGATATATTACCTGTTATTTGTACCGTATTACTTATATTATTATTATTACTATTATTTGTTTTTACTGTCAATAAAGTGATAGTGACACAATTTGTCCTTTACTGATTAATATCACATTTCTCGAATATCTCAAATCTTATCCCATGGTACGTTTCATGTTAAATATATATGAATTAGGAGGAAAAGTTTCCTTTAAACTCATGAACTATGAGAATTGATAATTATATTTGATATTTTAGTAGTATCATGGTTATCATAGTTCTCTTGTTTAGTTGAAATGGTTAAAAAAACCAACAAGTAAATTTTTTATATATTATAATTACGTACGTTTAGGGGAAATTATGTCAATTGACGTATATTCCCTTCTTCAGATTAAGTATCTATTAAAACGGTGTGAAAAGAGCAGCCAATATTAGCAGCCAAAATTTCCGAAGATACCCGAAGTGAAATTGACAGTTCTATACCCATTTTTCTACTACTGTTTCTTTCCTAATAAAGATTTATGTAATTATAATTCCAATTAAATTGAATACGCCACTATCGGCAGACAAACGAGCTGATACAAGGGTTGAAAAAATAACCCCTTTGTCATATCCCGAAAACGGCACATGCTATCAAGATTAAACTTTCGTATTAGTTTCATAACAATATTTACAATGATTAAGCAATAAAAATATATAGGTGCACTGCCGTCCAAGGGGTAGAAAAACCACCCCTTTTTTATATTTCGGAGACGGCACATACTATCACGATCAAATTTTCGTAATAGGTTGACAATAATCATAGAATGATTAAGCAATAAAAATATCCCGGTGCACTGCCGTCCAAGGGGTTGAAAACCATCCCTTAGCACATCTCGGAAACAGCACGTACGTAGCAAGATAAAATTTTCGTATTAGGTTAATAATAATCTTAGAAAAATTAAGCAATAAAAATAACCAGGTGCACTGCCGTCCAAGGGGTAGAAAAAACCATCCCTTTATCATATCTCGGAGACGGCACAAACCATTACTATCAAATTTACGTATTTGGTTAATAATCTGGTGAGAGAACTGAACAATTTTTCGTAAAAGATTTTAAAATATTTTCTTTATATTAGATCATAATACAAAATTTTATTATCAATAACTTCATTTGGTATTTTGATGGAACCGTTTTCGTTAGGACGACACTAGCAAAGAAATTTATTTTGTAATATCGCGGTTATTACTGAACCTACTCTAACATTAAATATACCAAAGAACCTGTAATCTATGTCTGTACAAAGTAAATAAAAAATTATTAACAAAACGGTACAATTTTCAATTTATTTAAAAATAATGAATTTAAGGTAAGGATGTGCATATAGCGAATTACGTTCTTGGATCAAGACGTTGAGTTTTTAAAAACTAAGTTACAAGTTTTATTTGAATAATTTATACAATAACACCTCTTACTACTAACTATATAATAATAATCATCTGTTTTGTATTGTTACATCTTATATATATAGAATTGAGACACAAACAATAGTTTAAAATTAGATATTGATAACTGGATGTATATATTATTAATGATATTCCACTAATATTAACTTATGATATAGATTATAACAAGAAATTTAAAGTTAAATATTGATAGCTGGATATTAGTTAAATATACATATATTATTAATAATACCTTACTAACATCAACTTATGATTAGATGTGGATTTCGTAACTCCTCCCCTCTTAGACGGAGTTTTCGGGTTTGAAGAAAACTGAAGGTGATGTCCTGTTCTTTTTACAATTATTCGGGATGCGTTTCCGAACTTTAAACAAAATATAAATTGTTAATAAAATTAATAAAATAAACATAACTATATGAGATATCCAATTTGTTGACAGGTTCCCTCCATAAGTGGCATTCAATGTTTGGATCGTGTTGGCTTGGTGTTTTAATTTATATATTTCGCCCAACGGAATATTTTCTATTTTCAGTTTCTTATCTTCTGTCCTTGTTTGTAACTTAATGCTGTTGACTTTTGATAATATTAATGGAACTCCGCTTCTGGTTTTTTCCTTATTACTGAATTTGTAGTCTTGATAAGCGATGCTACAATTTACTGGAACTTTGATTAGGTTGCTTCCCATAAGTGTGGAAAACTCTTCATTTACACATTTTTTCTTGATTTGAATTATTTCTTCTGTTACAATTATTAAATATTCATTATTAATTGTGTTTATAATTAAATCTGGTTTTTCTATTACTGTATCATTGCATTTTGCTTCCTTTTGATGGATTATACTTGTAATACAGTCATTAGTATTAAACGTTAAATCTTCATTGCTGCATATAAAGGTATCTTCTAATTTGGGGCATTCTTCGTTCATGTATTGATATATTTTTTCTTCAAGAGCCAAATAGGGTTTTTGTGGAATTATGATAGAATTTGTTTTGGTTGGGATCGGGAAAAGTTTATAATATTGGAATACTTTTGGATAGACAATGGGAATTTCTAATATAAAAAGGATATTATTTTTAGTAATATGACAGTTGGATTTTATTATTGAATACCATGAATCTGGTCTTAAATTTAAAATTTCATTTTTTTCATACATTTCCGTTAATTCTAAGATTATTTTATATAGGTCACTTTTTGTCAATATATCTGGATGAGTGATATGTAATTGAGCAAAAGTTATTGCATTTTCTAAATTGTCTAGGAAAGTTATAATTAGGTTTGAATTTATATGGAATTGATTTATTATAGATTGGATCACGATGTATTGATGTAATTCATTATTGATATCTCTGATCGATTCATTAAGGTTTTCAATATAATTTGATATTTTCTTCTGATTTGAAACAATAATATCAATGATTCTAGTGTATTTGTTTAACAATTCTTTTGATATTGATATTTGATTATTAATATTTTTTATTATCTTAATTTGATTTTCTTTAAGATTTTTCAAAGCATTATTATATCTTTCACCGTCCTTAGCATCTAATGTTCCAAAAATCCATTTAGAGAACGTTCCACCTACATTTAATAAACCTCTTTTGACTTTTGTATTTTTACTGAATTTAATATTTTCGAACTTTCTTTCTACTTCTAAAATTATTGGTTTTAGGTGTTCATAATTATTTTTTAAATTCTGCATTGCAACGCTATCATTATTTGTAAATATCGAGGAGTTAATATTATTATAGGAATTTATAAAATTAGTAATTTCATTATTTAAAGATACTAGATTAATATCATATAGGAGTGAATGTTTACTAGTGACTATTTGACTACTTCCTAGGTTGAATGGCAATATGCCAGGTGAATCATTAATTCTTGAGATTTTTACATTCTGTGATTGTATCCATACTATCAAACTCAGGATTACCGTTATTCGTAACATTCTGTAACAAAGAAGGTCCTTTTAGTTCTTTGATATGTACAATTTCAGTTTTGTTGTTATTTTTATTTTGACTTTATTATTATCTAATAGTTCGATTATTTTATATGGCCCAATATATTTAATTATTTTCTTATTTCTATTAAGCGGATTTTTCTTATATACTATTTGGTCTAAAATAAAACTATCATTAATATCACCATGGATATTCTTTTATTTACAACCTTTTCTTTACTACTGTGAATTGTTTGTTGTATTTTGTGATAGACTAAATCAATTTTCTTTTTATGATTTTCAACGTAATCAGAATAGAATGTATTTGAATCGAATATGCTAGAGTCTCTTAGATTAGTGTGTCCGTACACGAGTTCAAACGGTGTGAAATTAGTTGTACTATGGATTGAATTGTTATAACCTAACACGGCATAGTCTATATTAGTTTTTTCCGTAGGGTAAACTTCTTTTAAAATTCTTAAATGTTCAATTAATGTTGAATGGAGTCTTTCAATAATTGAATTTGATTCATGATGACCTGGTGTCGTAAAATGTACATCAATTTTATGTAATTTAAGTAATTCTTTTATTGTTTCGTTGTTAAATTCTTTTCCACAATCTAGTACAATTTTGTTTGGTATTCCAAATTTTGAAAAGTAAGTTATTAAAGCTTCACAAACATTTATTGCTGTTTTTCCCGTTATCTGTATAGCTTGTGCAAATTTTGAAAAAGCGTCTATTATCGTTAAATAAGTTTTTGAGTCAAAAAAGAATACATCTATATGACATATTTCGAAAGGTTTTGATGGGGTTTCTGTTAATGCTAGAGGTACGTATGGTGGTCTTCTGTCATACTTGGTTTTTTGCAAATATCAACATTTATATATGCAGATATGTCTGTTTTCATACTTATCCAGTAATAGTTACGTTTTAAATATTCAAATGTTTCATTTATACCACGGTGATTCGTTTTACCTTCATGGTGATTTCTTATCAATAGAATTTGTTCTTCTTTATATTATTAATTTGAATTCTAGTGCATCTGCATTTTATTTAAGGTCTTTTTGTATACAATTTTAAAATCAAATTCTTGTAACTTTAAACGCCATCTGGTCAATTTTGAATTAGGTTCTTAAATTAAAAGCCAAATGAGTGGGCGATGATCTGTTATAATAGTGAATTTTCTAAAAAGATATGGTCTAAAGTATTTACATGACCAGACTATTGTAATAATTCTTTTCAATTGTGCTATACCTTTGTTCTGTTTCATTTAATGTTCTTGATGCATATTATTTATTGACCAACAGAGCCCTGTGACAACACACTACCTAGCGCAACATTAGATGCATCCGTTGTTAAGATAAACTCTTTATCAAAGTCGGGATACTGTAAAATTGGGTTATTACAAAGGATATTTTTACATAGAGTGAAACTATCTATAAATTCTTGATCATGAATGATTTTACCTTCCTTTTTTAAGCATTTTGTCAAAGGTTTAGTAATTTTAGCAAAATCTTTAATGAATTTCCTGTAGTATCCTACTAATCCTAGAAATGATTTGATTTCTTTCTGTGATTTTGGTATAGGAAATTTCTGAATACAATTATTTTATCAGGGTTTGGTTTGACACCTTCTGGGGTAATAATATGTCCTAAATACGAAACTGTTTTTTGAAGGAATTCTGACTTATCAAGTTGAATTTTGAAATTCGCTTCTCTTAATCTATCAAAAATAAGTTTTAGCCTATTAACATGTTCTTGCAAAGATGTACTAAAGATAATTATGTCATCTAGGTATACAAGACATATTTCGTTATTTAAACCTCGTAATACATCGTCCATGACCCTCTGAAATGTACTGGGGCATTCTTTAACCCAAATGGCATACGAACGTATTCGTAATGACCATTCAATGTGGAAAAAGCAGTTTTGGAATATCTTGCCTATCAATTTCAATTTGATGAAAGCCGAAGCTAAATCTAATGTCGTGAAATAATTTGCTCTACCTAACTTGTCTAAAATGTCGTTAATATTAGGCAAAGGGTATTTGTCATCAATTGTTTTTCGTTCAACTTTCTATAGTCTATGACTATTCTCCACTTTTGTTTGCCGGAAGAGTCTAATTTTTTGGTACAACCCAAATTGGGCTACTCCATGGGAAGTAGAAGGTTGAATAATTTTTTGTTCGAGCATTTTATTAATTTGCGTTTTACTTCTTGTTTATGAATTTCAGGAAATCTATATGATTTTGTGAAACTTGGTTTTCATCTGAAAGATTAATTTTATGCGAAATTTTATTTGTAAAACTCAATGGAATGTTTTCATTATAAAATATGTCTCGATAACTATAGCAAAGGTTTTTATGTGACTACTTTCTTCTTGATTACAATGATCTAGTCTAATGTTATTTAAATTATTTTTTAACAAATTATCTTCCTCTATACTTATTTTATGATTATTAACCTGTAAATTAGCAGGGTGATTGGAGTCAATTATTTCTACTCTATAAGGTTTTGAAAATACTATTTTTGCATTGTTATCATCCGTGTTTGTAATAGTAGTTATTGCAAAATAATTTTTTATATTTACTATTGCTTGGGGCATTTCTAAATTTTCATTAAACTTATAATAATTTACTAGTGCTACTCCTTCTTGGTAGTTAACTGGAATTTTTACTACTTTCTTTGTCATTGGTGGTATTTCGATTGTGTGATTAATTTCTTTATTATTGTAATTTAATGGAATGTTAACCAAAGGCGTAATTATAATTTCATTACTTATATCTATGTTTGCCTTTAATTGGTATAAAAGATCCATACCAATTAAACCATCGTATTTTGTACTAAATTTAAAAAGATAAAATTTGTGATTTTCGTTCACTTTAAATATTTTAAAAACGGGTATAATGGCTACTTCGTTGTGAAAGGTGACACCGTGTGATGTTTGGATATTAAAGACTTCATTGAAAATGTTATTCGGATAGCATCTTTTGCACAATTCCGGATTAATTATGCTTCTAGAGCTACCAGTATCTATTAAAAAATTTGCATCTAATTCGGGTATATATATATAAGGTAAGTCATGTGATAAATTATTTAGATTAATTACGTTATGGGGTAATTGGAATTGACCTCGCGAAAATTTTCATTTTGATCTACATCGTTTCCTAAACTACTTGTACTTGCTACATTATCATTTTGAGTTACATATTCTTCTTGATCTAAGTTATATAATCTGTTTTGAAAATGATTTTTAAAATTTGTATTTTGGGAAAATTTGAATTTCTTGTTGTCGTAGACATTGGTTGAGGAAAATTTGAATTTCTTGTCGTTGTAGACATTGGTTGGGGTTTATATTGAGGAACATAATTACCTGGAGGTTTAAAACGTTATTTTGTTTTCCGAATACGTCTTTATTTGAAAAATACTTTCGTGGTGGTGGATTTTGCATAGGTCGAATATTTATTGGTTGTGATGGGAATGGTTGATTAAAACTAGCATTTTGTGGATTAGAATATGTGGGTGATGAATTTTGTGGGTGAGTGCTTCTAAAGTGGTTACTATGATTTTGTGAATGATTTTGGTTTAAATGTGCTGGTTGGAACACTTTATTTGAAGGAAAATGATTTTGCCGTTGATATAATGCAAAATTTTCTTCTTCGACTACATAGGATAATGCGAGTTCTAAAGTGTTTGGGTTTCTTAATCTGACCATGTCTTGGGTCCGACCTTGTAAACCTCGTATGAATGTTTTAATGCAAGACTATCATAACTTTTATTTGGATAGTTCGTTCGGCAATATTTAAATTTTCACTAATTAATTTTGATGCTATTGCACTTCTACATTTTTGTATTCTTTGACCGAATGATACGTATGTTTCGTTTTTTAACGGTTTGGTCATTAATAAATCCTGGACTAAACAATCTATATTTCTTTGATCCCCGAAGCTTAGTCTTAAAAGAGATTTTAAATTTGTCCAGTTCCTAACTTCTGGGCGACTCCTACTAACATTAAAGCATCTCCTGATAGTTTACTAATTACCGCACGAATTAAAATGTATGTATAGGATCATCTAATGCTACATTATTTGAGTACGTGACTATTAATTGATCACAATGTTCGATAAAATTTCTAAAGTATTAGAATCACCACTAAAACATGGGATTGTATCAATATACAATCTTAACATATTATAGTTGGTTGAATTTTGTTGCGTCATTTTATTATTGTTTCCTAATTTTAAGTTTTTATTTGATTAATTATCGTTTCGATATCAATTTTGAATGATCTATAATAAATCAAAGAATTTTCTTATTGGATATAAATTTAACCCAAATATATTAATTAACCTTTGTGTTGACAATTCTAAATCCTATTCATGGATTCAATTTTACTGTCATATACTAAATTTAATTAAGGTAGCAAGGATGGCTCTTACCTAGAAGATTGTTTTCACCAATTTCTTCGGATGGACCCCTTAGAGATGTATTGTGTGGTTGTTTCAAACGGCTGGTTCGTTCGCCCGTAAAGAGTTGATACTCAGGAAGACAGTTCTCGATGAAGGTCTTCTCAGGCTAGGAATCCACTTCTGTTTTCCAATCCTACCGACTGCGCCAATTACGTTCTTGGATCAAGACGTTGAGTTTTTAAAACTAAGTTACAAGTTTTATTTGAATAATTTATACAATAACACCTCTTACTACTAACTATATAATAATAATCATCTGTTTTGTATTGTTACATCTTATATATATAGAATTGAGACACAAACAATAGTTTAAAATTAGATATTGATAACTGGATGTATATATTATTAATGATATTCCACTAATATTAACTTATGATATAGATTATAACAAGAAATTTAAAGTTAAATATTGATAGCTGGATATTAGTTAAATATACATATATTATTAATAATACCTTACTAACATCAACTTATGATTAGATGTGGATTTCGTAACTAGCGTTATACGTAAAAATGTAGTTTTTTTGAAAATTTTTTCGAGCAATTACAATGTGGAAGTAATTCAATTCGTAGCGCTTACAGATACTACAACTACAATAAATGGCAACTGTAATAATGAGGATTGTACTGAAATAATTAATTTTGATAATTGCTAATTAAATTTAATTTCACACAATAAATGTACAACAAAATAATCAATAATATTAGAAGCGGTCGGGTTCCACAAAATGTGTGTACCTATTTAAACAGACATTCTGTATTTTTATGGAACTATAATAACGAATGATTTAACATTACCATAAGAAATAGACATATTTATTAGGGGTCAGTCATTATACGTGCCCAACTGGAGCCGAGATGCTGAATATTATATACTTAGATACATAAATGGACAAAAATATGTAGGTCTACATAAAATGCATTGCACTTACATTTTTTTTTTAAATATGTCTTTTAGTTATTTCGTGGCACTTATTCGTGTAGCTACTTAACCATCCCCGAAAAAATAGTATTTCCAATTTTTATTGTTCTTACCAAATTCATAATATTCTATTAGCGGGGGACATTTCAGCGAACACTCGATCGAAGCACTTGTGCCTAGAGACAGCTATTAACTTGAGAAACTCGCGCGCGCGCTCTTAGAGCATAAAAAAAGGAAAAAAAGAACTTCTGTACCGAGTTTACGCAGTTTTCACCGCGTAAATCCGGCTACAAAATTAGCGATTCCGAATCTGATGATTACGACCTCGACACGACCGTCGCATCCGTGAACACCACACTCCTTGAGTCTGCCAGGGTGCAGATACAAGCATATAAAAGTCAGGAAAATGTTTACACACAAAGAATAAAAGACCTGGAAGACAAAAACGCCAAACAACAACGATTAATTGAAGACCTCCAACGGCAGCTGAAAGCAGCACAGGCTGCGACACCGAACCCTGCTGTGATCCCCAGCCCGAGCAACGAAGAAAGCCAGCCGCGCCGGAAGAAAAAGAAACGCCACGGGCGGAAAACAGAACCGACCGCGCAAACATCTGATGGTGAAATGGAGCAGGACATCCCTCCGCCTCCGCCAACAATTACATTCTTTGATACCATCTCCGGCTATCTTTGCGAGAAACACCCGGTTCGCTCATTCACATCATCAGCATGCAGTACAAATCTCCACTTGTCGTACCAAACGGGCGCAATCCACATTTTTCTACACGGCTTCTAAACTCTGGAATGATCTCCCTAGTTCCTGTTTTCCTCTCACTTATTATATGAGAAAATTTAAGGTAGCTGTGATAGACATCTATTGGCAATTCATTATCCCTCTATCCATCCTCCTAAGTGTTCCTGAGTGCTTTAGCACGATAGGCCTTATTTAGCCTGTTCAGGTCCACAATCATAAAAAAAAAAACAATGATGCGGAAACCAAAACCCAGCACGACGACGACGGCTTCACTACAGTTGAAAGAAAAGTGAGCAAGAAACGCCCACGAACGGAAGCTGACCCACAGGAACCGAACCCCCCGGAACCAAAGGGAGAACGAGTCCCTCCGCTGATATTGCATCACGAATCTGACTACTCGAGAGCAATGTCGACACTCAACGGGTTCGACATACATCTTAAAACAATTTCTACAAACAAAAGCGGCGTAAAAATTCAATTACAATCAACCGACGACTATCGAAACGCCACAAATTCAATTCAACATCTACGCGTTGGAGGCTGAAAAACCATTGAAAATCGTAATAAAGGGCGTCCCGCAAGACGACGCAGTAATCGAGACGGTAAGAGAAGATCTCACAAACATGGGGTATGCGGTTCAAAGGCTGACCCGCATGCACGCAGGACCCGAGCGACGAAGTACATCGATGCTCCTGGCACATCTAGAGCGCAACTAAATAGCAACTAGCGTATGCAACGTAACCAAAATCGGCTACCTTAAAATCCGCGTCGAGATGCCTCACAAAAAACACGGCACCGGACAGTGTCATAACTGCCAGCGGTTCGGACATTCGACAAACGGATGCATGCAACCCCCAGATGTGTGAAGTGCGGGGAGCCGCACCACACCAAGGATTGCACCCTCGCACGAGAAGACAACAACACCAAATGCTGCAACTGTCTGGGAAACCACACGGCAAACTACAAAGGATGCACAGCGCACCCACGCAACACCACAGTCGTAAATACCACCATTTGGAAACATAAACCAGTAACAAACAGCACCAGCTACGCAACAATCACGGCCGGAAACTCCACGGAAACAAACAAAAACTCGGACGAAGACGACGTCGCCTTAGCGCTGAAAATCATTACAGCGTTAAGAGCAGACCGAAAATAAACATCCCGCGAAAAGGGAACAACGCCGCAATTCAAAAGCGGCAAACCTAACATTAATGCAACTACACAGAGATGAAGGTATAAGGGGACATAGTCCCGACGTACCGAAGTGATTACCGTTCACCGTTCCGTATTCTATTAGCCACGAAAGTGTGTTTTCCTATAAACTAAATTAATTTGTATTTCATGCGAACATTGGTGGTAGTGCGGACGTGTCTGTGTATAATTACAATTTGAACAAACACTATTTATCGTCACAATGGGTTTTGTAAACAAAGTGCAAACTCTAATTGAAAAGATTTTAGTTTGTATTGAAAATTCTGGATTAATAGGTGGCACCTCAGAATTATTTAATTTAAAACCGAATCACCCGGTATTTTCTCATATTGGAAAGGACGTAAATTTTAAATCGTCGCGCGATGCTTACCGATTTGTTATGCGACATAAAACTTATATTCAAAACGTATTTCCAAAAACAGAAACTGATAATTCAAATAAATATAATAGTTATGTCGCGAGTGAAGTCGTAATTAAGATATTTCGAGACCTGCATGCAGATGAACAAACATTTAAGAGCTATAGAAATAAAAATAACCCAGTGTATTCAAAAGTGTGTGAATTATTGGGAAAAAAGAACAATTTAAAGAATAGGGCCCGTTTATATTACGTGTATACCAAATTTTGTAAAAACAAAGTGAAACATAAATTACCAAATACGTATGCGACTGTTAGTGGGTTTCCTTGTGCAGAACAGACAAACGTTCCCCAGGATCGTGAAGACGTAGTTCTTCCGCCAGCGTTGGCATCGGAACATTTATATCCAAATCCAATAGTGAGTATTCCTCAATTGATTACATTTACCCCAAAATCTGATGATACCCCTAACAAAAACTCTATAGACTCAAATATTGGCAATTCGTCAAAACATATAAACTTTCAAGACATGTGCGTCAATGAAACCAGTGTAACAGTATCTGCCCAGCGTGATCCACTCGCCATTTATCCGCTAATCACCTTTTCGCCGAAATCTGCTGTCGATGATGCGTCTATAATAAAAAGCGATACTTTGTCAAAATTTTTAAATTCATCTGAAGAGGGGTCTAACATACCTGTCGTTCTTTTAAACTTATTACGCGGCCCCGACAACAAGAAAGCAATACCTATTTCCGCAAAAAATAGAGAACAGCCCATTAGGTTGGGTTTCAGTTCCTGCACAATATTAGAAGGAAGTTTTGTTATTGAAGAACCTGTCTGGTCTTTTATTTACCATAATTTACGCCTGAATAACTCATATTCAGCTGTAGTTAGAAAATATATGTCAACTACTGTTAATAATATTTGTGAAATTGTATTTGTATATAAAAAGTACTTAAAAAAATCGTCGCAAATAGTATTGTATGCGAAGTGCGTTCTTACAAACTGCAAACGGTTTAAAATAACAATTAACACAGATTGCAGAAAAGTAAATGTGTTTAGTACTTCAATCGATTTCCATCACACTAAAATGTTTACCGGTTATGTTAAAGGTTTAACGAGGCATATCTTTAAAGAAAAGTTACTGAAAACGAAACCGATGAAATACAAAAGAGAATCTATATTGAGGAACTCCGAACAATTTTCTGTAAGTACAAAAAATTTAACGAACGTTAAATCAGACGCTACTGTAAGGAAGGCTAGGTCGGAAAAATTGGCACAGTTTGACAGGGACAAGAATGATATTCTGGTCTTAAATTTACAAGCTGATTACAGGAACTTTTTAAAAGAAATCTCTTTACCGTTTAGGGCCACATTTTTTAGTCTAGAACAAATTGACATATTAAGGCACAGTTTTTCCGTGTCCCCCTGCAATACTTATGTACATTTTTATGCAACGGGCTCTGTTGTAAGGCATCCTTACAAACAACAGAAAAGAGTATTGTTTTATGCGTTTTATGCGGGAGTAGTGTCAATAAACAACATTAATAGAATTTTTCCCGTATTAACTATGTTATCGGCTTCTCACAATGTTAATGCCATCTATAAATTATTTTATGACTTTAAATATTTTTGTGAAAAACATAATAAGTGGCCATTGTTTCACGGGATAGTTTCGAATTTTAGCTTTGCAATAATTCATGCAGCAGTTCAAGCTTTTGCAAATATGACTTTAAGTGAATATTTAGTTGCCTCTATGAACATATGTGATAATTCACAACAATCAAAAGACATTATTACTGTGCATCTCTGTTGCGCTCATTTCCTTAAGATGGTGTGTAAAGACATCGATTTATACTGCACATCAGACGATAGTGTAAAAACATTTTTAAAAGAAGTGTTAGCTTTAGGAATTAGTATAGAATCCCTGCAAGAGTTAGACGTTTGGTTTAATCATTTATCAATTATTTTATTGAGTCAATGCTACAACAATGATGTTGAAAACTCTATTAATGAGTTGTCGCAAATGACTGTCGACCAACCTAACATTAGTACTAACTCAGATGTAAGTGCATTCAATAGAATAAATAACATTGCATGTGTCTCCGATACGCTATACGCATCGAGCCCCTTTTATAAACGATACAATAGTATGGTAATTGCAAGGACTAAACCAAATGATACTGAAATTAAGGAAGAACACAATAAGTATTTTAACAAACGCTTCCTAGGAATAATTCTTAAAAAATATTTTCCGTTTGCTCCTCTCTGGACACAAATAATGCGATTACGTTCATCCACTACCAATTTAACGAAAAGGTTAAGTAATGCTATTGTGGAGAATTATTTTGGCAATTTAAAATATTTAACGCTAGAGGGCAATAAGAATCTCAAATCTTCAAGGTTTATCAGAGAGCACAAATTGGAGATAGAAGCCTTGTGCAAGGAAGTGCGCCTTGGAGCAGGCAAATCCTCTTTAACTCACAGAAAATTAAAAAAAATCAATACAGGGTCCATTTGCTGAAAAATCTGCGCAAGAATCATGGAAGAAAAAGCGCAAAATTGCTTACAGTCATTTTGATGACAAACATTTAGCCATGATCAGAAAGAAGGAGGAACAATTACCTTATAATTCAAAAAAATCTAAAATTAAGCCATCGCCAAACTGTAGCCTAAAAACACCGTCAGATGATCTATTATATAATCTTTGTTCACCAGAACTTGTTAAATTAATGACCTGCGACATTAAAAAAATCGAAAAAGACACGATTTTACAAAGCGAGTCCGAAATTTGGAAAGACGAAAGGAAACAAAGAATTACGTCATCTTGGTTTGCTAAAATTTGTAAAAGTAAAGATTGTTCGAAATTCAACATTGTTAAACAAATTAAATCCGACAATGTTCCTTTAACACCTGCAATTCGACATGACAAGAATAATGAAGCTACTGCAAGAAGATTGTACTGCCAGAAAAAAGGCGCTTCTTGTACTACAACTGGGCTTATTATACATCGCAAATATTCCTTCATTGCGGGTTCACCGGACGATTTGATCGGAGATAGTGGGATAATCGAGATAAAGTGTCCATTTACAATTCGAGATAGTCCAAGCCTAAAAAAATTTTATTTCTTTTATTTTCTGGTCTCAGAAGTATGTGAAAACAATAATACCCCCATTCCTATTGACACCAAATGGAGGCCAGTAAAGGATCTTCATTTTTTAGATAATGGTTTAGTAAACGATCCATCATACTATAAACCAGTTTTAGGTAGTCGCCGTATAACAAATGGTTCAGATTGTAATCGTTCACTTCGAAATATAAATTACATTATAGGTAGCTTCAATGATATTGTGTGTCCTGTGTCAGAGCTTTATATGGAAGATTTTGTTACTTTAAATCCTATGTTCAACAGCTCCACGGCTGTTTGCTCAGATTTACACTATACATGGTGTTCAGTACAGCAACGTAATTCCAACCGTATACGCCCTCCTTCCTAACAAGAATGAAGACACGTACAGACATTTATTTGGAGCTTTAAAAACATTAAAACCTGGCCTTCAACCCTCTACGATTCTTATGGACTTTGAGAAGTCGGCCATGAATGCAGTGAGTAATGAGTTCCCGGATACAAGAATACGAGGCTGCTTTTTTCACTTCAAACAGTGCCTGTGGCGACATACGCAGTCTACCGGTCTTCAAAACCAATATACACAAAATCCAGATTTTGCCTTGAACATACGACTACTTGCCGCCCTCGCATTCGGTGTATTACTGGACACCGAATTTTATAATCAAAATCAAGAGATACTGACACCACTAATTAATTATTTTGAAGATACTTGGATAGGTCGAGTTGATAGAAGAGGGCGAAGGAGACCGCCATTATTTCCTATAAGTTTATGGAATTGTCATGTAATGGTTGCAGAAGGTATTGCACGTACCAATAATGCCGTTGAAGGATGGCACAACAGTTTTTCTTCTATTGTGAATGCTTGTCATCCTACCTTGTGGAAGCTGATAAAAGCATTACAGAAAGAAGAGAGTTTAAATAAACTTAAGATTGAACAATTTGTGGCTGGAAATGTAGTGCGACAGAAGAATGTATACAAGGATACCTCACGGCGCATTCAAGTTGTCGTGAAAACGTACGGTGACAGAACGACAGTTGATTTTCTTCGCGGAATTGCACATAATTTTCAACTTCAAGTCTAATTTTAATTAAATAGTAACATAGTGATAATTTAGTAGTATAATGTAATAGTACCTAGGTTTATATGACATGACCACAATAAACATGGTATTGAACTTTTTATTGTTTTCTTAAAATATGCTGATTAATGCGATAAATTGTTGTCCGCGATAAATTGTCGTACTCGTGAAATTGTCGTGCAATGGATTGTCTGCGATGAAATGTCGCGCGGGGAATTGACAGCTGAGAATAGTCGTAGACGCACTGTCGGAGCCTATAACAGAAATACGTTATTTTATAGTACTGATGCTAACTAAGCGAGATAGCATGAATTGAGGTACGAGTTTTCTAGCCAAATTAAAGGTAGTAATCTCTTGTACTTGGACACCAATCCCCTGGAACAGGAAATATGTATAAAAGCAGAAACTAATAACAATAACAAACTAATGGTTTTTTCAAGTTTAATACCATTTCTTGAAACGTGAGTTTTAGTGAGAGACCCCACATAAAATAAAATAATCTTGGTATTTCCACTTATTAAAATAACAATCTTTGGGTGCGGTTATCGAACCTAATTTATGTATTAATGATATACACAATTATTTCATACTTTAATCATTATCATTCAATAGTTCTTTTATCGTGATTATTATTATTATTTTATGCGTCGTCTTTTTTTTTAAATTATAATTGTAGGTATGCACTAAACTAATGTGCAATTCTTTTAAAGAAAACTACTGGAAATGGGAGATGATGCCCTTAGATTTTAATTCTAAGTAATTTTAATTAAAATATTACATAACTTGGAAAATATTACTACTATTACGTGGTCGTGGTTGTGAATTTGTTTTAAATAAACTGTAATCATGAAGTGATTAAACTTCCATTAAATATTCAAATTAAAGTCTATTTTGTCTAGATTTTAACTTGTCTTCCTTTTAGACAAATGCATTGGTTAGTTTGGGGGTTCAGGTAATTTAAGAAACGTCTTTATAATTTTGTAAAAAAAAAACTTTTTTTAACTTAATGAAAAAAGTTAATTTTTTACTGAATTAAAAAGAGGGGTCCTTCTAACTCTAAAATTAATTAAAAAAAAGCCTACTTTTTTTTAATGGAAGTTTAAAAACGAAATTTGACAACGATTTTCTCACAAGTAACTGCAAAATGTGAAATTTAATTAAAATAATGCAGTACAATTACTAACAAAGTAATTTCTACGTTTGCAGAGATCTTATTAGATGCATTACCGGAAGAACTAAAGAATAAACGAATTTGCGATGATCATTTCGAAGCGTGTGCATTTGCTACTAACGTTATTAAAACCGACGTTAAACGTCGTGTAAACACTGTCGTACAACTGATGTTATAAGTCAGATTCCGTAACGCTACACCTTTTTCTCATTTGGCGTGACGTTTAAAGCTGGTTGTAGAGCGCGTGTAAACAGGACGTACAACGAAGTCGCTTAAAAGTCCCTAGAAATTTAAACTAACCGACTTCTGTAAAGTAGAGGTTAGATTTCCTTAATTCATTTTAGGTAGTTTCAAAGTTTCAAGCAGATAGGACAATCTGTGCTGCAAAACGTGACGCATGGGAAGTAGAGGAAACTCGATTCCTGTTACGACTAATTCGCAAGAAACAAGTTTTAAAGGCGTTAGATGGGAAGAGATTTCGAGCAACAGACATATTTCAACATCTAGAGCAGTGGTCCTCAAATGGCGGCCCGCGGGCCAGGTCCGGACCGCGAACCCGTTTGGAACGGCCCGCCGAACATTTTTGACAAGTAATTAAAATTAATGTAAAAAACGGAAATTACGGATAGCTATCAACTACTCCGAAGTTAAATCAAGCTTTTATTTATCATAAGCTTCGCTATACTGAGTTTAGCGAGTGATTTCGAGCATTTATTACAATCGAATATTCGAATATTCGATTGCAATGAATACGCACCGGCCTCCCTTGAATTGGAATCGCCCGGCCGGCCAATGCAACGACCTCCCCCCGAATTGGACTCGCCCGTCCAGATCACCGACTGTCACTGATGCCGCCAGTGTTGCCAGACGTGGCGATTTATCGCCATTTTGGCTATCTTTCAACTCATATTGCGACAATTTTTTTAATGTGGTGATTGGCGACTAATTTTGGCTAGTAGCAAATAATGTGTTGTTATCTTTGGCTACTCTCCAGTTAAAAACGTTTCCAACTTTGGAGTTTGGACAACTAACCTAAGTTGCTTTCATACAAATTTGTATTCATGTGATTGGTTCCTCTTCCTGTAAACAATTTTTTAGTCAGGAAGTCTTGCTATCGTGTGATTGTGACTTTGCAACATGCAGATTGCGGAATGCGCTTTACGTTTACACCGGCACGTGTGCGAGTGCGCCTACGTTCAGCACGCTGCCGGCTGCACGAACACGTATTTAATAAATAATAAGTCAATTTTGTGGTTATGCCGTTATGCTTATGTATGTGTTTTGAGTTTGATTATTTTGTTAACGTCAACATGGGAAAATACGGAAAAGCTGCACGTAAATACAAAACGTCGTGGGAGTTGCAGGATTGGGCTAAAGGTTTGTTTAATTAACTTAATTTTTTTTTTACTGTTAATGATTTCCAGAATCCAGAGTTAAAAAACATTCTGTCTTAACATGATACTTTGTTTTAGGATGGCTTTGTTCAGCTGTTGATCCAAATTCATTAACAGAAGCGTATTGCAAAATCTGCAAATCTCATCTTCGTTCACATAAAGCCGATTTACTTAAACATACTGCCACAAAATGTCACCAAGACCGAATTAAAATGCTCCGACCTCTATCACTTGACCGTGGCACAATAGATTCTCATTTAAAAATTATTGAAATAACAAACATAGAGAAAGAAAAAGATTTACGTCTTGCGGTTTATATAGCAATGCATACAGCCATCAGAAGTGTAGATCACCTGACCGATTTGTTAAGAGGCATTGGCAAGGGACTTCGTTAGAAAAGTTAAAGTTACACAGGACAAAGTGTACAAGTCTTTTAAAAAATGTTATAGCACCCTGTCTGCTTAAAGATTTAATCTGTGAATTAAAAATGGTAAAATTCTCTATTATAGTTGACGAATCTACGGATATATCTATTAATAAGTATTTATGTATATGTGTAAAATATTTTAGTACAGCAAGACAGAAAATATGCACCAACTTTTTAGGTAAGTTGTGTAATTGAAAAATATGCTAAATTATAAGTGTGTTATTTTTAGGTATAATCGAAGTAGAATCTGTTACTTCAGAAGCCCTGTTTCAGTCGATAAATGATTACTTGGTTGAAGAGTTGGGACTCAGTTTGCAAAACTTGATCGGCATAGGTACTGATGGTGCCAATAATCTTTGTGGCAAAAATCACTCACTCTTTACTTTATTAAAAAAACAAAATCCAAATCTTCAATTAGTTAGGTGCATTTGTCACTCATTGAATAATGCCTCATCAGCAGCAGTCGACGAAATGCCTGCAGCTGTGGATTTTCTGTGCAGAGAGATTTACAATTGGTTTAAGAATAGTTCATTACGAAGAATAGAGTATAAGAGACTTTTTGACATACTTAATAATCACGAAAAAAAATTCCATAAATTTGTACAGCTTTCTTCCACTAGATGGTAGGCCAGATATTACGCAATTGATATCATATTAGAGAATTGGAATGAATTAAAATTACATTTTAATGTTGTTGTAAACAAAGAAAAATGCTATTTAGCTAGAGTTATAAAAGATATGTTGAATGATTCTTCAAATATCTTGTACTTCAAAGTCATTAAACCTATAGTGTACGAAATAAATAAACTTAATTTAATATTTCAGAAAAATAATGTTGAAATTGGTAATGCTTTTGATGATATTACGCAATTGATATCCATATTAGCACAAAAATTTACAAACCAATCTTTTATCTAGTGTAAAGGAAATAATTGGTTCTTACGACAATCTTTAGCATTTTTGCATCCAGAAGAAGTAGATTTTGGTATAGAGTATCAGAGAGAAGTTGAGAAATTAGAAATAACTAGTACAGATAAATATAATGTGCAATTGAAATGTTTTAACTATATAAAAAAGTTACTGGGTGAATTAATTAAGAGACTTCCCGATAACTTAGAATTCTTTAAAACATAAAATCGTTATCACCAAAATGTTGTCTCAGTCAGGTTATAAGATATAAATTCAAGGATTTACCCTTTTGAATGTATTTGCGAAAGAAAACGATTTGTTTATGATGGATGTTCAATACAGCAAACTAATGTCTGTAGATTGGATGGAAATATGTGGTGAAGAAACTTTAAATAACAGTTTGAAGTTTTGGCCAATAGTTGCATCTTTTAAAGATGCCACTGACTCGTATGCATTTAAAGAATTAGCAGGCTTTGTTTTAACTGTCTTAAGTTTGCCATCTAGTAATGCTACTGTTGAACGATCTTTTCAATAATGAATGCAATTAAAACTAAATGTCGCAACAAAATTCAAACTCCACTACTCAGTGCATTAATGAGAATTAGAATTGATATGTACTCCAAAGAAATTTGCTGTAAGCAATTTCAAGTAACTCCAGATATGCTTAAACAGTTCAACACAAATGTAATGTACTTTACCACAGAAACAAAAGGTCAAGAAGGCGAAGACGATGTTTACAATCTCTTTGAAACTGACGAAGTTCCTTGTATATCTGTTTCTGATACTACTGTTACTGTATGCAATACCTGATAATAATTTTTTGTTTGCTAAATAAAATTACATGAAGTTTGTTTTTTTTATTAGTTTGTATTCGTAATGTGCTTACCTAACTATACCTATTTCTTGTATAGTTTAAAGTGTATTAAGGTGTTCGTATTATAACGCTCTTAACCCTATATAGAAAGACTTCATTTTTGAAAACAATACAAGAATGAAATTATACACCGTACGATTAATGACTATATATTGAAATTTCTTTAGATTTCATAATATACCGAAATTCCAAATAAATTGTTAACCTAACCTAACTGTGTGTCTTTCAATGACATGGCTATTTTTGGCTACCTTTTTTATTTCGTTTGGCGAGATTTTTGTTTTGAAGTCTGGCATCACTGGATGCCGCTGTCTGTCACCAGTCAGTCGTCTGCTGTCTGGTAGTGAGTATTAGTTCAGTGCTGCTTTGTATACTGCACTTTTATTGTATTTAGCGTGCTGTTTGGTGTTGTTGCAAGTGTTGCAGTTTATCAGCTGCTAAAAGGGAAGGTAAGAAGAGAAAAGTTGACAGCGAGAATAGGCAGTTCTTATCAGAATGGACTAATAAATATTTGTTCATACTTCCAAATCGAGCTGGTGTCGTACCCGTGTGTTTGATTTGTCAACAAACTGTATCTGTTGTCAAAAGTGCGAACGTTAAACGCCACTTTGAGACAAAACACAAGTCCTTTGATACAAAATTTCCAATCGGCAGCAATCTACGCAAATCAAAAGTTGATTCCTTATGTGCCAGTTATTCAACTTCCACTAAAATATTAAATCGAGCCATGACAGCACAAGAAGAGTGTGCAGAAGCTTCTCTGCGCATTTCATGGACTCTCGCAAAACATATGAAACCTTTCACTGATGCAGAAATAGTAAAAGAATGCATGTTAGAGGCAGGGAACGCATTATTTGAAACCAAACAGGATGTTGTTGGCACTATTAGTCGCATTCCACTTTCTGCAGCCACAAATACTAGAAATACAGAGGTGTTAGCAGATGAAAACAATAAAATGTTAAAACAAGTTTTGGTAGCTAGTGAAAGTTTTGCATTGGCCATAGACGAGTCATGTGACATCACTGATAATGCCCAGCTATTAGTTTTTGTGAGATTTTTAGATAACACTAAAGAGCAGTTTATTGAAGAACTTTTAACTATTATACCAATGGAAGGTCAAACTCGTGGAGAAGACTTGTACAAAGTTTTAATGGAGTTTTTTGAAAATACTGATTTAGATTTGAAAAAGTTAATATCCGTAACAACAGATGGTGCTCCTGCAATGGCTGGGAAAAACAAAGGTTTGGTTGGTCGTATACAAACCGATCCGAAATTCAATGAAAGTGTACTATTCTACCATTGCATTATTCATCAAACTATTCTGTGCTGCAACCTGAATCCTCCTCTTGAACGTAAAATGCAAGTTGTAATTAAGATCATCAACTGCATACGCTCCAAGTCGTCACTACGCCACCGCGAGTTCAAAGCCCTTCTTGAAGAAACTAATGCACATTTTGACGATTTGGTTCTTCATAACAATGTTCGGTGGTTGAGTAAGGGTTTGGTCCTTCAGCGGTTTTTTGCAGTCATTGAAGATATAAAGGTTTTTTTGTCTGAGTGTAATGAAGACATTGCAAGTGAATATTTAGGCTTCCTACTTGATACAGAGCAGAGTGTAGCGACAATTGCCTTTCTAACAGATATCTTCAGACATCTGAATTTGCTTAACTTGAAGCTGCAAGGAAAAGTACTGCTTGTATGTGAACTTCTGTCGGAAGTTAGGAGTTTTTCAAATAAGATTGCTATCTGGTGTGAAGATATCACTGATGAACGGTTGCACTTTCCTAACCTCAAATCTATCTGTGCTGAAACCAATGATATTGATATCGAACCATTTGAGAATTTCTTAAAAGACTTAAAAGTTGAGTTTGAAAGCAGATTTTCTGATTTTGGGAAAATAAGAAATGTATAAGTTTTGAACAATTGCTTCTCTTTAAAACCCAATGGTGACTGGGCGAGTGAAGCAGCGCAAATTTTTCAGTCAAGCAAAGCTGCCTTGCAAATGGAGTTAGTTGAGTTTCAAGAAGACATCGGCTTGAAGAACAAAGAACAAAGACCTTTCTTGTGACCAGTTTTGGATTCACCATGTAAGCGCAGAAAAGTACCCAGAATTGAAGAAATTGGCAGTTCAACTATGTACAATGTTTGGCTCAACATATATGTGTGAGTCAGCATTTTCTAAAATGAACTTTATTAAAAACCGTTTTAGATCACGCCTGACAGACAATCATCTCAACAACTTGATGAGAATCAGTTGTACAAATTCAACTCCAAACTTTAAGAAAGTTGTTGAAAGTAAAAAGTGCCACTTTTCTCATTAAGATGTGTTTTATAACAGTTTCGACTTTTTGTTCATCTGATTTTCATTTCATTACACATACATCACATTATGTCAATGATGTATTTTTTAAATTTTGTTCTTACATTGTAATTTTTATTTAAAGGTGTCTTATGATAATAAACAATTTTCAGTACTTCTGTTTGTTAAAATTTGTTACCAAGGTTTCCTTCAGTTAGAAAGAAAAAACGTAATAATAATTTATTTTAATTGATGAAGTAGAGACGTCGCATGTTACTTTTAATTTGTTAACACTAAAACATATAGCGAAGGAAACTATCCGGCCCGCGGCGGACTTTAGAAAATCCAAAATGGACCCCGAACAAATGTAATTGAGGACTACTGATCTAGAGGAACCGATACACGAAAGAAGGTATCTTAAAACTGACAAGCAAATGCAAACGCGATTCAAAACGTTGCGATGTAAGCCTACCTAATTTCATTTAATATGATCTCTAATTATAATTATATCTTTCCAGTTCAATACAATAAGTGTAAAAGACAGCTGAACCGTAGTGAGGAAGAAAACTGTCGACCGGACTTTCCGTTCTTTGAAGAAATGAACGTGCTCTTAGGTGATAGACCTATTTCGCAATTGGAGGGGGTTGATTCTGCACAATCATCAAAAGAATCGAATTTATAATGGGAACAAACCGATTATCAAGATGCTGATGTCACGTTAAGTAATGAACAAGATTCACAGCATGATACTTCGGACCAGGCACTTGAGGACGATAATGGTGTGCAGGACTCCGAAGAGCCCACACCGAACAGAAGGCGTTACTCCGACAAAGGAGGACAACGCTTATGCCAACAGCACTTGGAGAGTTATGCTAGAATTCAGAAACAAAATTCTCTTGAAGTGCAGGAAGTCGTGTTGCAGCAGCAAATAGAGAGCATAGGTCAACTATTCCAGCAGCAGAGGGAATTCGAAGCCGATTTAATGAAAAACTTTATGGAGCAACAGAAAGAAATCCTTCAACAAACAACAAACTCGTTAATTAATTGTTTAAATAATGCGTTCCGGTCTCATGATGTAAATACACTGTCCGCGTCTGCTACACAATCTACCCGTTCGAGAGAGCACGTGAAGAGATGTTTGTGTTCACAATGTATTAGTACTACAGAATAAGATTCTATTTTGTTGTACAAATGTTTATTAAATACAATATGTTTATCTATAGAATGTCTTCCTTATGGGAAAATTGCACTTGAGAAAATATTTAATGGCATTTCTGATACCATGACCACTAAAATTCTCTCGTTCTCTGTTAGAATGTCTCTCTGGTTGTGGAAATATAACTTCCGCCTCCTGAACTGCTTTTTCCCATTGTAATACATAGGTCTCTTTTCTACTTTCCACTATATTATGTAAAATGCAGCACGCAGATACAATTTCAGGTACAAAGGTAAAATGAATATCAAGACGTTTTAAAAGACACCTCCAGCGTGATTTTAATCGTCCAAAAGCAATCTCAATCGACACTCTTCCAGAATTTAAATAAAAATTGAATGATTCTTCTTCGGGGGTTAGTTTCGAAGATTTTGTGTACCCATTCAAGAGCCAAGGTAGCAGTGGAAAGGTTGTGTCCCCCATGATCACGAAAGGGCAACGTAAAACTGATATAATCACCTTTGGAATTAGTTATTCCTGCTTCTTGAACAAAGTAGATTGTTTAAAAACTGCTGCATCATGACAAGCACCAGGTGATTTGCAATTGATATTCCGAAATCTATAAATAAAAACATAAGAACCAATTACTGCTAGTTACTGCGTAACAACCTGTACGAGTTATCAACCACTGCTTATAGGATCATCGACGGCCACCCTTTCCTATCTATAAAATCCCGATACCCATCAGCTGGGGGGTAAAATGGGGATGTGAGTACCATCTATCGCTCCAATTAAATGTGGATTATGTGTTATTTTCTCATATTGAAAAGATATATCACCACATTCCACTATTGATGGCTTTAACAACTCTATGTACACACTTCCATACAGTCGATTTGTGGACCCCGAAAGCATTTGCTACAACTCGATACTCAGCACAGCTTCCCAAAAAATACAAAGTTATCGCAACCTGTCTTTCCATTCATACAGGTTCTCTAGTTTTCGCATAATTTTCACAGGGCTGTAAATGATTTTTCAACTACAAGAAAGTGTTTTTGGTCATTCGAAAGTTTTCGGACCAATCATCATCGCTGAAATGTTTTAAAACAATTGTGTCCCACCAATCGCTACTTCTCTTCTTCATCCACATGGTTTTACGGTTATATTGTAAACTTGGTCCTATGTTTAAGAACGTATCACTGGGTGTTGTTCTTATTAAAAACAGTAATTGATTGAAATGATTTCGACACTTCATAATGTTGTTTATGAAAAAGTTACACGATTGTTGGTTGGCGTACATATACAACTGCCATATCGTTAGAAAAATACTCGTATAAACAGCTGATGGATCCATGGCCCAACGAATTTGGAAACGAAAATATGAAGAGTGTATCAAATAGGATATGTAAACATTAAATAACCTATAAAACAATTAACAAATTCATAACAAATGTGAAGTTGACTGTTTTAATTTATATTGGTACCTACTGGGCGTTACTGTTCAGACTTCACCTAAATGTTATAACATCCAACCACAAAATACTCCTTTGTAACTCCGTTGTGTGTAAACACTTCGCACAAAACGGTTTTAATAACGTTAGTAGTTATAAAATCGGTGTTAGGTGTCCGTGTAAACGTAGTCAATCTAGAATTTAGTTTAGTATTTATTCATTTCTTAGAAAATTAATAATTATTTTTAATATTTCCACATTATTCCAATTCACCTGCAATTCTAAATATTTAATAAAAGTAAATAGATAATAAAAAAAAATAGAAAACTTTTTATTCGTTTTTTACTTTCAAAAGGTTTAGATAACTAATGTATTAAGAGGGTTAAATGAATATTGGTACTGGTTTGGTTAACTAAATCATAAAAGTATCGACAAATTTAAACAATAAATAAAACTTTCTACCTACACTTCTTACCAGCTTAACCAGTATTACTAACAAGAGTCGCCCAAATAAATAACTAAACAATATTCTTTACTACCTGCAGTTTGACAACTATACATTACACAGAAAATTACTGTGGCCGCCCTCTGTCTGAGAGATCCAACTCTATTTTGAGCGAAACCAGACTTCCATTTAATTCAGAGGTGTCTATAAGTTCGTCTATGCTTAAGGTAAAATTTTGAAATATCTAGATGCTATATAGGAAATAGATCTTTGGCCAACTTTTTTTCTTAACACACTTGTTACCAAATAATTTTAATTAGTTAGTCTAGTAAAATGAGGATGGAAAATAAAGCTCGCTAAATGTATTTTAGTAAATTGTTTTGTTATTGTTTTATAAAAATAAAATTGTCTTATATCAAAAACACCAGCTTCTTTATACAATAAATTTGATGAATACATAAGTTTTTTTTTGTAAATTATTTTAAGAAACCTTTTTTTTTGTAATATTTCAAGTTTTTTATGTAATGTCACACTAGCGCTTCCACATACAATAACACCACATGAAATCAGTGACTGTACTAGTCCATAAAACAATTGTTTTCATTTCAGATTTATGCATAAAATGAGCAAAATATTTAAATTTATGTAGCAATGGCCGTGGATTATTTATTACGCGACTAATGAAGATTCCACTTTAAACTTGTGTTTGTATAGTACAACAAATTATCTGCAAAGCTGTTACCCCAGATAGAAAGAAAAGAACAATGAAGGTAGAAGGATAATAGGCAGGTAGCTTATTGGGCGGGGTGGAAAAAAAAAGGGTTCGTGGCCAGCTAAACAGTCGGTAAGGATCGTGGGTGACTGATATTTAAAGAAAGACAATAAAGGGGCGCCAGAAGCTTAATTATATGTTTTTTTTTTTTGAATACACGAACCTTCGAAACGATTTCACACTACTTCAGCTTCATAAGTAATTTAGGACCCGTAAGCGTATACAAAAGGAAGGATAAAGTAATAAGAAAGGTTTAATTGTATAACCAAAACTTAAATGGATGAGGACGATAAATATATTAAATTCAATTTATAACAAACGGAAATTTAATTTTTAATCTGGTTTGTTTTCTATTAGCAAAGATCTGAGGGGAGATCAGATATCTTAAAGATTAGTACAAAAATATATCTATATACAAAAAGAAATTACCGTAACTAAAATCCAAATAACACAAGGAATTATATTAACGGCGCGAACAATCGACGCAGTGGCTAACATAATGATCCACAAAATTTTATTATCTAATTATAATACAAAAAAAAACCCAGTACTCGGATAGGCCTCGCAGAGCACTTAGAATACACATACTTAATATTTCAACAAAACAAATAAATTGTTCTAGCCTCACATACAGATAGAAGAACAAATAAATCATGAGTGTTATTAAAACTAAATTATGAATGTACTTCTACGCAAAAAAAAAGGGGGGAATGAATTACCATAATGAAACAAAACTAAAGGGGTTCAAAACATCCCAAAATACTGATTCTTAATTAAGACTATTATACCTAACTAACTGCTTCGTGATAATAAAGCGTCGTCCACGATAAGCATGTTGAACATGGATAGGTGTAAACTGTACTTTATACAGAAGAAAGCTATACGTTACATCAATTAATATAATGCATGAGTCAAGCAACGGTAGAGTGTGCAATGTAACACACAAGTAGGTATGTATTTACACAACAAAAAAAAGAAACGGAGCAAAGTGACACATAAAAATAACTAACTTGGGTAGGTAAGTAGGTACACAATAATTGACTGTTATAATATTTGATACACACAACAAATTTCTTTTAGGTTAACAAAGCATGTAGAACAAAGTTGGACGGTGAATCATCAACACATGAAATCACAATATCCAGAACTATAGGTGGATGGACAACGGACAAAACACAACACAGATCTGACCTTAGGCAAATACTGTTACGCCTGTAGTTGAACTGCTTATAGTCGGTGGGCTTCCGGAGAATAGTGTACCATCAGTATATCGTGGTACTATAATAATACATCAACAGTGGCATGATAGTTACACTACCGGCTACAATAAATTAATTTAGTGATGGATATCCAGAATTAAGCTGGTAACATACCTCTACGGTGTAGTGCGAGCCTTTGGAGAAGGTATCGACACAATTGAAGCTTATCCACGAGTGGTAAATAATAGGGTAATAGTAAGGTAGTAATAATGCTAAAATAAAGTAGATAAATTTACAGTGTGGTTAGGCTTCCGATGAATATTTACCCCTACGGTGGAATGTGCACCCGATAAAGAACTTGGAATTGTGTGGTTACTTTTTAATCCTCGAATCGAGAAAATAATTAAGGTAAGACCAGAACCACAATAACGGCTTAATTATTTTAATTTCTAAAGGCCACTAATCTTTCAGATCCCCTTTTTGATAGGGCGATTTTTAATTAAAGAAATCGAATAAAGAAAATGGCATCCACACAATTCAACCTTCTAATCTCAATGTCAAAAATTGTTAGCGGAAGACGTTGAGGGGAGAATTTTTCACCGGAAGTGCATTATGGAATTGTCAGTAACAATAATAAAAATTAAAAATTACCAAAGAATTTGTTTATTTACTAAATTTGTCAATTTTTGATGAATAGGCAACCCACAGTACACACATGTACCGGCAGCTAATACCTAACTACAGAAAATTTGCAAGAATTGCCAATTAAACGTAACAGAATCCCCTCCCACAAAAAGAAAATTTTCCCAAAATTTTCTCCAATGGCTTATTAACACACGAAAACTTCGAACGTAGACGGATATAGAGCTACAGGAAACACAAGTTACAAACAAAAAAAAAGGTAACCAAACACTATTACTCCGAGACGTCCGTTTCCTTATTAATAAATGGTTTTAGGTCCTTGGCATGCCAACTTCCCCTTAGGATATTCCCGTCAGGGTCTTTCAGTTCGTAGACCCAACGAGAGAACTTTCTATTGATAACAAAAGGCCCTACGAACTTTGCCGCCAGCTTAGCGGAAAACTGTTTTGCCGCATCGGAAAGGACATAATTTCTTTTCCACACCCTGTCGCCTACGTTGAACTGGTCAATTCGCCGTCTGAGATCATAATATTTTTGGGCTTTTTCGTAAGATCTCCTAAGTCTAGTTTTAATATTCTCGTAGAGTCGGTGAAGCGTTACGGAACGAGTATGAAGATTTTGGGACCGATCGAAAATTAAGGGGTCCTCGTTAATGGTGTTTCCGGTTTCGTTCACCAGACGCATTTCGCGACCAAAATTAACGAAGTATGGGGTCATACCAGTAGATTCGTGCGTTGCGGTACGAATAGCGCACGTGACATGAGGTAAGTGTTTATCCCAGTTACGATGGTTATCCTGGACGTACGAACTGAGCATAGTTTTAGGACACGATTAATACGCTCCGTAGGGTTGGCCTGAGGGTGATAATTAGCCGTATAAGAAATTTGACAATTATATTCTGTAGAGAACCTAACGAAGTCTTTGCTGCGAAATTGAGGGCCATTGTCGCAGATAATACGTTTAGGCACTCCGAATATTAGAAACACGTTTTGCTCCACCAGTTCTATGATTTTTGTGGTGGTGGATGCACGCATAGGGAAGGTTAAAGGAACTTGCTGAAGCAGTCCGCAATAACAAGAAGAAAGCAATAGCCTTTACGTGAACGAGGCAAGGGTCCGACAATGTCCATGCAGATGACTTCCCATGGCTTGTTGATTTTGGCCTGACCCCCCATTAAGCCCGCTGGACAGCGCTGTAATGGCTTAGTCTGATTACACGTGTGACACCGATTTACGTACGTGGCCACGTCTTTGCGCATTTTGGGCCAGTAGTATTTTGGTTTAGCCGAGACAAAGTTTTGGAAACGCCCAAGTGACCTGAGATGGGAATGTCGTGATGTAATCGCAGTAACTCGCCGCGTTTGTCTTTAGGAGGACTATTTTCCATTCGTCAGTTTCCTCCGAGAGTTCAGGAAATCGAACTTGCACGTTTTATAAAGTTTCCCTTCAGACACGCGCCATAATGGGTATTTGCGAGCCTGGGTGCTGACTTTGTGAACCATGCGCTTATACCACAGATCCTTGATATTCGAATGAGTGATGGCATCGATGACGGGCACAGACCTTGACAAGGCGTCAGGAACGACATGTTCCTTGCCCTTCCGATGCACGATATCAAAGTCGTATTGCTGGAGCCTTACCGCCCAACGTGCGATACGACCGACCGGATCAGCGATACTGTTAAGCCACTTCAAACTATAATGATCTGTCACGATAGTGAATTTGCTGGCCTCAATATACGGACGTAGCTTTTCAATAGCGAACAGTACTGCCAAGCATTCGCGTTCGGTAGTGCTGTACTTACGCTCATTCTTGGTGAGGGACTTACTTATGTAACAGATCACTTTTTCCCCGTCTGGGTGGTTCTGGGTGAGTACGGCGCCAATACCGTAACCGGACGCATCCGTTTGGATAACAAACGGAAGTGAGAAGTCTGGACATGCCAGTACGGGTGCACAGATAAGGTGTTCCTTGATGTTAGAGAGCATCATCGCATTCTGGTGTCCACTTAAAGGACGCATTCTTACGCAGCAAGGAAGTGAGCGGGGCGATAACGGAGGAGAAGTTGGGCACAAATCTCCGGTACCACGACGCCATACCGATTATGCGGCGTATTTCAGGCACGCAAGTAGGGGTAGGTATTTGAATGATAGCCTCAACCTTTTCGGGGTCTACCAGTAGGCCCTTAGAGTTAACCATGTAGCCAAGGTAGCGTAATTCGCTTTTACAGAAATGGCACTTGTCCTGACTAAGAGTTAAGCCTGCCTTCGTCAACCGGTTGATAACCTCGCGAAGCACTTGGAGGTGATGGTCGAAAGTTTGTGTGCAAATAATCACGTCGTCTAGATAAGTAAACACGTAAGGTTCTAGATCCGCTCCAATTACGCGATCAATAAGGCGTTGCCACGTGGCTGGGGCGTTGTGTAAGCCGAAAGGCATACGGCAGAATTGAAACAGGCCCCGATTTGGGACGGTGAAAGCCGTAAATTGTCGTGAGGATTGCGCTACGGGTATCTGCCAATAGGCCGATTTTATGTCTAACGTAGAAGAAACCGAGCATCCCTGAGTTTATCCAATGTAGCGCTAACGTACGGGATAGGGTACGCGTCCGGCTGACTAACCTTATTTAGCCGACGATAGTCGACGCAAAACGATACTCGCCATCGCGTTTCTTTATCATGACTATGGAGATGACCAGGCCGATGTCGAAGGTTCCACGATCCCGTCAGCTAACATTTTCTCCAGTTCGCGATCGACGTGCCTTTGCAACGCAGGAGATATGGGGTAATACCTCTGCTTAATCGGAGATGAGGTGGTTTTAATCTCATGCTCGACAAGATGAGTAATTCCTATTTTCGATCCCATAGTCTCAAAGGTTTCTTTTATAAAGTTTTGGAGCGGTTTCAGTTGATCATCAGACAGGTGTTCCACGTCCTGAATGGCGTTAACAACGCAACGAGGGGGGTTTGAGGAAAACTCCCATTCACCGTGACGTAAATCTGGGACAATACCCATTTTTCGCCAGAAGTCGGTACCTAATATAAGAGAATTGGGGATGGACGGTACCACTAGGACTTCCATTACGCAGGTTTTCTTTCGTAAGACAAACGGTACAAAAACAGTACCTAGGCTGGCACATTCGTTACCATTTGCAACTATGCAAAATTTCGCGCGAGCTGTGTTAATCTTACAGCGATCTTTTAGGAGTTCCCAACCTTCTTTTCCTATTACGGTATGAGAAGCTCCGGAATCTAACAGACCCAGCACTTGACTGCCAAAACGGACACCTTAAGATAAGGCCTTTCGTCATGACCGACGCTGGCCAGAATAAAATTTAGAAGAATTTGTTGGTGGTCGTTCTCCGGAAGAGTTTCAGACTGTTCCGTTAGGGGACAAGCGAGTTAATCGACCTCTTAACTGCGCTGGTTGGAGTTTAAACGACATGTAGGGCAAGACTTTGTCGTGAAGTTAGGTTTTCCGCAGCGATAGCAGTGTACCCGCTTGGGTTGAGGACAGTTAACCGATCGATGATTAAGACCGTCACAGTTCCAGCAAACGAGTGATGCTACTTCTATAGCGGGTTGTTCCGAGACTTGGGTTTCAACAGTGAGGTCAGTTGAGGTCAGCGACGCGGCTCTAGGTAGTAGGCGCACCGATTTCTGATACGCCAAATCGGGCTCTAGTATATTTTAGTGTTCGAAGGTGGAGGCTTAAATTTGGTTGTCCGTATGTGAGTATCCTCTAACTGCTTACAAACGTGAACCAGTTCAGCGATAGTAGGGATAAAGTGTAACGTCAATTGCGATTGTAAATACGGTAATAAATTGCGCTTAATCAGACTAAGTCGAGTGGTTTCTAGCGGGAGGAGGAAATCTCCTGAACAGATTTTCCATCATGGCAATATATATCGCGACAGGTTCGTCCAGACCCTGGGTTCGATTTCGCACTTCGTCCCACAGACTTTCCTCATAATCGCATGGAAGAAACGTATGTCGCAAAGCACTGATGAGTTCATCCCAACACGTAAGGGTGTCACGCACTGACCGATACCAGATCAATGCATTGCCCGAAAAGAGTTCAACGGCCGAAACAAATAATTGATCTTTACTGACGCCTCTTGAAAGGCGTAATTCTTCGAGGCGTTCTAGAAAACTCGAGAGATTAGAATCTCCACTAAACTTAAGGTTCCATTTCGTGATGGCAACATAATTCCCTAAGGGGTTGGACGTTGGCGGTACCACTTTTGTGCTACTGCACCTTGGACTGCCGAAGTGGGGTGTCGAACTGTGTGCAACTGTTGAATGGAGAATAGGACTATTATTGTCAGCAAAACGTACCGTTGGAGAGAGTGTCAAAAGATCCTGAAACCTTTCGGTCACAAACCGGGATTGACCTTCCGCCGCGCGAGAAACAATAGGTTCATCATCCAGTGTAATCAAATTAGGTTCCTCAATTATACCGGCATGACTTCCTTTATTATCGGACTGAAATTTGCTTTGCAGGTCGTCCATGACATTTAAGCATTGGTTCTTTAACTTATCCATAGTGCCAGACCGTTCCGTTGTAGGACTAATTCTATCTAAACGACCGTAAACATGTAAGAGTCGGGTTTGAAGCCGTTCGGATGCACTATCGGGTTGAGTGGCCCGGTATACTTGTACTTCCGCGCTAAGAAGAACCAGTTTATCCGAGCAAACTAAGATTTCCTCATCAGCATTCAGATTTATTTCGGGAAAACTAAAATTATTAAGTTTTTCAACACGAAACCTAGCTCGTAATAGTTTCCTCTTATCAAGTGCCGACCCATCGCACGTGATACCACGAACAGATAGTTCGTATTCAACTTCGTCAAGTAATAACTTATCGACGTTCATCGTTTGAACAAAACAGAAAATCAACAACAAAAACAAAAAAATTTAATGTCGCGTAGACAAAAAAAAACAATGAACCAGGAACACAATCACAAATATAGACGCGATGCCCCACACGAGGGCGTCAAATTTCCTTTGTTACCCCAGATAGAAAGAAAAGAACAATGAAGGTAGAAGGATAATAGGCAGGTAGCTTATTGGGCGGGGTGGAAAAAAAAAAGGGTTCGTGGCCAGCTAAACAGTCGGTAAGGATCGTGGGTGACTGATATTTAAAGAAAGACAATAAAGGGGCGCCAGAAGCTTAATTATATGTTTTTTTTTTTTGAATACACGAACCTTCGAAACGATTTCACACTACTTCAGCTTCATAAGTAATTTAGGACCCGTAAGCGTATACAAAAGGAAGGATAAAGTAATAAGAAAGGTTTAATTGTATAACCAAAACTTAATTGGATGAGGACGATAAATATATTAAATTCAATTTATAACAAACGGAAATTTAATTTTTAATCTGGTTTGTTTTCTATTAGCAAAGATCTGAGGGGAGATCAGATATCTTAAAGATTAGTACAAAAATATATCTATATACAAAAAGAAATTACCGTAACTAAAATCCAAATAACACAAGGAATTATATTAACGGCGCGAACAATCGACGCAGTGGCTAACATAATGATCCACAAAATTTTATTATCTAATTATAATACAAAAAAAAACCCAGTACTCGGATAGGCCTCGCAGAGCACTTAGAATACACATACTTAATATTTCAACAAAACAAATAAATTGTTCTAGCCTCACATACAGATAGAAGAACAAATAAATCATGAGTGTTATTAAAACTAAATTATGAATGTACTTCTACGCAAAAAAGGGGGAATGAATTACCATAATGAAACAAAACTAAAGGGGTTCAAAACATCCCAAAATACTGATTCTTAATTAAGACTATTATACCTAACTAACTGCTTCGTGATAATAAAGCGTCGTCCACGATAAGCATGTTGAACATGGATAGGTGTAAACTGTACTTTATACAGAAGAAAGCTATACGTTACATCAATTAATATAATGCATGAGTCAAGCAACGGTAGAGTGTGCAATGTAACACACAAGTAGGTATGTATTTACACAACAAAAAAAAAGAGCAAAGTGACACATAAAAATAACTAACTTGGGTAGGTAAGTAGGTACACAATAATTGACTGTTATAATATTTGATACACACAACAAATTTCTTTTAGGTTAACAAAGCATGTAAAACAAAGTTGGACGGTGAATCATCAACACATGAAATCACAATATCCAGAACTATAGGTGGATGGACAACGGACAAAACACAACACAGATCTGACCTTAGGCAAATACTGTTACGCCTGTAGTTGAACTGCTTATAGTCGGTGGGCTTCCGGAGAATAGTGTACCATCAGTATATCGTGGTACTATAATAATACATCAACAGTGGCATGATAGTTACACTACCGGCTACAATAAATTAATTTAGTGATGGATATCCAGAATTAAGCTGGTAACATACCTCTACGGTGTAGTGCGAGCCTTTGGAGAAGGTATCGACACAATTGAAGCTTATCCACGAGTGGTAAATAATAGGGTAATAGTAAGGTAGTAATAATGCTAAAATAAAGTAGATAAATTTACAGTGTGGTTAGGCTTCCGATGAATATTTACCCCTACGGTGGAATGTGCACCCGATAAAGAACTTGGAATTGTGTGGTTACTTTTTAATCCTCGAATTGAGAAAATAATTAAGGTAAGACCAGAACCACAATAACGGCTTAATTATTTTAATTTCTAAAGGCCACTAATCTTTCAGATCCCCTTTTTGATAGGGCGATTTTTAATTAAAGAAATCGAATAAAGAAAATGGCATCCACACAATTCAACCTTCTAATCTCAATGTCAAAAATTGTTAGCGGAAGACGTTGAGGGGAGAATTTTTCACCGGAAGTGCATTATGGAATTGTCAGTAACAATAATAAAAATTAAAAATTACCAAAGAATTTGTTTATTTACTAAATTTGTCAATTTTTGATGAATAGGCAACCCACAGTACACACATGTACCGGCAGCTAATACCTAACTACAGAAAATTTGCAAGAATTGCCAATTAAACGTAACAAAGCTAATGATTTTCCCAAGACTGTCTATTTACAGTACATTGTTAATATACACACTAAAGAGAATTGGTCCAAGTACAGTTCCTTGCGGTACTTCATATTGTACGATCTCTTCCTGACTTAGAATTGTACCTATCTTAACAACTTATTTACTATTATGTAGATAAGATTTGATGAGCCTATAAGCGACCCCTCTAAAACTTAATCAAACTAATACGTCTAACAGTTGAGCGTGAATAATTTAATATATGTGTTGGTAAAAACCTTCAACAGTAAACTTCACTTCATTCAAAAAAATGAATTTTTAAAAAAATCCTACAAACCCCATTCGAGAACTAACTAGTACGCCAATGAGCAGTAAAATATACGCCGTCACTGTTAAATACTACAGAAATTTTATCATGACATTGGCACCCTGCGCAGTAGATTTTGACAAAATATTCGTTAGAGTAACACCAAAGACGCCGACAAGAAATGCAATTACTGCTCCGTAGTTGTTATACTGTGTTTATACCTTTATGACACTCCTATAGAAGACGATCAATTAGTAACGTAGAAGTAGTGTAAGTAAATGCGTGGTTATTACGATAAACAACGTGTGAGACCGACGCCACTATTTACGTTTCAGTAACGGTCAATTATATATGGTAAGTTTTCTATGAGATTTACTTAGCGGCATTATTATTTTTAGTCATGGACGAGAAGGAACAACAATGATTACTAAATTAATGCAGGATGTAGTAGAATCCGAGATAGAGTATGACGACGAGATAGAGGAAATTGTGGATATATTAGAAGATAGAGAGGAAGATAGTGAAAGTGAACAGGAATTAGATTGTTCCGATTATACTATTGCCCTGCCAAGCTGTAACGTCCTACCTGACAAAATTGCAGCTTTTGCGTTAAAGGCATATTTGTAATGCAGAAATGCATCTGCAACTGTTTTACTACCCAAAAACGACCTAACTACATCGTAAAGCTCTTTTTTCATATACTTAGTTTCGTCCTATCTACGAAAAACAGCATGATAAGCGGATTTGTCCTAGCTACATTTTCTAAGTAAATTTGTCCTAACTACGCGGATAGGACGTTTTAGTTTTGTAAAATATAAAAGTATTATATAATATTTTACAAAGCAGAATGTCGTATCTGTTAGATAGGACGTTTTAGTTAACCTTTAAGTAGGCGCTAGAGTGTATAAGGTACACCGAGTTAGCTAGTTCTTTACCCTACCATCCTATGTAACCTACAAGCGATAAGTCTTCCACCACCTCAGTTGGTAACGAAACGCAGAAGCAGACAGATATTGTGTTGTAGTGTGTTTTCTCACAACCAGTGTACTTTATACACGTAGCGACTAACTAGGTAAGTATATTTTTAACTATTATTTTTTACATTTACCATAATTCAATGCTTGATTTTAAATTTCGAGCTGCAATTTTTCGAGAGAAAAAGGAACAAGAAGTAGGAAGCTCATGTTGGAGTAGACTTCACTGACAAAGAAGTTCTTAGGGAACCGTCTTTCGTAGACAAGGATAAAAAGACAATTTGGCGCAAACATCCGTAAGACGTAAATTTGCGAAATATGCCCAAAAAAAATTTGATACAAATTTTTCTCCGTCCTGTCTTCAATGAAGGCACGCCAACACCAGAAGTGTTTGTACAGTTTATAACGATAGATATGGTGGATGAAATTGTAATACATACAAATAGACTTATTCCACAAAAACAAATTTAGCATAGTTAGAGATGCTAGAGAAACAACACGAGAAGAAATATTAGCTTTGCTGGGTTTACTTTATTTTAGAGGAGTTAAAAAAGAGAGTCATACAGACTTTCGCAAAATTTGGGACCTGATGAGGGAAATGTGATATCTAAATCTTGCATGAGTTCCAAAAGATTTCTATTCTTGCTTCGTTGTATTCGATTTGACGACAAAATTACAAAACAAGAAAAGAAATTAACCGATAAACTTTGCCAAATTCGAACCCTTCTAGATAAATTTGTATCCAATTGTAAAAATAATTATGTAATAGGAGAGTTTATGATAATTGACGAGACACATTTCGGGGAATATGTAATTTAAGCCAATACTTACCCAGTAAGCCAGCCAAATACGGACTCCAAAACATTTTTATTTTTATTTTTATTTTTTTTATTTATGTGAGCAATTTTGAAGTCTACTGTGGCACAGCAATTATCCACTAGCTGAAAATTTGCTGAATAAAAAGATAACATTTGTAGGCACACTGAACAAAAAACAAGAGAGACATTCCGATAGAACTGCTACCAAATAAGAATCGACCAGTACTTTCGTCAATTTTTGCTTACCAAAAAGACGTTACTCTAGTTTCCTTCTGCCCAAAAAAAAGCCAGAGCCGTACTGCTAATATCTACGCTGCATGACGATGGTGCGGTTGATTCAGATAGTAAAAAACCCGACATTATCTTGTTCTACAATTCAACAAAAGGAGGAATCGATGCAGTAGACAAGAGCCTTTTGCCTTATGAAACCTCATTTACAAACGCGGGCAAATATACCTAATTTACCTGTGGATATAAAATTTTATCTAAACAAATACAGAAATAATAATGAGGTACGTGATCAAACCTCAGCTAAAGTCAAAGGAAAATGTTTATTATGTAGTTGGAAATAAATAGAGTGACAACAATCCAATGAGACTTTTGTGAAACCATGGCTTGCAAAGAGCATTGTATTACAAGCCATGTATGTCTGACCTGCAACGAGAAGCAAAATCCTGACGAATAGGAATATTTGTAAAAACTCTACTAAACTCAACAACTTTTAACAAACAAAATACATACACGTACCACACAAAATTAAAAAAAAAATACCTAACGCATTTCGATAGCTACTCTATCATCATCAGCGGTCGCCCGAACGCGTTTCGATAGCTACGCTATCACCATCAGGGGTCGACCGCTGATGATGATAGTGTAGCTATCGAAACGCGTTCGGTGTTTTTTCATTTTGTGTGGTACGTGGGTGTATTTTGTTGGTTACGGATCCTGCCACAGTTCCAGTATTCCAGATTTTTCAACAACTTTTAGTTGTTGTTTCGTTTTGTTTTTAATTGAAATTAGGATTTACTATATTTTGATCATGCTTTAAAACATTCATTTATTGACATTCGCATTTACTTTATTTTGAGTATTTTTTAGAAAAGTATATTAAAATAATTTTTGATGATTTTATTTATTTTATTCCATAAAAGAAGTTTGTGTCTACTTATCGTGTACGGCAAATTAAATGTGCAAGTAGTTTTGAGAAAATTCAATAAAATCACATCGCTGTACAAAGTACACTGTAGCGACTATTTATGAAAAATTACGTGTAGCGCCCACTTAAAGGTTAAGCCTGTCTGACACGATCAATTTTCTGGTACAGATTTATGTACAGGATTATTTACATTTTTTTTTGTACATAATATTCTGATTGCTGCTTTGCATGACATGTTCACATGAATGCAACCATACAATTTCTTGTATAAAAAAGTTAGTACATGAGCATGCGCATATTACATTCGAAATTATTGATAATTAGTCAAGAGAGGTCGCCTATAAAAAGTTTAAACGTATTGTAAACACGTGGTAATATAAACTTGAATATTACTAATAAAAAATATGGGTTGGTCACAAGAACATGTACAGACCCTTATTGAGTGCTACAGAGCAAATGAGTGTTTGTGCATGGTAAGAAGTTACCATTGTATAAAAATAAACACGCCAGAAGTACTGTGTTACAAAAAATTGTGGAATGCCTTAAATCACTGGGGAGAACCTGCACCTTAGCAGAAATTAAAGCGAAGTGGAATGGCCTGAGGACCAATTATTTAAGCGAATGCAGAAAATATGAGTCCACGCAAAAAAGTGGTGCAGGTACAGACGATGTAAGTTTTTCACAAATATAATGTGCATTTTAGATGTTATTATTTCTTTATATGTGTACTTAGATCTTGAAACCTTCTCTTTGGTATTTCGGTCTCATGCGATTTATCGATAAATACAGCAACCTCAGACAGTCTATTGATGTGCTAGACATTACTGCTGTAACTACACATGATATCAATAATAAGAATGATGTAAGTCAAATATGTCAATTTTTATATAAATAATATTGAACAATCTTAATGTGAGCAGGAAATCAACAATGGAAATGGAGAAGTTGTCATTGAATATGTCGATGAAAGCGATTTTGAACACCAGAATTCGAGTATTTCATCCCCTGCTACTCCTATTTCTGCCATTGACAATAATTGCGCTTCTACTAGCAATTTTAATTTAAAAAGGAAAACCATTTGCAGCGGTGAAAATGCTTCACCTACTCTTAGTCATTCGGTCCGACCCTCCAAGAAAGTTTGTAAAGAGGACAAAATTATCGAGGAACAAGCATTAACATTAAATGCAATTCGTACAGCTATTGAGCAGAGAAAAGCTACTCCCCCATGCAGCAATTCTTTTAGTAATTATGTTGCATATCGTTTAAATTCAATTAATGATGACGATATAAGAGCAACGGCAGAAGAGGAAATTTCTGAAGTACTTTTTAGAAACTTCAAGATTTTTAGAAATAAATATCACAATATAGAATAGCATTAGGTATTAACATTTATCTTCATATGTATAATATATAATATTCTTTCATTACATTACAGGTCATTAGGTATTAAGATTCATTTTCATATGTATAATATATAATATTCTATAATTACATATCATAATTACTAATAGAATTTTCTTGCCACGGCACAGAACCTTCTGCACTACAGAAAAAATTCTTGAACTCCTCACGAACTTGTAAAGCATGATTTGTGTGCCTATTACCTGTTTGCCACGTTAATGTTTGTAATTTGGTACTTACAAGCTCCTCTGATGTAATTTCTACATATGAAACATTATGAGTTGCCAAGAAATTATGTAAAACAACACATGCTAATGTTATCAGCTCAGTCTTCTCGGCACTTAAATTAATTGTATTTAACAGAACTCTGAATCTATTAGCCAAAATTCCGAAAGCATTTTCAATGATTCTTCTCGCCCTCGACAAACGGTAATTAAATATTCTACAATCATGTGACAATCCTCTCTGTGAATAGGGTTTCAGTAGATTGGGTAATAAAGGGAATGCATCGTCAGCCACAACAACAAACGGTATCTTAATTGCTTTGGACAATTTACATTCGCGGAAGACACCACCATCACTTATTCTTCCATTAACCCCTACATTCACATACAAAAAACGATATTTAGCATCAGCCAATCCCATTAGGACAATGGAATGTTCATTTTTGTAATTAAAATAATACGATCCATCAGATCGTGGCGCTTTGAATTTGATGTGTCTACCATCCAATGCCCCCAAACACTGCGGAAATTGCCAAGTATTATAAAAATCGTCAGCTATTGTTCTCCATATTTCAACAGATGTTGGAGTCTAAAATTATAATATGAAATATTTTAAGAATTATTTTAACTTGAATATTACAACTAGATAATCTGGAATGAGGTGTTCGAAAATTACTTTACATACTTCAGGCACAATTCTTGAAATACTTGTTTCATGTATGCGAGTCGAATACATTAATGAGCGGTAGCTTTCTCCGGTTGCTAAAAATCGGAGAGTAATCTCTAAACTAAAATGTAAGTGGTCAATTAACAGTGAATGCAGCTGCATGTAATCATCTTACCGACTCCGTGCCGAAATGCTCTCACGCATCACAGTGTCTTGTTTTGTTATGTGAGTTCCTATCTTAGAAAGTAACATCGCTACCTCAATGCAACAGTGGGATATCTGAAATTTTCTCATTTTGGGATATTTAGGCATTTAGATTATGGTATTGTCCAAGCTATCCACTGCTACAGTGGGATAAAATTTATCACACTTCGTTAATTGAGAATAACTGATATCTCAGTGTGGAATTATTAATTAAAATTCAGTCATTTCAATACTACACAGGGACATTTAACATATCCCAGTGTTACACTGAAATTTTATTTGCTTATACAAGAAATTCGCTGATGCAACACTGAGACAGTAATTAAGTCGCTCGTGTTATTTCATAAATATTCACAACAAACTGATTAGTGAGTCACCTGTGATAGTGGTTGTTGTGTTTTATTAGCAAGTTTATTATATAAAATAATATCAGCAGAGGTAATTATGTATTCAAGAGGAAAGTTGCTGGTCGATTTAGCACTAGCAAATGACAGAGATCCACCCGGTAAGTAAATACTTAATAGTTTTATCGGTGAAAATTGAGGTTAAGTACAAGCATCGTTGCAGTGAAAAATAACGTTCAACATAAATCCTCCATAAAAGAGCCTGTCCATCACATAAGAACGGTAAAGACATATGATACTACACAGCATAATCATGAATTGACCGATTACGAAATTACAACACCGTATCTTGAAACCCTGAATCCTGTTGGTGAACAAGTAACTACCATGTCTTATTTATGCAATAATGCGAAGATCTCGGAAGTTTTGGATAGTCCTGTAGATGATTCAGATGTAGATTCTGACTTCGTGCCAGATACTGAATCAGAATCAGAAAACGATTTACAACTACCGGAAACCTCAGAACAACTCCGTGAATTAACAGAAATCACTAATAATAGCGAGGAGAAAGCTAGCAAGAAACGTACCTGTAACACAGAAAAATGGGCGCGAAATATTAAAAAGTTGAAAATTAATTCTGGTGACGAATATGTTTCTAGATTAGGTAAATACCACAGTGCAAAATCTTTAAAACCGCCCTGTAAAGACTGCACGTTTAAATGCATAGAACATTTTTCTGAAGAATAGAGATTAAAATTACACAAAGATTTTTATAGTTTGGCTGATAAAACACGACAAAGAGACTATATTTCTAAATCTATCCGTACAGTTCCTTCCCAAAAATTGACTGCAAAACGTTGTAATAATTTCGCTTATTATTTTGAAGAAGATGGTGAAAAGAAACGAGTTTATAAGACTTTCTTTAAAAATACGTTGGTAATCTCAAACAACTCCATATCAACCGTTATAAAGAAAACTAGTGATACTGGTGTTGTTGAAGGAGACAGAAGAGGTACTCATAAAAATCATACAAAAACTACTGAACACGATTTGCAAATGGTGAGAAATCACATAAACAGTTTTCCGCGAATCGAAATCTCACTATTGCCGCAAACGCACAAAAAGACAGTATTTAGACGGTTCTTTAAATTTAACTACCTTGTATCGTTTATATCTTGAAAAATGCAAAGAGTCGCAAATTAATTCCGTCACTAAGGCTGTTTATGAAAGGACCTTTAACACCGAATTCAATATTGGGTTTTTTAAGCCAAAAAAGGAGCTGTGCTCAATTTGTGAAGTCTATAATGCAAAACCTACAGAAGAAAAAGAAAATTGCAAGGAAGATCAAGAAAAACACAGAAATGAAGTTTCGCTGAGCAGAACAGAAAAAGAGAAAGATAAAATATTCGCTCAGAATAACGAAAATACCGTGGCGTGCGTATTTGATTTACAAGCTGTCATTCCTCTCCCCTGTGCAAATATTTCACAATTTTTTTATAAAAGTAAGTTAAACATCTTTAATTTCACGGTATTTAATTTAGCTACTAAACAAGGGCATTGTTACTTATGGCATGAAGCACTTGCAAAAAGGGGAGCAAATGAAATAGCCACCTGTATGTTTTTGTTTATTAAAGAAAATATTGCTAAACAAGCCAGTGCTGCAATATTTTGTTCCGACAATTGTGTTGCACAGAATAAAAACAGGTTCTTGTTTAGTATGTACCTTTACTGTTTAACGAATTTTGACATTGATTCGATCACTCATAAGTACTTGGTTGTGGGGCACACAGAGAACGAGGGTGATTCTATGCATAGTGTAATAGAAAAAGAGAAATCTAGGATTTTAAAGCGCAACCCAATTTTTGTGCCTTCGGAGCTAAGCATGTTAATTAAAGCAGCCAAGAAAACTGGACCGCCGTACACTGTGTCTGAAATGCATAATGATGACTTCATAGACTGGAAAAAAGTTTCAGAAACGATGGGAAAAATTTTTTCTATCAATACAGATAACGAAAACATACGATGGAATGAAGTAAAGATTGTAAAAATGGAAAAGTCCCAGAAGGATGTTATTTTATATAAAACGTCTTATGAAGAAGACTGTACAAAAACTGTACATTAGACAAAAAATGAGAAAACAACATGCTGAAGTTACATTAAATAGTTGCTACAGAGAAGCTCCTAAAATTTCAGCAAAGAAAAAAATGCATTTGGAATCGCTCTGCACAGCCAACCTAATTCCAAAGACGCATCACGCCTTTTATTTGAACTTGAAATCATCAGATGTTATTGCTAACTCTTCTGAATCGGATGATTAACTGTTATTATTATAATATATTTTATTATACCTATGCATTGTTAATGTAATTGTCTCATTATTAGTATAAATAACAAAATAATGTAAATTTTATATTCAATTTACAATTAAATTTATTTTGTGCAACACTGGGTCTTTCTTGAAAAATAGAAATACTTTGAATGTAACAGTGGGACATTTGGCAATAAACATTTATTATTGTTGCTAATATAAACCTTTATTTATAATCACCATCATAACTAAAGGGTATTACTAATATACAACTCATGAATATAAAAACAACCGGTTTATACAACCATGTTTCAAGTAACATCAAAATAAGAAAACTCGATTTTCAAATAATGCAGTTTTCTCAAATTCACTATTTTCTTTACATCCCACTGTTGCATTGAGGTAGCGACATATCAAATTGTTCACTTGTTAAACGAAGAAAATTTCGATAACTTGCTGGATCTTCATTTAACAATTCCTCATTAAGCATGGTCAAAACACCTTGACCTTCTACTCTTATTTGTAACCACTTTTGCACCACACAGTTTTCTTAACTCTTTTCCGTTTTGTTGGGGCGGTGATTACAATGCTAGCAGCAGTAGCCAGAAGTAAAAAATCATATTCCTCTTCTTCACACATATTTAATGAGACACACACACACACAAGCTTCTATTTATTATATTTTGTTTGGTTAGGTTCTACAAAAAACATGAAAAATATTGTTCATGTCAACAATTGCTTGTCTCGTAGCATTGTTTGCAATTCTTTCACCAGCTGGCATATTTTGACCTTCCATTTCTTCAACAATTATTAATTCTGCAGGCGGTTCTGCACCTTCATTCCTAGCTATGTTGTGCAATACAGCCGTAGCAACAATAATGTCTTGAGCTGTTTCAATTTTTACTCTCATCCCTTGTGCAAGGACAGGAAAACGCCTCTTCCATATGTCAAAGAATTGTTCTATAATGTTTCTTGTTCTAGTTTGGGCATAGTTATAGCGTTCTTCATTTGCTGTTACTGGGTTAATAATTGGTGTCAATAGGTAGTTTTGTAATGGATAACCACCATCACTCAGTAAAATTGCATTATGAAAGTCATTTCTTTCCACTTTCATTTTAATTGAACTATTATTGAAGATAGTAGCGTCATGGGAAGAACCAGGCCAACGGGCTACGATATCAATGGCTTTCAAATTGTTGTCGCATATCACTTGAGTATTTGTCGAAAAAACACCTTTTCTGTTTCGATAAACTTCAGCATTTTCGCCTCCTAAAGAAAGCACGCTTTAGTAAACAGTTAATGTATTTGAAAACAATGGTCACAAACCTGGTGATTGAATCTTAATGTGTGTACAATCTATGCATCCTTGTTGAATTTCTCTCATTTCAACTAAATTACTTGGTAATTTTATAAAAGTTGGTCGAAAAGATGCAATAACTGTCGATACTCTTTTGACTACACGGCATGCTGTTGATGTAGACACACCACTGAAATCTGCAGTTGTTTGCAAAAAGCTGCCAGTTGCATAAAATCTCAGGGTCAATAATAATTTATTTAATGGTGTCATTGCTCTATTTCAGAAATTCAAATATAGATACACATTGTATATACATAAGGTGGCAACAAGAATTCGGATAAGATTTCAAACTTTCAACTTACTGATTCCATGTTACTTGTAGCTGCTCCTCTATATATAACAATAATGTTAACACAGTGTCTTTTTTAAGCGGAAACGGGCATAAAAATCTAATTCATCCATTTCAGTAAAATAGTTTGGTCGATTTCTTAATAAATAAGGTCTCCTCACTGCTTCTAATAATTCGTCTTCATCTTCATGAGAAAAGATATTAATTTCTGGCATATCCATTTTACTTTAAATAGATGTATCACTGGGTGATCCATTTTACTTAAATATTTTATCACTTAGGTAACTTTAAAAACGATAATCGATATTTTAATAATATATGCTTTATTTGCGAATTTCTAACCTCTCTTTTATAATTTCGATGACGTCGCGAGCTTTATCTTCAGGATAAACATTTATCCGGTACTTAAAGTACAAGATAAATTTAACCTCTAGTTAAACCATATCTAGAAGTGAAGAAATCCATCTATTCTGTTATCTGTCAGTTATGTACCAGATAATTTTATCTGGAAGATATCTAAACCTGAAGAAATTGGGCATAAATCTCTTAAATAATATCTTGATGCCTACTGTAGTTATATGCCAGTACAGTATTATAGATTTTTATTTTCTAATAAATAGATTTAAATTTTGGGTTGTGTATAAAGTTTTTTCTACAACCCTATACAAAAAGTCATTTTGTAATATAATACATTCAGCGAAAACGTGATTTCCGTCACCAGTGAGAGAAAGTGTCATAACGGTAACTTTCGTCTCTAGTGACGAAAATTAAATTTATATTTTCAATTATTTGCCGTCCTCGTATATAATGTTTTGACGAATTTTGCTTATTAATAAATAAAGATAGGAATCATTTCTTTAATAAGAATGCATTTTATATCTAGTTGCCAGGTTTCATTAGTTTGACACTCAGTTTGACACTTCTCTTTAATTGTTTACACTCAAAGCATTGTTAGTTTTTTGAATAAGTTATCATGATTTCTGAATCGGAAAGCGATTTAGATTTTCAAAATACACCACCAGAAATAACAAATCAAGCTGAGCAGACATCTTTGGATTTATTACCATTCAAATCTAAAAAGAGATATGAAGAAATATATGAAAAATTCATGGATTGGAGAGTTAACAATCATGTTAATTCATTTTCGGAAAATGTGCTGCTTGCGTATTTTGGATGGTTATCAAAAAAATTTAAGTCATCGTCGCTATGGTCTATGTATTCGATGCTGAAAGCCACTTTATCGATTAAAAATAATATAGATATAAGTAAATATCCCAAGTTGCGTTCTTTTTTGAAACGAAAATCAGATGGATTTAAAAGTCAAAAATCTAAAATTTTTTCTTCCGATGAGATACGTACTTTCTTAAAGAATGCACCCAATTCCAAATACTTAATGATTAAGGTAACAATTACTTTATTAATGTGAAAAATTCTTAATATTTATATTAAATTCACGTTTGTAGGTAGTCTTAATTTTTGGAATTTGGGGAGCTTGTCGTTGCCATGAATTAAAAGATTTGACAGTAAATGATGTAAAAGATACTAGCAGTATACTCTTAGTTACGATATGTAATACAAAAACAAAAGTACCGCGTTTCTTCCACATTTCTGGATTCTTCTACGAAATTTCTAAAATATATATGAACCTTCGTCCACTAGATATGGACCAAAAAAGTACAAGATTCTTTATAAACTACCAAAACGGAAAGTGTACTCGACAAGTTGTGGGAATAAATAAATTTAGTAAATTTCCTATGCAAGTAGCTCAATATTTAAAATTGCCTGATCCCCAAAAATATACCGGGCATTGTTTGCGCAGAACTTCCGCAACGCTGTTAGTGGATGCAGGAGGTGATTTACTTCAATTAAAAAAGCATGGAGGCTGGAAATCTAGTAACGTTGCAGAAGGATATGTTGATCAATCAGTTAACAGCAAAAATCAAATACAAACCAAAATTTTACAATCCATACAAAATAAAACACTCTCCGATGACGGCGCATCATCATATGGAGTGACACCAGTTAACAACACAACAGATGTGACATCTTCTACCTCAATACATAAAAATCTTGATTGTAATACTCCTATAATTTTGAATAGTTGCTCGAATGTAACAATTAACCAATATTTAAATCATAAGTAATGTTTTGAAAAATTCCGTTATTTTTACTTTCAAATAAAATATTTGTTCTTTTTTTTAGTATATTATTATGATATAAACAGGGTTGTAGAAAAAGTATAGTGTTTCACTCGTCGAAAACATTTTTTGAAGCGAGTAGAACAGTTTACCTGCCGAGGCGCAGCCGAGGCTGGTAATGTTCACTCATAAAACAATATACTATTAATCTGTCTAACTAGATACCTCACCGAAAACTAACAATAAAAATATGAAACATAAAATTTTAAATCCGTTAAATAACACTTGGTTTGAGTTAATACATAATCAGTCCTATGATGTATCACGTCCGTTACTAATAACTCTAATCCGTTAAATAAGTTTAACGGAACCCATAACCCATTCTTAAAACGGACAGAGCAAATTTTGCTATGACGTATCAACGTTTCAACCCCTTCCGTTTAGAGAAGGAACAAAGTTTAGTTTGTAACCTGGAGAATTTTAGAGAGAGAGAGAGATAACTATGCACTGTACGCGGTCATAGACGGAGACAACAAGCAAGCCAACTCGAGGTACTTCGTAATCCGTTACAACCGGTTCGGGTTGTTGCACTTATAAACGGGCTAGCAGTTGTTCATAGTTTATTGCGCGTATTTCGTTGTTTCGTGGAAGTGAAATCGATAGAATGGATACACCAAATACATTAGATGCGCAAACCACAAAAAGAGAAAACGCCTACAAAAAAACTACAAACCAACAATACCAATGTTTGTTGGATTTTGTTACTGCGAACAAAGTACTTTTAACGGGGAAAGCAACTCCTACAGAAGTGTCGAAAGTCGGAGAATTGTGGAATACATTTTCCACAAGTATCAATGCAAAAGGCATTGGCCCACCAAAAACAGGGGAACAGTGGCGAAATGTAAGTAACAATCATAATTCTTAAACAAGTTTGTCAATTGTGATTACAGGTCTTTAGTGAATGGAAGACCAATATAAAAAAAAAGAGTAGGCAAATCATGGCATTCCAACAAGCCACTGGGGGAGGCCCCCCACTTAAAAAAACGTTAACAGATTTAGAAGAAAAGCTGTTGACGATCATTTCGAACATACACCTCGGTGATACAAGGATTATTGACATGTTAGGAAATAATCCAATCAGTAAGTACTAAAGTTATGCACATACCCAATTTTAAATATAAATGTATTAACAATGGAGAAACTATTAATCTAGGTGAAACATCTGAAACCGCAGCTGTTGCCCCATCTGTTTTATCCGAATCTGATCATATGTACTGTGATGTATATAAAGAAATAAGTGAGTAAATTATAGTCCCTATTTGCAAGTATAGAAATTATATATGTATCGTATATAAACTTTTATAGCTATTCCACTTCTCTACGGGAAGATCCGGATCCATCTAATGATGAAAATATGACTACCACGCTAACAACACCTATTATTACGGGTATGTTTAACTTGAACTTATCGTTATCTATCTCAATTTTTATAGATATTCCACTTGATGATGACCTGCAAACCAATGGTAATACATACACGCCATGTTAAAAACACCTTCTAAACGTATGTATAACTTAAAACAGACATAATCAGTAAATTTATGATTAAAGGTAAACGGCCGCAACCAACACCGCAAAGGTACACAAATAACATACTGGCAGATGCTTGTAACTCATTCTGTAAAGCCCAGGAGCAAATTACTTCCAATCAGAAGCAAAAGGCAGATGCAATTGTATTAGTTGCAAATGCTATTCAAGCACATGCCGATGCAATGAATCAGAAAAATGAAATTGACAACAAACGGCTGAAACTCGAATATTATAAATTGTTTGGCACATATGAAAATTTTGACAAATTATAAGATTGTATATAAAATTTGATTTTTTTTTATTTACAATGCTTGTATAAAATAAGTTTATTGAAAGTATTGATGAATAAGCCTACTTCGTATGTGTCTGGCTTCATTTAATACATTACCTGCAAACAATTAATAGATTAATTAGTAGATATAAATAGAATACTACTTTACCAATAATATTATTTTGAAATTGGTGCTGTTTCTCAATCGGTGGTTCATCTAAAAATTGATCGTTATTTCCCTCATCTTCATCAGGTGGCAATCTGTCATTTAATGACATATTATGCAAGATTACAGCTGCAAGTATAATCTTCGGTGCCCTGGTAGGGGTATAATGAAGTGTTCTGTGTTTCATAAGACACCTAAACCGTCCTTTAAGAACACCATTTAAACGTTCTATTGTATTGCGCGCTGATGTATGAGCATTGTTATAGTACCCTTCTGGTGTATTCGGCATTGCTCCTTCAACCGGTGTTAATAACCACGGCTCTAATGGATACCCAGAGTCCCCTAAAGAAACTCGTACATTAGGGGCATACCTCCCTATTTCATTTACCTACCAATGAACCAAGTAGATTGAATTTGTCTATTATTGTATAAATGCTGCAAATAATGTTTCACTTGGCTTAACGACCAAATAGCAGAGTCATTTACTGCACCAGGAAAACGGGCATTACAATTTAACACTCTTAAATTTGAATCGCATATCTAAAAAATAATGTTAAGTAAATGTTTCCAATAAGTGCATTCCACATTTACCAGTTGTACATTAATACTATAATACCCTTTACGGTTGTAATATGACAACCCTGGATAAATTGGATCATCTTGTGGTGGGGCAATAATGGCTACATACGTGTAGTCAATTGCACCAAATTGGAAAAAACTTTTCCGTAAAGCTAATTTTGCATTTTTGTGAAACCACAATTACTGATAATACATACCCATTTTTTATTTCATTGAACTGTGCAGGTGTTTGAGGAAACACAATCCAATCTGCTAGTAAATGCTCAACCAGAACATCTGTAATTTCTGCTAGAATTTTGCTAAATGTGGATTGATCCATCGCAGTATTCAGATTTAGACCAAAAGGGCTACCATGACCCAAGAAATATAAAACACTTAAAACCTACAAGTATAACTATTAAATTAAGAGGCCATTGTATTTTCGTTTGTGTAATGGTATTTGATACATCAACATACCTTCAACTGAAGGGTACACCAGTTCCTCGAGGGGTTTAATGGGGTTCCAATAAATTAAAAATTAAACTGACATTCCGAGACAGTCTAAAATATTTTATAAAAACGTCCTCATTTAAATGAAAGGGATCACTAGCATCTCTAAGTTGCCCACGTTCTATTCTTAATCGGTGCCTGAACTGAAATCATTTGTATTATGTATGAATTTTCTTTCATTTACTTACCTTTCGTTAACATTCATTAATTGATCAAGTAGTAAAATATTAAGTAAACCTTCCATTTTCTAAAAAATTATAAACGTCCGCGAAAAATTTTATACGTGCCACAAAAAAAAGGGGGAAAGGTTTATTGAAATATTTCTACCGGAAGGACTTCCATTTAAAAAGTTGTTGTTAGGGGCAATCAGACAAAATTTAAACAACCGTTTTGTTTGTTCAAAAGTTTGGTTTTAATTTGTGGTTAAATAAATTGTTATATATTTTATTGATTAGTGATTTTTCTTGTGCTGAACTTGGGGAAAACGAACAATATGGAATTTGTTGCGTATGGATGCAAAAATGAACAAGATCATATAAAATGCCATTTCAAATTGGGAGACATAATTATGTGCAATAAACCCTTCAATGAATAAATAATTTAATTGTAATTAATGTAAAATTAATAAACCAAATATAATATGATATTAAATTTTGGATTTCCTTTAAACGGCCTTTGAAACAATCAAATGATTCAAAGTAAGGACTTTCTAAAAAAGTCGACCTTGTAAACATTTTCTTCAAATGTTACTAAGAAAAGGATTAACATTAAATTATAAAAAGATCTGTATAATGTTTTTATTTCCAAAATTTGTCCAAAATTGTTACCCCAAAAAATACAAAAACTTAAGCAATTAAAGAAGTAAAAAAAATTATCTTAAGAAACATTGTTTTGTTAATATTTTTTAAGTTTCCAATCGTGTTTCCAATTAACCAATTACTGGATAAACAATTTATTGGATTAAATCCTCAATTAAAAAATTTGCCCCCCCCCCCCCAAAAAAAAAAAAAAAAAAAAAAAAAAAAATGTCCCAATGTTGATTGATCGTGAAACTCAAACCAGTCACACCAATGAACTGTATACTCCATTGGATCATATTGCTAACAAGGGCACCCTATTACGTAGAAAAATCAAAACACTTAAACAAAAAGTAAAAAGGAGAGACGTGAAGATTTCTAACATGAAAGACTTACTAAGGTCAATTACACAAAGTGGACACAGTAATGAAAATCTGGATGAGGTGCTAAGGAAACATTTTGAAGGTAAAAAATCAATAAAACTTTAGAGAGTTAAGTGATTAGAATTTTACATGTTTAGGTTTGCCTTTAGAACTAGTTGTTCTCCAGAAAGAGAAAGACGAAGGAGTACATCCTGGACAACGTAGATATTCTCCCTTAATGAAGCAATTTGCTCACACTTTGTACTTTTATTCACCCAAAGCCTATCAGTTTTTACGTCAACATTTTGTGCTACCTAATCCAAGGACACTAAGAAAATGGTTGAGTAGTGTAAACTGTGCACCAGGTATTTTATGCGAATGTGTTGGATTCTAAAAGAAGAAGTTAATGTTAAACCACATTTAAAAAATTGTGCATTAATAATGGATGCAATGTCTATAAGAAAGCAAGTTTTATGGGACTATAACGAAGGCAAATGTTTTGGTTACGTTAATTATGGTGGTCTAATTGATTCCCATTTTGAAGAGCCAGCAACAGAGGCATTATTTTTACAAATTGTAAGTTATGCAAAAATTTAAATTTGCTTACATTTTGACAAATAAGGCAGATGCATCTTTGCAAACGCAATTAATACTGGCCTGTTTAAGAAGTTTATTTGAAGTGGGCATAACTGTCAGGTCTATAACTTCAGATGGGGCTCTTTCAAATATATCAACGTATAATAAGTTAGGTTGCAATATTGAATATGATAACTTAAAACCATATTTTCTTCACCCAAACGATAATCAAATTCGTGTATATTGCATATTAGACATTTGCCATATGTTGAAACTTGCTAGGAATCGTTTTGCTGAAAAAAAAATTACTTTCAATTCAGGTAAAATAGATTGGAATTATATAGTCGCCCTAAATGATATTCAAAATGCAGAAAAATTAAAATTAGCTAATGCACTTAGTTCGCACCACATTAATTATAAAAATAAGATAATGAATGTGCGCCTAGCCGCACAAACAATAAGTAGTGGTGTGGCTGATGCCATTGAATATATGCAAAGATCTGGAGTGAAAGGTTTTGAAGAGAGTTATTCTACTGTGGAATTTATACGCACAATAGACCAAATTTTTGACATTTTAAACTGCAGAAATCCATTTGAAAAAGGCTTTAAAGCACCTATTAGGGCAAACATTTAAAAAATTTTTTTTAAAGATATATTTTCAAAGACCAAAGCATATTTGGAAACATTAAAAATAGATGGGATTTTACTACTGAAGCATATGCGAAAAACATTTGCTCTTGGTTTTATTATAACAATGGAGAGTACCATAGGTTTAGTTGAAAACCTTTTTTCTTTAGAAGAAAATCTTTTTAGTTACTTTTTATCGTACAAATACTCCCAAGACCATTTGGAATTTTTTTTTTGCTTGCATTCGATCAAGAGGTGGTTGGAATAATAATCCCAACGCTCAGCAACTAAAATGGGCATTAAGGCAGTTGCTCTACAGGAATTCAGTAACTCCAAGTGTCAATGCAAATTGTTCCACTTTTGAAAATTACAGCACTCCTGCATTTGGATTCTGTTCTGAAAGCAGACAGAATGAAGCTCTCTTGCAAGATCCAACTAATACAGATGCAATTGGTGATTTAATTAAATGTTTAAATGAAAAAAAATTAAGTGACTTCCAAGAAAATGTAGTATTTTATATCTCTGGCTATATTGTTCGTAGTCTAACAAAAAGAACTACATGTGAACACTGTATTGAAATTTTATTATACAGAGATAGCAATATATGCAACGAACATTCTTATAATGCCTCTCCTCAAGCATGTAAAAGATTTACAAATTTTGATACACGAGGAGGTCTTATGTATGCATCAGATGTAGTGTACAAAATTGTAAATTTTGCAGAGAGACAAGTTCGTCTTATCATTGAAACGAAAAATATTTCAAAAAAAAACTTCAATGTAAAACAAAAAATTATAAATACAGTTGTACATTATTTTGCTGAAAATATTAACTTCTTTAAACCCAAGCATCCTGTAACACAAGAATTTGTTGGGGAGGATTGCCATGAAATTCAACTGATTCGTAAAGTTCTAGACATTTATTTAAAAGTCCGAATGCATCACCAAACTAAATTACTGAATTTAGAATTGCATGGGAAAAATGCAAGTCAGGCAAAAAATGACAAAACTTGTATTGTTTAATAATTGTTAGTTTTATATTCGTTTATGTAATAAGTAGGTATGTTGTAGTACTAAGTTTATACTATAAGGCAGCTTGTATCACATTGTTATATTAGTTAATTTTAATATGTTATTTTGGTTTAGATTAAATGAATGTAAATATAATGTTTTAAGCAAATTATAATTAGGTACAGGTGGGACGCGATTAGGAAAACGAGTCCATATTTGTTGATTTTGGTTTAGATTAAATGAATGTAAATATAATGTTTTAAGCAAATTATAATTAGGTACAAACATATTACGGTATCTTAAACTATAAAATCAATCATTTAAGATATCAGAAAAAGTAATTGCATATTTACATTGTAATCAGTAAAAGCAATATATATGAACGGACTTTTGTACAATCTTATGATTTCGCTTTTTTTTTAAATCCCGTCTGAACTAAAATTGTATGTTGACAATTTTCTTACCTATTTTTTTCTCATTTCTTTTCTATTTATGACGGACAAATTTACATACAATAAACATGAAATTTTCAATCGCCATTTTATAGCATTTTTATTTAGTATATGTCAATAACATAAAAATAATTGTTTAAAGAAGTAGAGAAATGAGTGCAACCCATGTATCCACATATATCTAAATAAGATAGAAAGAGACAATTATACGTCCACACTGCGGGTTGCCTAACTTCCAATTTTGCCTCACTTTCATGGATATACGCATCCCTTCCAGGTAGTATACAGTTCATTTCTTCCACTACTTTCGTTCCGTTTCACATCTCCGTTATGCTACCTATAACTGGTTGACTATTACGGATCAGTTATGATAACCAACTCTAAAACGTGATACATCATAGCAAAATTTTGTTGGTAACGGAAATAGGTTATTTCTTAGCATAACTGGTCCGTTATTTCTAACTGAAATGATACATCATAGGTCTGAATATTTCTAGTAAAATGCATTTGTTTTTTCATTTTAGTAGTACCCGGTTTTTGGTATTGATATTACGTTAGTGAGATAGCGTGTGGTTGAACGATTTTAGTAAGGTTTAACGCGATTCGGTAGCCATGAAGCTTTCAAAATATATATCAAAATCTAAAGCTTTTAAACATATTTCAAATGAAATAGTAAATAGCAGGAAACCCATTGATGTTGATGGTACATCGAAGAAACTTGCGAAATCCCTATTTGAAACCAAATATGGATATGAAAGTGTTATTCGTGACATTATTAATAATCGTTTTAACAACTTTTCAAAAACAAAGTCGAATAATCTATTAAAGAACGTTACAGTCGAAGATACAAAAAAAATGTGTTTTGATTATAGTATAAATGTAAATTCATGCGAGTCTAATTGGAGAGCTTCACTTAAATAATACATTGAGAAATCGTAATAGAGTATATAAGCATATTACTAAATTAAGAAAATTGAATAGTAGTGTAACTCTTGAAACTGAGAAAAACAAGATTATTACACAGAAAACTACGAATACTGACTCCTAGTTGTCTTCAAATTTACAAAGGACATTACCCGTGAACTATAAGGATTTTTGTACCCAGTCTGATTTTCCCTCGGAACAGCTACATCACAGTACCTTTAGAAATGATGAAGGTAAAGAAGAGATCACAGCTCCAGTGTCTTCTAATAAATCGGAAGAGGTACGGGAAGGCATAATTTGCAATACGCAGTCATCCGTAATCATAACTACGAGTCCTGAAAAAATTGAACAAACTAGTGCTCAGTGCAAATTAAACGTTGGGTGGGTTAATTTAGAAGAAGGTAATTACTTAGAGGTAGATCATATCTATATAGACACAATCGAAGATAATGTTAGTGATTCTTCGTACTTTGTCACTAAGAACAATGATACGGTAAGTGATTTGGCTCACGCTTCCGTAACTTCTTCAGTGTGCACAGTAACTGATAATGCTTCATCAAATAGTAAGCCAGCAGATTTAGAGAAGAATGTTACTCCACCTTATTTTGATACCCCCAAAGCAATTCTGAATATATCGAGCCCAGATCTTAATTCAATTATTCTTCCTAGGAATTCCGAGAATCGTATGGTACAACCTAGTATACCCTCTTTCAAAGAT